>JADLZK010001248.1:0-11080 GCA_015847255.1 Hyparrhenia diplandra
TGGGTTCTAGCGAGGAGTATTCTCAAGAATCCGGCAGCTAAATCAAGCAAGAGCGCCAGCTTGCCCCGTCCGCCCCTAGCCGTAAATGCTGTAAAAAGCACGTGGTTTGGTATGGGCAGTGTCCGGGCCGGATCGTGTAAGCGTGGTAAACCGGTCCCAGGCTGCACCTAAGGTTTCACCCTCTATTTGTTGGAAGTTGAGTATCTCTTGTCGCAGGGCCGCGATTCTGGATAAAGGGTAGAACGCTACACAGAATTTGTTTCGCAGTTCTTTCCATTCTCCGTTTACCAACCCTACGTTATGGGTGTACCATTGAGTCGCCCTCTCAGTGAGAGAGAACGGAAACAACTTCCACCTCAGCGTGTCGCGGTGTCATGCACGCAATTGTCGGGCAGCCCACGAGCCGCTCAAACTCCCTCAAGTGATGGTAGGGGTTTTTCATATTCCGAGCCCGAAAAGGCTCGGCCCGAACCATGGCTATAAAGCCGGGCGGAGCTCATACTTCGAAGCTGTCATTGGCTTCGCGCAGATGGGCGTGGTTCTACGAGCTCGCCCTTAGGAGCGGACGTGATTTGTAGGGTAAGTTGCTCCATGAGTAGCAGGGACTGTTTTTGGTATTTTTGTTTAAAAGGATACTACCAGTCACACAGGTCGACTAGGCTCGAAATAAAACTACAACAACCGTCCCCGACAACGGCGCCAGAAATGCTTGTTGGTGTTTCTTACGCACACAGAGAAATCCGCAAGCGCACGGAAATACCGTTGTAGCACTTCACCCGGTGGTAAGTGTTGTGGTATCGTATTTTACACAAGGACGGTCGCAAGAAGAAGCTTTTCGGGTGCCGGTCAACCTAAGGCAAGGGTTTGTTTTCTAAGAGTAGCGAGGTATCTGTAGGCTAAGTTTTCCAGGCAGTGATTTCTATAGTCTGTTGTCTACTTACTTCGGGCACCGGCCAACGCCCAACTGGGAAGCTTCCGGCAATTAGCACTGCGCCACACCCGAACGTGGGGGGATTACAAGGGACGGACAAGGCTGTCACAACCCAGCCGCCTACCCCCTCAACCGTGGGATGCGCCACAAAAGGTAGGTGAACGCTAGTCCAAACACCATGTTTGCACTATTGGTCACAGTTCTTGATGTTGGCCAAGGTTCCCCGGTCAAAGAGTTCCTTCACCAAGAACTAACGCTCTTAACGAGACAATCTACCATTCCCGCAAGTCTACAACAGCTAAGAAATATACAAAGGAAATTAAGTAGCTGCAAGATAATCACAAGACTCCTTACCAAAGTGTAAGTAGCTTGCAGAGGTACAAGCCGGGCGGGTACCGACAAGTCCCGCACTGGTCCTCCTAGGAACCGCGGAACACCGAGGGGCTTAACCGGCAACTCAGGGTAGAAAGAACAAAGCTTCTTTCTAGCTTTCCTCTCTCACTCTCTAGAGTTTAGAAGAAGATATAGAAGAAGTAGAAGAAGAAGAACTAATTCTACTCTCTTGCACAAGTGGACTGGTTTCTCCTTGGAATTGTTGTGTAGAGAGGTGAAGGAGGGAGCTATTTATACACAAGGGGGAGGGGCCTAAGTGCTAAAATCACCAAAACCGACCTAGGAAAACCTTCCAAATCCGCCAAACCGACCATCCAACGTCGGTAGTGTCCGTTTTGGAAGGTAACAAGCCGCCTCCTCGAAGCTGGGCCCGAACCGCCTCAGCCAGGGTGCGGCCGCACTGTGTGGTGCACGCGCCGGGCGGGGGCCCCCGCTCGCTCGCCGGCAGTCGGGCCTCCCTTCTTTGTGAAAAGTCGTCGTGTGGTGGTCTTGGCCCGACCTGGTTTTGACGTTTTGTCCCGATTCTTGTTTGGGCTTGCCATTTGCTTCTTTGGGCCTTTTTCTATTTGTTGGTTTTTATTTCTTTTTTTCTTTGTATTTTTGGCCCAAAGTGGTTGTCCTTGAGTTGGTACCTGCAAGTCCAAATAAACACCAAAACTTTGGAATATGTTAGTTGAAATCCCTATTTCTAGGTTGTTTTGGTGTTATGTTGACGGTGTTTAATTTGCATTTGGTTACAGTCAACACAGACCAAATCCCCCAATGTGAGCTCCACATCATGATGGTGAGTGTCGAAGTAGCGCTTGGCAAGCTGCTGGGCCTGCAGAAGTCGCTCCTGGACATCAGCGAGGAAGTCATAGCGAGCACGGAGGTCATTGACTACCTCAATATGGGCAGTCCCTGTCGTATAAGGCAGTCGCGACCGTCTGTACACCACCTGGAACGGTGTGGTTTGTAGGGTGCAGTGGAAGGAGGTGTTGTAGCAGTACTCCACCCATGGCAGCCAATCCACCCACGCCCGCAGCCGGTCGCCCGTGACACACCACAAGTACATGGAAAGGATCTTGTTGACCACCTCCAACTGCCTGTCCATCTGCGGATGGAAGGCAGTGCTCATGCGAAGACTAACGCCCGCCACCTTGAACAGATCTCGCCACACATGGCCTGTTAAGACCGGATCACGATCGCTAGCAATGGATGACGGAAACCCATGAAGGCGAAAAATGACGTCGAAGAAGGCGCGGCGACCGAGGCAGCCATATACAGGTGGCTGAGCGCGATGAATTGAGCATACATGGAGAAGCGGTCCACCACCGTCAGAATAACTGACTTCCCATGCACCTTGGGCAGCCCCTCGATGAAGTCCATCGAGATATCCGCTCACACCTAGGACAGCACCTTGAGGGGCTGCAGTAGGCCGGCTGGCTGCAAGGCTTCTATCTTGTTCCGCTGACATGTGCTGCAAGAACAAACCAAGTCACGAACAAGGGTCGAATCACCTGGAATGAAAAAATCAGCACGCAGACACCGTGTCTTCTGGGTGCCCTCATGGCCAGTCCAGTGGGCCAGCAAGTGCGCCTAGTGATGCAGGTCACCGTATATGGGCATAACAATGCGGGAGACGTGCAGGAGCATCCCCTCATGCACGCCATGGCTGAGCCAAGGCCCCATCCTGCATCAGTTGTAGAAGGGTTCGACCATCATCTAATGCTATTGTACCAGCGCGTACTTCCTCCAGAAAGGCGAACGTTAGCGATGATATGGCATGCAGCAAGCTGGCAGCCACCTCCTCATCACGCTGGGATAGCGCATCAGGCATTGTATTGAGGCGCCCGAACCCAAAGAGCTTGATCAAGCAAGAACTTCAAGTTGTAGTGGTCCGTCCTGACGAGGAAATGACGCCCCCTAGAGATAGGGACACCAATGTCGCACGGCCTGTACCAAGCCGATCAGCTCGCGTTCGTAGGAGTCCTGGTGGAGGATCGCACCGAACCCCGCACTAGAGGCGTCACAATCCACAACGAAGAGTTTGTCAAAGTCGAGAACGGGCCCTATAGACAAGATGCCTTTGAGCGCCTGGAACGTGGACTCCGCCTCATCAGACCATGCGAAGGCATCCTTTCATAGCAGCTGCGTCAGGGGCGCGGCGATGGCCCCAAAGTCCCAGTATGGTAGTAGCCGGCGAGGCCAGGGAAGCCCCACAGTCTGCCGGTGGAACGCAGCGCCGGCTACGACGAGTTGTAGATGAGAATATCATCGAAAAACACCAAAACAAACTGTCACAGGAAGGGTCCTAGAACATCATTCATCAGCACTTTGGTTCGTCGCGAGGGCGTTGGAGAGGCCAAAAGGCATGACCAGGAACTTGAAGTGGCCATGGTGCGTGGAGAAGGCCGTCTTGGCGATGTCCTCAGGGTGCATGCGCACTACGTGATAGCCAGAGCGAAGGTCTAGCTTGGTGAAGAAGCGTGCCCCATGGAGCTCATCGAGAAGCTCATCCACCACCGATATAGGAAACTTGTCTTTGGATGTCATGATGTTGAGAGCCCGGTAATCGATACAAAACCACCAAGTGGAATCCACCTTGCGCACCAACAGCACTAGGGCGGAGAAGGGCGACGTGCCGGATGATGCCTTGCTACAGCATTACATCGTACTGACGCTCGAGCTCGTCCTTCTGCAGTTGGGGATAGCAGTACGGGCGCACTACAACCGGTGTGATGCCCGGCATGAGGTGGATGCGGTGATCATAGGCCAGGCTGGTCGCAGCCCACGCGGCTCCTCAAAAAATGGAGCTATGCTGCAGCAGCAAACGATCCAGCAAGGGCGGTGTTGCGCCCTCTGTGACTTCTGGAACAACTGGCTCCCGAATGTCATCGCGGGGGGGAGCCGACTCCCTTCCAGCTGGAGCCCCGGGTGAATGCCATTGACAAGTCCTCAAAGTCCCATGGGATGGAACCCAATGTAAGCAGCTAGTCGACTGCGAGGATGACGTCGAAACCACCGAGGTCGATGGTGAAGCAGCTGATGGTAAACTCCTCGATGCCAATGGCAAGGTCTACGTCGCGGGCGACGCCCTTGTAGGGAACGCGGTCGCCATTAGCCAC
This sequence comes from Hyparrhenia diplandra, assembly GCA_015847255.1. Lineage (NCBI taxonomy): Eukaryota > Viridiplantae > Streptophyta > Magnoliopsida > Poales > Poaceae > Hyparrhenia > Hyparrhenia diplandra. Next base: position 4,432 of record JADLZK010001248.1, read on the forward strand.
TAGAACACGCATGGTCGGGTATGGCGCTGACACAAGTTGCGTGCATGACCCGGGTGTCGATGAATTTATGCGTGGAGCCCAAGTCGAGGAGAGCCCGCAGCCAGTGGCCATGGATGTGGCCCTAAAGATGCATCGTGTTCTCCGTCCGAATGCCCGCGATGGCATGGAGGGAGACCACCGGAGCCTCAGACCTAGTGGCCTCATCTGTCGGTGTTGGAGGCGGATCGGGAACCGACCTTGTCATCGAAATCGCGACTTCGGGCATGGGTGACCCGCGGACATATGGTTTGCCGTACCTTGTCATCGAGGAAATCAAGTGGACACCAAGTAGACTGCTCGCTGCGGCGCATGTGGCTCGAGGCGAGGGCATGGGTGACCACGGACATATGGTTTGTCACAGTTATAACATAGCCCTTGGTGGCGGCGCTCCATCTTTTCGGTTGAGCGAGCGAGCTGAATCGAGCCAGGTTGGTGCCTTCATCTTCTTGGAGTAGGCACCGAGGTGGAGGTAGCTCACAATGATTGAGCGCGCGGCGGCCATGTGGCTCGAGGGGCCTGGAGGGCGACCATGGCGTTGGCGCGCCGCTCAAAAGCACGGGCTAGGTTGCCCCCCCCCCCCTACCCCAACCCGAACAGCCCCGCTTTCTACTGGGAGACAAGTCGCGTGCATGGCAACTGACAGCGTTGAAACGATTAGATTAGCGTACTCCTAGACGGTGGACACAACGGTTAGTCGGGCAAACTCCTAGTTTTGTCGCTTGTACAGCTGGCCCAAAGAGAAGGGAGCAGAGCTCCTTGAATCGATCCCGGGTTGGCATGCCTTCATCTTCTTCCAACGCATAGTACCCAGTCTACGCGGCGCCCACCAAGTGATATGAGGCCAGCCACAACCGGTCAGACACCAATATCCGCTGGTCGCGGAAGAATTGCTCACAATGATTGAGCCAATTCAACATATCGACGGCACTGTCATAGGTGGTGAACTCCAGCTTGTAGAAGCGCAGGGGAAAGTGCCCGTGACCAGCCCCATGGCCTGTAGGGTCAGGAGCGTTGCTCGTGGATGGTAAAGCGCCCATGGCTTTCTGCTATGTCCTATCACCAAACATTCTTTCCCTTTATAGTCCTTTGAGGTGCCATTTTGCCGAATCCATATAACGGGTGAGAACAGCAGCCCTCCCTCATCAGGATTAGAAGCCACTGAGGCCAAATCTTCCTCCAGAACATCCCGTTCGAGGCCATGGACAGACCGCCATGTTGGATCAGGGCACTGCGGACACGACATGGTGTACAACGAATCCACGGTTCAAGCTATGGCATACGTTGGGATCATCGACGGCAAGTGCAGGAATCAAGCAACCTGGTCCTCCTGGCTGGTGGATCAGCACCCACGCATCACTGAAGACTAAGGCATCCCGAGGCAATCGTCGTCGAAGTCTGGTAGGCTACCCACAGGCTTGGGCGAAATGTCCAGTGTGGTGGTGGTGGCGCATGCCCGAACGCAACGAAGGACTTGATGGTGGGCGGTTACCACTAGGGAAGACTTGACCCTTGCACAAAGACTATCGCCACCACCACTTGTGTCTTGGGACATGGATGCGCACCAAAACCCTTCGGCATGAGCGGACAACGCTTCTTCGGGTGGTGACGACCGGCTCGGATGTGGAGACATCGTCGAGATCGACGAGGAGACATAATTGGGAAAGATTTAATGAGGATTTCTTTGCTGCAGCCGACAAGGTGCCATTTTCTTTTGGGCGTAAGGGTGGAGGTGGGTGGGGAACCTGACATCTTTGATACCAGATTGGTAGGGCTAGGTCTCCTACCAAGGAGTGGGCGAAGGTTGTATGGGTGGAAAGATGGTGGTCGAGGGCGAGGTTGGTGAGCATGGCGTGTCGGCGTCAAAATCGCGACGCTGGTTGTGAGGGAGAAGGCCCGGTGGCTAGGGCTTCCAAAGGGGAAGCCGGTAACAAATATTATTGTTATGACTTGAGTTCCTGAATAACTGTTTACAAGTAGTTATATGTCTCCTAATTATGAAATAGCAAATAACCCCCTAATAAATAATATAACTAGGCTAATCAGCCCTATAATTGTGACCCCTTATCCTAATCCGGCACTTAGCCACTTGTAGATTGATTGTGTCTGACGTAGGGGATGCCGGTCATAACACTGATCATTTCAAAAAAAAAGGAAAAAAAACACTACACCTTGCTAAAAACGGGGGGGGGCGCACTACACCTTGCTTGTGTTAGAATTGAGTTTGGTAAATCTGCAGAAAACAACTATCACATCCATGAACATAACTTGCTAGGTCTAAATTAATATTGTTCTACATATAATATATCTCCTGAAACAAAATTTTCTATGATTATCATATAGTATAACATTTACTTAAATTTAAATGTTTAGTATATACTGCTAGCCCTGACTGATAGATAATCTGATGTTTGATTAATAATGAAACACCTACAAACTCCGTCCAGTAGCTATCACCTTTCCTAGTAGAAAGTTTTAATTGCTAACCTATATTAGAAGCATTAATCCTTTCTATTGTACCTAAGGAAATACAGTAGATCACAAACCCTACATTTTAATTGGTGGATTAGTAGACCATATATAACATTGAACACATCATATTCATCTCACCAATATTCCTACTTTCCTAGCTAGACGACGATGAACAAAACTTGATGGAAATTATTAACTTCATAAGAGTCCAGGGTCCAGACTAACCGAACCTGTCGGCGCAGACGCCCATCTGATCGAGGTTTTCCATGATGAAAGGGAGGAACTGCAGCTCTGAAAGGGACATATCCACGAGGCCGGCAATGGCAAACAGCGCGGCTCGGATGTCATGGCTGGCACTGGCAAAGGTATTGCTCTTGTCCTTGCTCTTGTCCATGCTCCTACCGCAGCACTTTCTTCTACCGGACCAGGTTAGTGTTCGACACCATCTCCTGTGCCACCACCCGCCGTAGCGCCTGGCACCGCGAGGACGACACCACGGCGACCAGCAGCAGGGCTCACGCGAAGACGATCACAGGGATGCACTCATCTAGAGCATGTGGCCCTCGATCAGGGGGTAGATAGAGCACCTGCGGGATGAGGACGACAGCATAAGGACTCATGAAAGGAGCATGCATGTGTAAGATCCAGTGGCCATCGACAAAAAAAGATTTAAGGTGTGGCGAAGTAGATAACATAGATAACAAAATATAGAATTTAAAAATTAAAGTCAACCAAGTAGACTAAGCTTGTATTAGCATTGCCCTTGGCAACAAAATATAGAATTTAGAGTTAAAGTTTACCAAACAGAACCTAGGATTTTATTACTACAGGGTATGCCATAAAAAAAGTAAAACCTTTTACGAATTCGGTAATAAATTTGCAACATAATTTGGTTTATATATAGGCTATAAATAATATAATAAGTCTTAATTTCAATAACTTACTAGCTAAATCGTTCAAATGTAGTACTGATAATTTGAAATATAGGCATAAAAGAGATTTACAATATTACTCATCTGACTTGTTTCTGGAGATGCAATGTCTCTGTTTTTCTGCATAATCAAACAATTCTAAAAGAAAGAGCAATGTAGACTAGTAGTCACAATGTAACAAAACTCGCATGCGATGACACAATCATATATCACATAAAAAAACTCACATGATATTTGTCTTCTAATATTAATATTGGGCGAACAGCGACCTAGTCTCTAATCTGGTGATGGTGATTTAAATAATCGCCCTAATACACAAATAATTTATTGATGAGTAGTAATTATCTATGCAATTTTTAAAGAAAAGAAATTGATGAATCAGCACGGCTGCAACACACGTGATGGTGGCCTCTATGCCTTTCTTATCGTCCCCGTCGGCAGCTGTGGCCTCTATGCCTTGCACATCCAAAGTGGCAGACCCATGAAAAATTTATAGCTGAGGCGAACTATAGAGCTAGAATTTAACAAAAGGTCCACATATAGCAATCATAAAAATTATAGCAAGACAATGAGCGCATAATAATTTTAATGTGATGCATCTAAAGTGAAGAATTAATACTTTCGTTGAACCGGTTCATTCAAAGTATAGCAAAAGGAAATTGATGAACATGTAAATTCTATAAGAAAGGTCAATTAGTGACGAATATGAAAGCCTTGCACATTGATGAAATTACAAGAATATCATATCACTACTAAAGCACTAAGCACATTTAGTTTTTGGTTTTGGCCAATAACCTCATCTATATATATATATTCTTCCCTGGATCTTGTGGCAACATTTGGACCATGAGTGCTTGGGCTTCCACATGAGCCCCCCAAACTTGTAAAAATAGTTCTTCAAATCTATTACAAGAATATCATATCACTACTAAAGCACTAGTCACATTTAGTTTTTGGTTTTGGCCAATAACCTCATCTATATATATTCTTCCCCGGATCTTGTGGCAACATTTGGACCAAGAGTGCTTGGGCTTCCACATGAGCCCTCCAAACTTGTAAAAATAGTTCTTCAAATATACACAAAAGCTATTTGTTATGCTACTAATAACAACTAAACTAGAAATAATTTTAGTTATAATAAAAAAAGGCAATAATCAAGTCGTACCACTGCTTTTGGTCTTCTTATGGATCGTAATGAAGTTCATATCCTTCAAGGGACACCTGCTGCTGCAGGGGTTCTGCCACTTCGAGCATCCGAGGCTCCAATTCAAGCGCCAGGGATTCGATTGGTGGTGTCGCCAGCCCGCTGCCCGCCGTCGCCAAGGGTTTCGTCGTAGGAGGTGTGAGCGCCGGCCGCCGCCCAAATGCGAGTTTTTTTTGTTTTTAGGGGCTCTGCCCAAATGCGAGTGCCATAGGAGTAGCGTGACGAGCGTCGGGTGACTACATATCGGGCTGCTGGCCCATGAGACAGGCCACCAACACCAGCCCACCACACATCTTAAACAAACCATGGACAATGTATGGACGCAGAGGAGTTTCTAAGGCTACGGCGAGTTGCTTGTAACGAGTAAGTAACTCGCCGTGGCGGTCGCCATAGCCGTAGATTATGTTTACATCGAAATTCAAAAGCCGAACATTTATATTTTTGTCATCAGGATGTAGCTCACTCTGTCTCAATGACATGTGAAGCCACCTGAGTCAATGACATACGGATCATGGTAGCAAATCTTTTGTCACTCACCCCATAAGATTGACAAATCTTTAAATATGACAATGTCCACGGAATGTGGGGCATCGAAAGAAAGGCAAATTGTTGCCGAAGCCAATTGTTGGTGCCTCGCTCTCCATCTAAGCTCTACTCCCTCCATCCTAAAAATAGTGTTTTCATACATCATGTTTGATCATCTCTCTTATTCAAAAAAGTTTCATAAATATCTTTGATTTTGTTCTGACTTATTTACCATTAGAGATACTTTGTACTGATTTATCTATTTTATATTGACATAAAATTTTTGAATAAGACGAAACGGTTAAACACGATTTCTAAAAGCCAAAAACGACACTCTTTTTGGGACGGAGAGAGTATTTACTTGCTCGAAGACTACAGCGGCGCCTCCGTCGCTGGCCAGGGCCAAGCTGCGCCACCATCCTCGGTCGTTGGTTCGAAACTGGGATGTTCCCCGCTCTACACTGTGCTGCAAAGGAGGAAAAAAATGAATGTTTAGTATTCGTGGTATGTTGCAAAGGTTTCATATAGACGTTGCAAAAGTAGATCGAGATGTTGCATATGTTGTAATGGTTGTACACGTTTGTTGCAAAAAATCTGTTTTCAATCTTTCATCTTATTTTTCTAGAAGCATGCTTTGGATGATACATATGTTCGTTGGCGTATGTTTTTCAATGGTTCTCAAGTGTTTTTCGAGGGTATTTTTCGAGTGATTTAAACACATCTTTCGAGTATTTCATTTGTTTCTTTGGTAGGTTGCAAATGTTACATATAAGCCTACAGAAATATTTATAATTTGTATAATCCGCAAGCGGACGGATACCGGCGAGCACTTCACCCGGGAGAGGGTTTAATATCGAATCCACAGGGAAACGGGTGAGGGAGACTACGATCTAATCGTAACCCAGGGTAGCACAAGACTTAAGAAGGTTGAGAGTGTAAGGAGGATTACTAAGATATCTAATTCTTATCTCGGTAAGTGGTGTTGATAGTATTCTTATGGGGACGTACTCAAAGGAAAGCAGGGACGAACCATGCAATCCTCCAGTAACATGGTCCTACTTGGCCTATCCTACGGGATGTGGTCAATGGTACTGTCACTACCACGACTATAATGACCACGCTCCGGAAGTACTCAAAAGAGACTCGTTAAACCAATAAGAATAATTATAAACAATATTACTTACTAAAAGAAGAAGTAGATTACCAGAGTAACTTCCAAATGTAGATTAACTTCCACCGAGGTACAAGTATGGAGATAGCAGCGATAGGCCGGTACTTCCTCCGATCCCTTCCCTCTCTCTATCTCTCTTGTTCTAAAGATTAGAACTAATGAGTTCTAATCCTCTCTTGCATACTAACTCTTCTAGTTCTAGTTCTAATCTAGACCTAGAGAGGAGAGGTTGTCCTCACATTGGGACACCTCTATGACCAACAGGTCAAGAGATAATGAATGATAATGAATTAGGGTTTCACCACGGGG
>JADLZK010001249.1:0-161143 GCA_015847255.1 Hyparrhenia diplandra
CGTGATACCTATAAGAATTTTTACTTTTTGATGCGTTGAATTACATCCCTCGTTGGGCTTCCAATGTGTCGGCCATGGCGATCGGATCTATCTTGGTCAAAAATCCGCCAATCTCCGTAAATGTTGATAGAAATCCGTCAAGGAGGCCAAAATGGCATCTTTTGTCTCTTCACCGCCCACGCGGATACCCGTAAGAATTTTACTTTTGATACGCTGAATTACATCCCGTTGGGCTTCCAATGTCACTTTTAGTGGCCACCGGATCTATTTTGGTCAAAAATCCGCCAATCAATGTAAATGTTAATGTAAATCAAGCATCGTAATGAAGGCCAAAATGGCATCTTTTGTCTCCTTAGCTGCCCTAACGTGATAACCGGAAGAATTATACTTTTTCGATCCTCTAAATTAGGTCATGTTGGGCTTCCAATGGGTCACTTTTCATGGCGACCGGATCTATCTTGGTCAAAAATCCGCCAATCTCCGTAAATGTTGATAGAAATCGCCGAAGGGGAGGCCAAAATGGCATCTTTTGTCTCTTCACCGCCCACGTGACACCTCTGTAAGAATTTTACTTTTGATGCGTTGAATTACATCCGTTGGGCTTCCAAATGTGTCACTTTTCGTGGCGCCTGGATTTATCTTGGTCAAAATCTACCAATCTCCATAAATGTTACGTAATTGCTCGAACGGAGGTCGAATGACCTCTTTTGAAAAACAATCAATTTTGCAAGCCTTCTCGCGATGCCTATCGCACATGGACTTATGGATTTCAAAAATAGCTTTTACTAGCTTCGCACGGAGTCTAGAATCACTACGATTGGAGTTACGGAACTCAAAAAATATCACCGCTAGGAATCGCGGATGTAAATTTCCCGAATGGAGGCCAAAATGGTATCTTTGGGCTCCTTGATCCGCCCCACGTGATAATCGTAAGAATTATACTTTTCGATCCTCTAAATTAGGTCATGTTGGGCTTCCAATGTGTCACTTTTCATGGCGACCGGATCTATCTTGGTCAAAAATCCGCCAATCTCCGTAAATGTTGATAGAAATCGCTCAAGGGAGGCCAAAATGGCATCTTTTGTCTCTTCACCGCCCACGTGATATTGTAAGAATTTTACTTTTGATACGTTGAATTACATCTGATTGGGCTTCCAATGTGTCACTTTTTTAGTGGTGATCGGATCTATATTGGTCAAAAATCCGCCAATCGCGCATATGTTGGATGTAAATCTCGCATGAAGCGGAGGCCAAAATGGCATCTTTTGTCTCTTGTTTGCCCACGTGATACCTGTAAGAATTTTACTTTTTGATGCGTTGAATTACATCCTCATTTGGGCTTCCAACAGGTCGCTTTTATGGTGATCGATTCTATCTTGGTCAAAATCTGCCAATCACCAGAAATGTTGACGTAAATCGCAAGAACGGAGGCCAAAATGGCATCTTTTTGTCTCTTCAACTACCCACGTGATACAAGAAGAATTTTACTTTTGATACGTTGAATTACATCCTCGTTAGGCTTCCAACAGTGTCACCTTTAGTGGTGACTGGATCTATCTTGGTCAAAAATGTGCCAATCGTAAATGTTGACAGTAAATCTACACGAATGGAGGCCAAATGGCATCTTTTTGTCTCTTTCGCCCATGTGATACCCGTGAAGAATTTTACTTTTGACACGTTAAATTACATCCTATTGGGCTTCCAACATGGTCACTTTTATGGCGATCGGATCTATCTTGGTCAAAAAATCCGCCAATTGTCGAAATCTGCCCGAACAGAGGCCAAAATGGCATCTTTTGTCTCTTCACCGCCCACGTGATACCCGTAAGAATTTTACTTTTCGATAACATTAAATTACATCCCGTTGGGCTTTCAACAGTCACTTTTCGTGGCGATCGGATCTATCTTGGTCAAAATCTATAATCTCCATAAATGTTGATGTAAATCGCCCTAACGGAGGCCGTAATGACCTCTTTTGAAAACCGGGTCAATTTTGCGAGCCTTCGCGATGCCTATCGCATATGGACTTATGGATTTCAAAAATAGCTTTCTACTAGCTTCGCACGGAGTCCGTAATCACTACGCATTGAGTTACGGAACTCAAAAAATGTCACCGCTTAGAATCGTGATGTAAATTTCCCCGAATGGAGGCTAAAATGGCATCTTTGGTCTCCTTAGCCGCCCCACGTGATAACCGTAAGAATTATAATTTTTGATCCTCTAAATTAGGTCATGTTGGGCTTCCAACATGTCACTTTTCATGGCGATCGGATCTATCTTGGTCAAAAATCCGCCAATCTCCGTAAAATGTTGATAGAAATTCGCTCAAGGGAGGCCAAAATGGCATCTTTTGTCTCTTCACCGCCCACGGATACCGAAGAATTTTACTTTTTGATACGTTGAATTACATCCTCGTTGGCCTTCCAACAGTCACTTTTTAGTGGTGATCGGATCTATCTTGGTCAAAAAAAAAAATCGCCAATCGCCCAGATATGTTGATGTAAATCTGCACGAAGGGAGGCCAAAATGGCATCTTTTGTCTCTTCACCGCCCACGTGATACCGTAAGAATTTTACTTTTTGATGCGTTGAATTACATCCGCTGGGCTTCCAATGTGTCCGTTTTTATGGTGAATGGATCTATCTTGGTCAAAAAATCTGCCAATCACCGTAAATGCTGATGTAAATCGCACGAACGGAGGCCAAAATGGCATCTTTTGTCTCTTCAGCCTACCCACGTTGATACAAGAAGAATTTTACTTTTTGATACGTTGAATTACATCCTCGTTAGGTTTCCAAATGTGTCACCTTTAGTGGTGATCGGATCTATCTTGGTCAAAAAAACCGCCAATCGCCGTAAATGTTGACAGTAAATCTACATTTTAATGGAGGCCAAAATGGCATCTTTTGTCTCTTCACCGCCCATGTGATACCCGTAAGAATTTTACTTCGATACGCTAAATTACATCCTATTGGGCTTCCAATGTGTCACTTTTTATGGTGATCGGATCTATCTTGGTCAAAAATCCGCCAATTGTCGAAATCTGCCCGAACAGAGGCCAAAATGGCATCTTTTGTCTCTTCACCGCCCACGTGATACCCGTAAGAATTTTACTTTTCGATAACATTAAATTACATCCTTGTTGGGCTTCCAACAGGTCACTTTTCGTGGCGACCGGATCTATCTTGGTCAAAATCTATAATCTCCATAAATGTTGATGTAAATCCGCCCTAACGGAGGCCGTAATGACCTCTTTGAAAAACCGCCAATTTTGCGAGCCTTCGCGATGCCTAATCATATGGACTTATGGATTTCAAAAATAGCTTTCTACTAGCTTCGCACGGAGTCCGTAATCACTACGATTGGAGTTACGGAACTCAAAAATGTCACCGCTTAGGAATCGTGGGATGTAAATTTCCCCGAATGGAGGCTAAAATGGCATCTTTGGTCTCCTTAGCTGCCCCCACGTGATAACCGTGAAGAATTATAATTTTCGATCCTCTAAATTAGGTCATGTTGGGCTTCCAACATGTCACTTTTTCATGGCGATCGGATCTATCTTGGTCAAAAAATCCGCCAATCTCCGTAAATGTTGATAGAAATCGCTCAAGGGAGGCCAAAATGGCATCTTTTGTCTCTTCGTTTGCCCACGTGATACCCGTAAGAATTTTACTTTTGATACGTTGAATTACATCCTCGTTGGCCTTCCAACAGGTCACTTTTTAGTGGTGACGGATCTATCTTGGTCAAAAATCTGCCAATCGCCGATATGTTGATGTAAATCAAGACGAAAGGAGGCCAAAATGACATCTTTTGTCTCTTCAGCTACCCACGTGATACCGTAAGAGAATTTTACTTTTTGATGCGTTGAATTACATCCTCGCTGGGCTTCCAACAGGTCAGTTTTTATGGTGAATGGATCTATCTTGGTCAAAATCTGCCAATCACCGTAAATGTTGACGTAAATCGCAGACGAACGGAGGCCAAAATGGCATCTTTTGTCTCTTCAGCTACCCACGTGATACAAGAAGAATTTTACTTTTTGATACGCTGAATTACATCCTCGTTAGGTTTCCAACAGTCACCTTTAGTGGTGATCGAATCTATCTTGGTCAAAAATCGCCAATCGCGTAAATGTTGATGTAAATCTACACGAATGGAGGCCAAAATGGCATCTTTTGTCTTCACCGCCCATGTGATACCCGTAAGAATTTTACTTCTCGATACGTTAAATTACATCCTATTGGGCTTCCAATGTGTCACTTTTATGGTGACCGGATCTATCTTGGTTAAAATCTACCAATTGTCGAAAATCGCCCGAACAGAGGCCAAAATGGCATCTTTTATCTCTTCACTGCCCACGGATACCTCTAAGAATTTTACTTTTCGATAACATTAAATTACATCCCGCTGGGCTTCCAATGTGTCACTTTTTCGTGGCGATCGGATCTATCTTGGTCAAAATCTATAATCTCCATAAATGTTGATTAAAATCGCCCGAACGGAGGCCGTAATGACCCTTTTGAAAAACCGTCAATTTTGCGAGCCTTCGCGATGCCTATCGCATATGGACTTATGGATTTCAAAATAGCTTTCTACTAGCTTCGCACTGAGTCTAGAATCACTACGATTGGAGTTACGGAACTCAAAAAAATGTCACCGCTTAGGAATCGCGGGATGTAAATTCCCCTCGAATGGAGGCTAAAATGGCATCTTTGGTCTCCTTAGCTGCCCCACGTGATAATCGTAAGAATTATAATTTTTGATCCTCTAAATTAGGTCATGTTGGGCTTCCAATGTGTCACTTTTCATGGCTTAATCGGATCTATCTTGGTCAAAATCCGCCAATCTCCGTAAATGTTGATAGAAATATGCTCAAGGGGGAGGCCAAAATGGCATCTTTTGTCTCTTCACCGCCCACGTGATACCTGTAAGAATTTTACTTTTTGATGGGTTGAATTACATCCTCGTTGGGCTTCCAACAGTCAGTTTTTATGGTGATCGGATCTATCTTGGTCAAAAATCTGCCAATCGCGTAAATGCTGACAGTAAATCGCACGAACGGAGGCCAAAATGGCATCTTTTGTCTCTTGCTACCCACGTGATACAAGAAGAATTTTACTTTTTGATACGTTGAATTACATCCTCGTTAGGCTTCCAACAGGTCACTTTTAGTGGTGATCGGATCTATCTTGGTCAAAAAACCGCCAATCGCCGTAAATGTTGATGTAAATCTACACGAATAGAGGCCAAAATGGCATCTTTTGTCTCTTCAGCGCCCCATGTGATACCCGCAAGAATTTTACTTCTCGACAACGTTAAATTACATCCTATTGGGCTTCCAAGGTCACTTTTTATGGCGATCGGATCTATCTTGGTCAAAATCTGCCAATTGTCGAATCCGCCCGAATGTAGGCCAAAATGGCATCTTTTGTCTCTTCACGCCCACGTGATACCCGTAAGAATTTTACTTTTCGATAACATTAAATTACATCCTCGTTGGGCTTCCAACAGGGTCACTTTTCGTGGCGACCGGATCTATCTTGGTCAAAACTGTGAATTTCTATAAATGTTGATGTAAATCGCCTCGAACGGAGGCTTTTAATGACCTCTTTTGAAAACCGTCAATTTTATGAGCCTTCGCGATGCCTATCGACATGGACTTATGGATTTCAAAAAATAGCTTTCTACTTGCTTCGCAGACGGAGTCTAGAATCACTATGATTGAGTTACGGAACTCAAAAATGTCACCGCTTAGGAATCTTGTGTAAATTTCCTAAATGGAGGCCAAAATGGCATCTTTGGGCTCTTTTGTCTCTTCAGCCGCCCACGTGATACCCGTAAGAATTTTACTTTTGATAAGTTGAATTACATCCCGTTGCTTCCAACAGGCCACTTTTCGTGGCGATCGGATCTATCTTGGTCAAAATCAGAATCTCCATAAATGTTGACAGAAATCTGCGCCGAACGGAGGTTTAATGACCTCTTTTGAAAAACCGTCAATTTTGCGAGCCTTCGCGATGCCTATCGACATGGACTTATGGATTTCAAAAATAGCTTTCTACTAGCTTCACACGGAGTCACTAATCACTACGATTGAGTTACGAAAACTCAAAAAATGTCACCGCTTAGGAATCGTGATTTAAATTTCCCGAATGGAGGCCAAAATGGCATCTTTGGTCTCCTTAGCGCCCCACGTGATAACTGTAAGAATTATACTTTTCGATCCTCTAAATTAGGGTCATGTTGGGCTTCCAACAGGTCACTTTTCATGGCGACCGGATCTATCTTGGTCAAAAATCCGCCAATCTCCGTAAATGTTGATAGAAATCGCAAGGAAGGGGAGGCCAAAATGGCATCTTTTGTCTTCTTCACTGCCCACGTGATACCTGTAAGAATTTTACTTTTGATGCGTTGAATTACATCCCGTTGGGGCTTCCAACAGTCAGTTTTCATGGCGATGGATCTATCTTGGTCAAAAATCCACCAATCTCCGTAAATGTTGATAGAAATCTGCTCGAAGGGAGGCCAAAATGTCATCTTTTGTCTCTTCACCGCCCACGTGATACCTGTAAGAATTTTACTTTTTGATACATTGAATTACATCCTCGTTGGGCTTCCAACAGTCACTTTTAGTGGCCATCGGATCTATTTTGGTCAAAAATCTGCCAATCGCCGTAAATGTTAATGTAAATTGCGACGAATGAAGGCCAAAATGGCATCTTTTGTCTCTTTCAGCTACCCATGTCATACCTGTAAGAATTTTACTTTTCGATACGTTAAATTACATCCTATTGGGCTTCCAATGTGTCACTTTTGGCGATCGGATCTATCTTGGTCAAAAATCCGCCAATCGCCGTAAAATCGCCCAAAAAGAGGCCAAAATGGCATCTTTTGTCTCTTCACCGCCCACGTGATACCCGTAAGAATTTTACTTTTCGATAACGTTAAATTACATCCCCGTTGGGCTTCCAACAGGTCACTTTTCGTGTGGCGATCGGATCTATCTTGGTCAAAATCGCCAATCTCCATAAATGTTGATAGAAATCGCCTCGAACGGAGGCCGGAATGACCTCTTTGAAAACCATCAATTTTTGCGAGCCTTCGCGATGCCTATCGCATACATGGACTTATGGATTTCAAAAATAGCTTTTACTAGCTTCGCACGGAGTCTAGAATCACTATGATTGAGTTACGGAACTCAAAAAATGTCACCGCTAGGAATCTTGATGTAAATTTACCTAAATGGAGGCCAAAATGGCATCTTTGGGCTCTTTTTGTCTCTTCACCTGCCCACGTGATACCTGTAAGAATTTTACTTTTTGATAAGTTGAATTACATCCTGTTGGGCTTCCAACAGTCACTTTTAGTGGCGACCGATCTATCTTGGTCAAAAACCGCCAATCGCGTAAATGCTGACGTAAATCGCACGTAATGGAGGCCAAAATGGCATCTTTTGTCTCTTCACCGTCCATGTGATACCTGTAAGAATTTTACTTTTCGATACGTTAAATTACATCCTATTGGGCTTCCAACAGTCACTTTTCGTGGCGATGTGATCTATCTTGGTCAAAAATCTGCCAATCGCCGTAAATGTTAACAGAAATCTCAGACGTAATGAAGGCCAAAATGGCATCTTTTGTCTCTTCAGCTACCCATGTCATACCTGTAAGAATTTTGCTTTTCGATACGTTAAATTACATCCTATTGGGCTTCCAACAGTCACTTTTCGTGGCAACTGGATCTATCTTGGTCAAAAATCCGCCAATCGCCGAAATCCGCCTAAAAAGAGGCCAAAATGGCATCTTTTGTCTCTTCAACGCCCACGTGATACCGTAAGAATTTTTACTGTTCGATAACATTAAATTACATCCTATTGGGCTTCCAACAGGTCACTTTTCGTGGCGACCGGATCTATCTTGGTCAAAATCGCCAATCTCCATAAATGTTGATAGAAATCCGCCCGAACGGAGGCGGAATGACCTCTTTTGAAAACCATCAATTTTTTGCGAGCCTTGCGATGCCTATCGACATGGACTTATGGATTTCAAAAAATAGTTTCTACTAGCTTCGCAAGGAGTCTAGAATCACTATGATTGGAGTTACGGAACTCAAAAATGTCACCGCTAGGAATCTTGATGTAAATTTCCCTAAATGGAGGCCAAAATGGCATCTTTGGGCTCTTTTGTCTCTTCAGTTTCGCCCACGTGATACCTGTAAGAATTTTACTTTTTGATAAGTTGAATTACATCCTGTTGGGCTTCCAACAGGTCACTTTTAGTGGCGATCGGATCTATCTTGGTCAAAAATCTGCCAATCGCCGTAAATGTTGACAGTAAATCTGCACGAATGGAGGCCAAAATGGCATCTTTTGTCTCTTCGCCGTCCATGTGATACCTGTAAGAATTTTACTTTTTGATACGTTAAATTACATCCTATTGGGCTTCCAACAGGTCACTTTTCGTGGCGATCGGATCTATCTTGGTCAAAAATCGCCAATCGCCGCAAATCTGCCCGAACAGAGGCCAAAATGGCATCTTTTGTGTCTTCACCGCCCACGTGATACCCGTAAGAATTTTACTTTTTGATAATGTTAAATTACATCCTGTTGGGCTTCCAACAGGTCACTTTTTTGTGGCGACCGGATCTATCTTGGTCAAAAATCCGCCAATCTCCATAAATGTTGTAAATCTGCCTCGAACGGAGGCCGGAATGACCTCTTTTGAAAACCGTCAATTTTGTGAGCCTTCGCGATGCCTATCAGACATGGACTTATGGATTTCAAAAATAGCTTTCTACTAGCTTCGCACGGAGTCCGAATCACTACGATTGAGTTACAAAACTCAAAAAATGTCACCGCTAGCAATCTTGGATGTAAATTTCCCTAAATGGAGGCCAAAATGGCATCTTTGGGCTCCTTAGCTGCCCCACGTGATAACTTTAAGAATTATACTTTTCAATCCTCTAAATTAGGTCATGTTGGGCTTCCAACAGGTCACTTTTCATGGCGACTGGATCTATCTTGGTCAAAAATCCGCCAATCTCCGTAAATGTTGACGTAAATCTCGCTCGAAACGGAGGCCAAAATGGCATCTTTTGTCTCTTCGCCGCCCACGTGATACCAGTAAGAATTTTACTTTTTGATACGTTGAATTACATCCCGTTTGGGCTTCCAACAGGTCACTTTTCATGGTGATCGGATCTATCTTGGTAAGAAATCTACCAATCGCCGTAAATGTTGATGTAAATCGCATCTAACGGAGGCCAAAATGGCATCTTTTGTCTCTTCAGCTGCCCACGTGATACCCGTAAGAATTTTACTTTTTGATCGTTGAATTATATCCGTTGGGCTTCCAACAGTCAGTTTTTATGGCGACCGGATCTATCTTGGTCAAAAATCCGCCAATCTCCGTAAATGTTGATAGAAATCGCTTTCGAAGGGAGGCCAAAATGGCATCTTTTGTCTCTTCACTGCCCACGTGATACCGTAAGAATTTTACTTTTTGATACATTGAATTACATCCTGTTGGGCTTCCAACAGGTCACTTTTAGTGGCCACTGGATCTATTTTGGTCAAAAATCTGCCAATCGCCAGAAATGTTAACAGAAATCTGCACGAATGAAGGCCAAAATGGCATCTTTTGTCTCTTCAGCTACCCATGTCATACCTGTAAGAATTTTACTTTTTGATACGTTAAATTACATCCTATTGGGCTTCCAACAGGTCACTTTTTCGTGGCGTTCGGATCTATCTTGGTCAAAATCCGCCAATCGCGCAAATCTGCCCGAAAAGAGGCCAAAATGGCATCTTTTTGTCTCTTCATTTGCCCACGTGATACCCGTAAGAATTTTACTTTTCGATAACGTTAAATTACATCCCGTTGGGCTTCCAACAGGTCACTTTTCGTGGCGACCGGATCTATCTTGGTCAAAATCGCCAATCTCCATAAATGTTGATAGAAATCGCCCCGAACGGGAGGCGGAATGACCTCTTTTGAAAACCATCAATTTTGCGAGCCTTCGCGATGCCTATCGACATGGACTTATGGATTTCAAAATAGCTTTCTACTAGCTTCGCACGGAGTCTAGAATCACTATGATTGAGTTACGGAACTCAAAAAATGTCACCGCTTAGGAATCGTGGATGTAAATTTCCCTAAATGGAGGCCAAAATGGCATCTTTGGGCTCTTTTGTCTCTTCAGCCGCCCACGTGATACCCGTAAGAATTTTACTTTTGATAAGTTGAATTACATCCTGTTGGGCTTCCAACAGGTCACTTTTAGTGGCGATTGGATCTATCTTGGTCAAAAATCGCCAATCGCGTAAATGTTGATGTAAATCTGCACGAATGGAGGCCAAAATGGCATCTTTTGTCTCTTCACCGTCCATGTGATACCTATAAGAATTTTACTTTTTGATACGTTAAATTACATCCTATTGGTCTTCCAACGGTCACTTTTCATGGCGACAGGATCTATCTTGGTCAAAAATCTGCCAATCGCCGTAGAAATGTTAATGTAAATTGCACTTTAATGAAGGCCAAAATGGCATCTTTTGTCTCTTCAGCTACCCATGTCATACCTGTAAGAATTTTGCTTTTCGATCACGTTAAATTACATCCTATTGGGCTTCCAACGGGTCACTTTTCGTGGCAATCGGATCTATCTTGGTCAAAATCCGCCAATCGCCGTAAATCTGCCCGAAAGAGGCCAAAATGGCATCTTTTTGTCTCTTCAGCCGCCCACGTGATACCTGTAAGAATTTTATTGTTTGATAACATTAAATTACATCCTATTGGGCTTCCAACAGGTCACTTTTCGTGGCGACCGGATCTATCTTGGTCAAAATCTGCCAATCTCCATAAATGTTGATAGAAATGCCCGAACGAGGCCGGAATGACCTCTTTTGAAAAACCATCAATTTTGCGAGCCTTCGCGATGCCTATCAGACATGGACATATGGATTTCAAAAATAGCTTTCTACTAGCTTCGCACGGAGTCTAGAATCACTATGATTGGAGTTACGGAACTCAAAAATGTCACCGCTAGAATCTTGGATTTAAATTTCCCTAAATGGAGGCCAAAATGGCATCTTTGGGCTCTTTTGTCTCTTCAATTTGCCCACGTGATACCTGTAAGAATTTTACTTTTGATAAGTTGAATTACATCCCTGTTGGGCTTCCAACAGTCACTTTTAGTGGCGATCGGATCTATCTTGGTCAAAAATCTGCCAATCGCCGTAAATGTTGACGTAAATCTGCACGAATGGAGGCTAAAATGGCATCTTTTGTCTCTTCACCGTCCATGTGATACCCGTAAGAATTTTACTTTTGATACGTTAAATTACATCCTATTGGGCTTCCAACGGGTCACTTTTCATGGCGACCGGATCTATCTTGGTCAAAAATCCGCCAATCGCCCGTAAATCTGCCCGAAACAGAGGCCAAAATGGCATCTTTTGTCTCTTCACCGCCCACGTGATACGTAAGAATTTTACTTTTCGATAATGTTAAATTACATCCTGTTGGGCTTCCAACAGGTCACTTTTCGTGGCGACCGGATCTATCTTGGTCAAAAATCGCCAATCTCCATAAATGTTTGTAAATCCGCCCGAACGGAGGCCGGAATGACCTCTTTTGAAAACCGTCAATTTTGCGAGCCTTCGCGATGCCTATCGGACATGGACTTATGGATTTCAAAATAGCTTTTACTAGCTTCGCACGGAGTCCGTAATCACTACGATCGGAGTTATGGAACTCAAAAAAATGTCACCGCTAGGAATCGTGTGTAAATTTCCCTGAATGGAGGCCAAAATGGCATCTTTGGGCTCCTTAGCTGCCCCACGTGATAACTGTAAGAATTATACTTTTCGATCCTCTAAATTAGGTCATGTTGGGCTTCCAACAGGTCACTTTTCATGGCGATCGGATCTATCTTGGTCAAAAATCCGCCAATCTCCGTAAATGTTGATAGAAATCGTCGAAGGGAGGCCAAAATGGCATCTTTTGTCTCTTCAAATCCGCCCACGTGACACCTGTAAGAATTTTACTTTTTGATGCGTTGAATTACATCCTGTTGGGCTTCCAACAGGTCACTTTTCGTGGCGCCCGGATTTATCTTGGTCAAAAATCTACCAATCTCCATAAATGTTTACAGAAATTGTTCGAACGGAGGTCGAATGACCTCTTTTGAAAACAATCAATTTTGCAAGCCTTCGCGATGCCTATCAGACATGGACTTATGGATTTCAAAATAGCTTTTACTAGCTTCGCACGGAGTCCGTAATCACTATGATTGAGTTACGGAACTCAAAAATGTCACCGCTAGGAATCGTGACGTAAATTTCCCCGAATGGAGGCCAAAATGGCATCTTTGGGCTCCTTAGCTGCCCCACGTGATAACCGTAAGAATTATACTTTTCTATCCTCTAAATTAGGTCATGTTGGGCTTCCAACGTGTCACTTTTTATGGCGATCGGATCTATCTTGGTCAAAATCCGCCAATCTCCGTAAATGTTGATAGAAATCGCTTTCGAAGGGAGGCCAAAATGGCATCTTTTGTCTCTTCAGCTGCCCATGTGATACCTGTAAGAATTTTACTTTTTGATGCATTGAATTACATCTTGTTGGGCTTCCAATGTGTCACTTTTCATGGCGATCGGATCTATCTTGGTCAAAAATCTACCAATCGCCGTAAATGTTGACAGAAATCGCACGAACGGAGGCCAAAATGGCATCTTTTGTCTCTTCATTTTGCCCACGTGATACCGTAAGAATTTTACTTTTTGATACGTTAAATTACAACCCGTTGGGCTTCCAACAGTCACTTTTAGTGGCCACCGGATCTATCTTGGTCAAAAATCCGCCAATCGCCGTAAATGTTTGATGTAAATCGCACGAATGAGGGCCAAAATGGCATCTTTTGTCTCTTCAGCTACCCATGTCATACCCGTAAGAATTTTACTTTTCAATACGTTAAATTACATCCTATTGGGCTTCCAACAGTGTCACTTTTCGTGGCGATCGGATCTATCTTGGTCAAAATCAGCCAATCGCCGAAATGTTGACGTAAATCGCACGAACGGAGGCCAAAATGGCATCTTTTGTCTCTTCACGCCCACGTGATACCCTGTAAGAATTTTGCTTTTTGATACATTGAATTACATCCTGTTGGGCTTCCAATGTGTCACTTTTAGTGGTGATCGGATCTATCTTGGTCAAAATCCGCCAATCGCAGAAATGTTGACGTAAATGCACTAAAGGAGGCCAAAATGGCATCTTTTGTCTCTTCACCGCCCATGTGATACCCGTAAGAATTTTACTTCGATACGTTAAATTACATTCTATTGGGCCTCCAACAGTCACTTTTTGTGGCGACCGGATCTATCTTGGTCAAAATCGCCAATCGCCGGAAATCTGCCCGAACAGAGGCCAAAATGGCATCTTTTAGCTCTTCACCGCCCACGTGATACCCGTAAGAATTTTACTTTTCGATAACGTTAAATTACATCCCTGTTGGGCTTCCAACAGGTCACTTTTCGTGGCGACTCGGATTTATCTTGGTCAAAAATCTACCAATCTCCATAAATGTTGATGTAAAATCGCCTCGAACGGAGGCCGAATGACCTCTTTTGAAAACAAATCAATTTTGCAAGCCTTCGCGATGCCTATCGACATGGACTTATGGATTTCAAAAATAGCTTTCTACTAGCTTCGCACGGAGTCTAGAATCACTACGATTGGAGTTACGGAACTCAAAAAATGTCACCGCTTAGGAATCGTGATGTAAATTTCCCCGAATGGAGGCCAAAATGGCATCTTTGGGCTCCTTAGCTGCCCCACGTGATAACCTGTAAGAATTATACTTTTCTATCCTCTAAATTAGGTCATGTTGGGCTTCCAACAGGTCACTTTTATGGCGACCGGATCTATCTTGGTCAAAAATCCGCCAATCTCCTTAAATGTTGATAGAAATCGCCGAAGGGAGGCCAAAATGGCATCTTTTGTCTCTTCAAAGACCCATGTGATACCCGTAAGAATTTTACTTTTTGATGCGTTGAATTACATCTTGTTGGGCTTCCAACAAGTCACTTTTCATGGCGATCGGATCTATCTTGGTCAAAAATCTACCAATCGCCGGTAAATGTTGACAGTAAATCGCACGAAACCGAGGCCAAAATGGCATCTTTTGTCTCTTCAAATGCCCACGTGATACCGTAGTAAGAATTTTACTTTTTGATACGTTAAATTACAACCTGTTGGGCTTCCAACAGGTCACTTTTAGTGGCCACTCGGATCTATCTTGGTCAAAAATCTGCCAATCGCGAAATGTTGACAGTAAATCGCACGAATGAGGGCCAAAATGGCATCTTTTGTCTCTTCAGACTACCCATGTCATACCTGTAAGAATTTTACTTTTCAATACATTAAATTACATCCTATTGGGCTTCCAACAGTCACTTTTCGTGGGCGATGGATCTATCTTGGTCAAAAATCAGCCAATCGCCGTAAATGTTGATGTAAATCTGCACGAACGGAGGCCAAAATGACATCTTTTGTCTCTTCACCGCCCACGTGATACCCGTAAGAATTTTACTTTTGATACGTTGAATTACATCCTCGTTGGGCTTCCAACAGTCACTTTTAGTGGTGACGGATCTATCTTGGTCAAAAATCTGCCAATCGCCGTAAATGTTGATGTAAATCACGCACGAATGGAGGCCAAAATGGCATCTTTTGTCTCTTCACCGCCCATGTGATACTGTGAAGAATTTTACTTCTCGATACGTTAAATTACATCCTATTGGGCCTCCAACAGGTCACTTTTCGTGGCGACCGGATCTATCTTGGTCAAAATCCGCCAATCGCCGAAATCTGCCCGAACAGAGGCCAAAATGGCATCTTTTATCTCTTCGCCTGCCCACGTGATACCCGTAAGAATTTTACTTTTCGATAACGTTAAATTACATCCTGTTGGGCTTCCAACAGGTCACTTTTCGTGTGGTGACTGGATTTATCTTGGTCAAAAATCTACCAATCTCCATAAATGTTGACGTAAATCTGCCCGAACGGAGGCCGGAATGACCTCTTTTGAAAACAGTCAATTTTTGCAAGCCTTCGCGATGCCTATCGACATGGACTTATGGATTTCAAAAATAGCTTTCTACTAGCTTTCGCACGGAGTCCGTAATCACTACGATTGGAGTTACGGAACTCAAAAAATGTCACCGCTTAGGAATCGATTGGCGCCCGTGATTTAATGTAAAGAAAATGGCTACCATTCAAACAAAGGAAAGGAATGAACTTGAGAATAAGGAAAGCCAAATAGAACCTAATTCACTTACTAAGATGATTCTCGGGTCAAAGGGATCTCCCGAGGGCCGCCAACCTCATTCGGGCCGAATGAGCATCGGGCACCACAACCACAGGTTCAACATCCACCTCGCGATTTGGGTAATGGAGGCCCGAGGGTGCTGGATTCTCCGGCTCAAGTGACAACCCATGAGGGGGTGAATGTTCATGATGGCCGTCATTATTGGACACCTTCCGCACAACCAAATCCAAACATTGGAACTCACTCTTCATTATTGTTTTCACATATTTGTCCCATTGACCCTCGATGTGATTGCAATCAACCGCCTCAAGATACAACCCCGATTTACCAAAATGAAGTACCCCCTCAAATGTGAAGTCATCGGGTTGAATTGAATTGGAGCTCATCACGAGCACTATCAACAAGCCGAGAAAAGAGAGGCCGGTCTTCGAATTGGAGAGGCACCACTCACATTCCAACAAAACTCGACATTCGAAACTCATCTTCCTCCACACTTCCTCCATAATAAAGATTGACTACGTTGTCCATCTAGTCGGTACGCATAACACCAAAGTAATTGTGAGTATTACAAAAATAATTAACTAACTAACCATAAATACTCATAACTATCTAAATAACTATCTAAGTAACTAACTAAATATGATAACTATATTGTCTAACTAGATGTGCTAACTAAATTCATATGCTAACATTATTACCTAACTACATATGCTACATATATTTTCTAACGACATATGCTAACTATATACATATCCTAACTATATTTCCTAACTACATATCCTAACTATATTTCCTAACTAAATAAGCTAACTATATTGCAAACTAAATTGAGGCGGCGCCCTAGGGGGAGGAGCTGGCGCCCGTGGGGAGGCGGCGCCGGGGGAGGAGGCGCCCCAAGCGGCCGCGGGCCGGCCGCCGGCCGGCGGCCGGGGACCCCGGGAGAGGTGGGGGCCGCCCCGCCGCCGATTGCGCGGAGGAGGTCCAAGTGGCGACGAGGGCGGCCGGATGTAGTGGAGGAGGCGGACCTGGGGGAGGCGGTCAGGTGGGTGGCGGCGGGGCGGCGTGGCCGGGTGCGGAGCCGGTCTTCGGGTCGAATGTCCGATTCGATTTGGATTGAGGGGGAGGAGACCAGGGGCGTGTAAGCATGGGACTTTTGCATTTTGGCCCTCGGTGCGGGGATCTGTGGCTCCGAGCTCGGGCGCCGAGATCCGCGGGCTCGAAGCTCGGCGCCAAGATCTGTGGGTCCGAGCTCGGCGCCCGGACCTTTGGTGCCGAGATCCTGGCCACGTCAACACCACCTCGTTCACCACCGTGTCTTCAGCCACCCCTCCGGGGCGCCATGCGGGCTAGCGCCGAGACGTTCAAACTTCGGCGCCGTGAGCTTCCGCCCGACCCCCAGTGGTCCAAACGCACTTACGTCGCCGTGGGTGTAAATGGAAAATTTGTTCAAAAAAAAAGGGCCAAATTGCAAAAAGTTGGGCAAGAAGGATACATGTGCTTTGAGATTGTTGAGGGGTGCACGTGTCGGTTGGCAAGCAAGGTCCTTTAGGATCCAGGAAGGACCGGGTCCTTCACAATTTGCCTCCAACCCGCATTACTACGGTAGCAACTCGGAATGCCAATGTCAGGGTACTCATCGAACAGTCGTAGGCTGTGTTTAGTAGCCTGAATTTCCCATCACATCGTTTGAATTTCCCATCACATCGAAGCATTAAATGTACCAAAAGCCACATGCCCGGAGTATGAAATGTAGGTAAACAAAATAACTAATTGCACAGTTTAGATGTACATTGTAGACGATTCTTTTGAACCTAGTTATCCCATGGTAGGATAATATTTACCACAAATAAACGAAAGTGCTACAGTGCCAAATTCAGCGCTACAGTGCCCAATTCCAGAGTACTGAACACAGCCGTAGTCGAAAAATTCCACGTCAGGAATCATATCTTGGACATTCCGGCCGTCCAACTTCGATTATTCTTCGTCCTTTATTCACTCTTCTTTACCCCACCAAATTCGACATGAGGCATCTATGTTGTAGCCATCCACATCCATATTCTCTGACTTTTGTAGCTCTTACGCTAATCTAGCGAGCTAGCTTTCAACACAAGCTAGGCATATATCCTTCCACAAATTTAATAATAATAAAAAGGAACACAGCATTCCATTCCATCCATATATCTGATACAATGCGTGTGCTTGCGTGGCGGCGTGTGTGTATATATACTTGTGTTCTGCACCCTTCTTCTCTCATACTAGACCCAAGATATGGTTTTGCTTTTGCAGTTCGAAAGATAGTACCAGCTGCTTGCAGTGACGATGCCGTCTCTGTCCATCTCCAAATCCAAAGCAAGTTAAGCCTGCGGCCATGGTAATCACTGCAACACCAAGAACATCGATTTACTTTTATTGTCTACCAAGAACATCGTCTTCTTTAGTTTCATTGTTCGATTCAGCTAAAATCTTTTGTCAGCTGGAGCCTTTTGTTTTGGGAGGTGTGGTGTGATTACTATATAACTGGAGATCGATGCATATGTATAGATATATGTGTATATATAAACAATTTAATTATTGTAGGTTCTAGCAGAGAAGCCCAAGCGAGCAACCTTCTTGTTCGTCGAGGAGGAGGAGGAGGAGGAGGAACAACAGCAACAGCAACAGCGGCGCAAGGAGGGAGAGCATCAGCAACCCAAACGCATGGACAACTACCCAAAGGCCGCAACGACGCATCGGCCAGCCACTCGTTAATCCATGCATGCCCCTTGTCTTGTGCAGCCACCAGCCACTTGTATCTGTATTGGCACTATAATCGTCAAGTAATATTACTGTGCTGTGTACCTTGCTTGGGTCCACTGTTGAACTTGGCATTTGCCTATGGGCCAAGCCCACTAGAAAAGGCCCAAATAGAGCTATTGAGAGTAAATTGTAAAACTGACCCCCCACCAGGGGGTCGCATGTAAATCTTCATTCCTTATAAATATAGAGTGCCATGAGCATGGAGGGGGTTCTCTCCTCTCCTCACATGCATAATCGAAACCCTAACTTTAACATCTCCTCTCACTCTTCTACCTGTTCGGAACTGCAAGTTTCAACATTGGCGCCCACCGTGCCCGGCACGAAAAATTTTTGAAAAATTTTCGGAGAGCCGAAAAGTGAGCAACCTTCGCCTGAAAACCTCCTCCTCCTGCTATGGAAACATTCTCCTTCGCCGTGGAAGACCTTCGTTGTGGAGACCTCCGCCACCTTCTCCGTCGTTGGAAGACCTTCTCCAACTCCGTTGGAAAACCTCCGCTAGCCCGACCTTCGCCGCGCATCTCCGTCATCGGAAAACCTTTTCCTTCGCCAGAAGACCTCCTCCATCTATGTCACAGAAACCTTCTCCCTTCGTGGAAAGCTCCTCCATCATCGCCGCGGAGACCTCCTCCATCTCCGCCATCGGAAAACCTTCTTCGTCGTCGGAAAACCTTTGCCAGCCCGACCTTCGTCGCGGACCTCCGTGGGGATTGTACAAAAAAAAAAAGACACACGAAACTCATGCTGGGGCTGTCGTACGTTGTGCGGAGATCTGGAAGCTCCGCATCCTCACCAGTCACCACTCCGACACGCGAAGCGAA
Organism: Hyparrhenia diplandra; assembly: GCA_015847255.1. Classification (NCBI taxonomy): domain Eukaryota; kingdom Viridiplantae; phylum Streptophyta; class Magnoliopsida; order Poales; family Poaceae; genus Hyparrhenia; species Hyparrhenia diplandra. The sequence goes on from JADLZK010001249.1 coordinate 18,948, forward strand.
GGCACAACCAGTGCAAGTCTAGTGCTCCCGCAAGAGAACGTGCGCCCACGTGAAGACACACGTCAACTCAAGTCTCATCAAGGGAAGTTAAACTTCACACCATTTAAGTTTTATAGTCATGCAGTAAAAATCCTAATGCTTCGTTCATGTGCAATCATGTGTATATACACGTATACGTTACTTATTATATGCATGTGACGTTACTAATAGTTTGTTGTCTCTCCTGCGAAGCTAAGTGCCACCTCCAGATAAACTTGAGCATGTTGTCTACCTCGCGTAAGCGGTCATGCATTTGATCCGTCAATACACGCGGTGCTCTGCATGTCCGTGTACAGACACTTTCGCGTTGGCCAGGCGTCTCCGCTACCCAGGTCGCGGTCAGGCTGAACAACCCTCATTGGAGCTAGAGGCTAATACCACCCTAGCGGTGAAGCTCGCATACCCTAGACGGAGCTGCCCTCATCATCACGTCGGAGTGTCGGACACAGTATTTTACTTCGGACTGGCCATGTTGGCGGAGCTACCTATCAGAAACAAGAACCACGGAGTCCGGCAGACACCCTCGATCTGGTGTTCTCTCCTGCAGATAAGTTACCCACCAGACTCCCTTTGAATGCGTGGGTTTCTTTATATGCAATGAAGCATAAGCTCGAACCTCCGTATGCACACCTAAATATATAAGAACCTCCGCATGCAGCTAAGCTAGCTTGAAACCTCCGCACTGCAGCATGAGCTTGAACCTCCGCATGAAAATCTCATCCTTGGTGCTAACTAACCAGCAGGAATAGTTTTTCTTTAGATTAAGCAAACAAATGCAGCAATTCATATGACAGTGCTCGTGCGGAGGTTGCATCCTTCGCCGTTCTCCGGCCCAGCGCCGACCACGCCCGAGCGGAGGCTCGTCCTTCGCGGCGACCCCGAGCAACTCGGGCCTGCTATTGCCTGCAAGCTATCGGAGTGGTGTCGGCAACGTGGGCATCCAGCGACCCCAGTGTTGACCCGCGTCCGTCCGGAGGTTGTGTCTCGATCCGGCCGGCTAGTGTTGCCCTCGGCACAGATAAGTGTTGCCTTATTTTTTTTTTTTTTAATTTCCGAAGCTTGAACCTTCGGTCTTTTACGGCTTTTAAAATTTTCTATCCATGCAACTTTTCCATCCTTCGCAAAAAATGCCTAGCTTGCTCTAAACCAACTAACCAAGGATCTCCTCTCTCGAGTCCTAATAACCCCACCCCATCAACTACAATCACACAAGCTTTTGTGACATATATAACTATACAAGGAATATTATATGATATTTTGGATACATATATCTAAAGATTTTTGCAGGCGTCTGTGTATTTATTCAGGACTTCGGCCAACCGGCGTGTCTGCCGCACCTCCTGGCCAGCGAAGGTCTTGATTTTCTTTTCCATCACCATTTGAGCAAAGGGTGCGCAATTGCTGGGCAAGATAAGTTCACAGCAATCATCATCGCTGTCAGCCTGACCGGTTAACTGGAATTCAATTGTCTCGGGTTTTCACCCGACAACCACACCATGCATTAGCAAGCGGCACAACCCCAGTTTTGGGAAACTCCATGTATGTCTTTTCATTTCTAGCTTCCGACTATTTCTGGACTCTGGATACCTCTCACGAACCTGCACGGCACATGACTCCATGAAAGGTGGATAAAGTCATTGGAATTTTCCATTTGTGAAACTGGAACAGCTTCGCGAGGCATCATGCACAAACCTTCGCCTTGTGCATGCATGTGTCAGCATCCTTAAATACTTGGGTTGGAGCACCTATATGCTATATATATACACCAGAGCAGTAGCCTGTGGCCCGGCATGAAAGGTTTTTAATTTCTAAGCAGCACATAGTCACTTGCTAGCTTTTTGTGAACCTCCGCATGTAGCTACATTATTTTTTGCAGTGTACAAATTGTCATCTTGTACCAGAAAGAAAATCTAACACTTTTGAGTTAAATTTTCTGCTGTATATCTTGCATCATCTAACCTCCACCAACCGAGATCGTGGAGTGTGTTTATTTATTGTGTACAGATAATTGATTGGTATCTACACACGGGCACAAGTATGCAAGGAAAATAAGCTTAGGCTGGACGATTAACACATCTGCTGAGCTGCACCTTCGACTAAATTTATCCACCGGCCGGAATGCATCTGGATGATGGACTTATCAGTCGGAGGTCATATTGACATATACGTATTCGGAAGGAAATTAGATCTATATGAGCAAGTATGCATATGAAGATGATATCTCAGAGTCTGAACCTCCGCATGAAGAGGCAGTACCTTCTACTGGGTTTACTTTTGCGGGGCCTTCAATTTATCGAGCGAAGCTCAAATGACCGCAACCGCTGGAGACAAGTATATTTGCCGGCTTCATACATCTGCTACCTATATGCATCTTTGAGTTCATATACGCATCCAAGTGCATACATTAATCTCTATTCAGATTAATTGGTTTATAATAACATTTGAACGACATGATCCCAACCTCCGATTTTGGTGATTTTGGTCACCACACAATCACTTGAACTATTTATGCTTACATGCATTACTTACCCTTTTTGATGATTGAAAGCATCTCGCAGCAGCCCATAAAAAAGCTTCGACGGGAGCACTTTCTTTACATCCTACGTACTAACCAAGAAACCATTCAGTTTCTTGCATGTGATGTTTGCAGGTCATAAATTAATCATGAAGAAGGAAGTATTCCTGGTTTCTCATATCTCCGGAAGTCTAGAACCTTATACCTGGATTCATGAATTCAATTTGGGTGGCTAAATTTATGAAGCCATGCATCGAACAGTTACCATTGGCAAGCAGAGCCATATATAGCTAATATACCTCCGCATTTCAGCCACTCTATTTGCTCCCGAAGGCAATCTCTACGTTGGCTCTAGTTTTTCTGCCGAAGGTCCTAGCTTTGCCAGAAGACATTTCGGCCTCAGCGCACCACAAAAAAAAAAAAATCATCATCAAGTCCTAACAGCGACCGAAGGTGTTCCCAGCCTCTTCAGAAGCATCGATTTTTTTATTCACTACACCAAAGGTAAACACACACCCCTTACCTATGTGTTACTCGTATTGGAGTATACTTATATTATCTATAACATATACATACATGAGTCACTCACCTTCGCTCTCATGCATGTGCAAAGTATCCTCTTACAGGAACCAAGTCAATACAAGTGAGAAGTTCTCACCAGTTTATAAATTCTCACAGCTCATTGTGCCTAAAGATTTTACCATTGTGACTAATTTCGTCGCATTCTTGATTTAACATTCTTCTGTTAAGGCAAATAGCAAAATCAACCTTCGCCTCTCAAGGTGAATTTAAAAATTAATTTTTGAATAAAACTTGTCACCAAGGTGACTAAGAAAGTTGATGCAACCTCCGCTGCATCAAAATCATGGCCTAAGTGGCTACACATGTTTGACCTTAACCGCAAGCATAAAATACATTTTTGAACCTCCTCTTTTGTTACTAACATGCAGGTCACCACCGCTGTAAGTATCTCTTACCCTCCAAGCTAACTCTCTGAAATATATATTTTATTATTATATACTTGTTTCACCTTTCCAAGCCAAGCTATTAGTAAATATCAATGTGCTAGATGTTCTCATTATGTGCTCAGCATTCGTAACATACCACACCTAGTTCTCGAACTTGTATCAGTCAACGTTCCTTCGCTATATATCTCAGCAATCCTAAGTTACCTCGCACAGTTATCAGGCTTCATCATCAGTCAGTGGAATTCATCGGTGTTAGTTTCTTGGCAACCTCCGTCAGTCACCAGACTTCATCATCATCGCTGGAATTCATCGGTGTTGGTTTCTTGGCAACCTTCGCTGACCACCAAACTTCATCATTAGTCGATTGGAACTCATCAGTGTTGGTTTCTCAAGAACCGCCGGCCACATCGGGCTTCGTCAACCGTCAATGAATTCATCTATTGTTGGTTTTCAGCAACCTCCGTCAAATTATTGGGTTTTCTCATCCGTCGCCAGATCTCATTTATCGCTGGTTTTTAGCAACCTTTGCTAGTCATCAACCTGTATCACTCAAGAGCCTTAGTTTATCAACAGGCTTTATCAATTGGCAACCTTTATCATTCAGCAGCCTTTAGTTAGCAACCTCTATCAAAATCAACCTTCGGCAAACACTCAACCCTCTAACACGTAAATGTGCATGTCTTTTTGCAGTGTCGACGCTTGATTTTTCTTATAGCATGAATCAATACAACGACTCTTGCACTAACCTTCGCAGGAAACCAAACTTTTTGCTTTTCAATACTACAAACCACACACTTAACCATGCAGGTTCTTGGCTAGCAGCCTAGATCTTATCTCGAACTAACCTCCGCAGGAGCTGATACTTCTTTCACGTTAAATGTTTCAAGTCATATCTATAACCATTCAGGTCCTTGAACGGCAGCATTCACTAGCTACCCAAATTACAACCTTCTCTTTTGAGAACAATATTTCGATATACAAAGCTTATCTTTTGTTCAGCTATAACCATTGCTTTTTGTAGGGTGTATGAAATATTTACTCCTTTTTAATATATTCATGGTTTACGAAAGAGAAAAACAGTCGAAAGTGGCTAGCAACAGAGCCACATAATTCGACAAGCAAAACAAACCGATAGGAGGACCTCCCTAGGCCAGAGCGCGGAGACTCTAACCTAGGGATGACCTCTAAAGCCTATACCTCCGCGCAAATTCCCAAACTCGAAAAAGTCTGAAAAAGACCTTTCAAGTAAAGGCATCGGGCACCGTGTCGCGAAAGCTTATACCTCCGCGCAAATTCCCAAATCCCGAAAAAGTCCCGAAAAAGACCTTTCAAGTAAATGCATCGGGCACCGTGTCGCGAAGCTAATACCTCGCGCTAACCCCACTTATCACATATAAATGACTAATCATCTTTTGCAGCAAATGGAAAAGCCATCATGTCTTTTCGAGTGTCGAAAGACTTGCTAGCAAGTCGACATTCGACAAAGCTATAATGCTAAGTTGAAGTCCCTAAAAATGCAGGAGGTTAACTCAGGTGCATTTTCACGCGACTTCGCGCGGCCATTAGTTCGTGATAGCAGTGTCAACCTTGGCATCACCTCCGCCAACGTCTTCGCACGGGGCTTCATCAACACCTCCGCCAACGTCTCGCACGGGGGGCATCAACACCTCCGCCAACGTCTTCGGCACGGGGGGCTTCATCAACACCTCCGCCAACGTCTTCGGCATGGGGGGCTTCATTGGCACCTCCGCCAACACTCCGGCAAGAGGGGCTTCGTCGACATCTTCGTCACCAGCAAAACAGGCCACGAACCTCTGCCAACAAACCACCAAGAAGGGCTCACCAACAACTTTGGCTTCAACATCTACTTCCACTACCACAACTACATCGACTACTCCAAGCGTGGCTGAGGATTCACTCACAAGCTCCGGCCAAGGGGGGCTAGAGGAGTACACCGAAGTGTGAAGGTTTTTTGCCCGGTGCTCGTGAGCGAAAAAGTTCAAGAAGATCTCCGGCCGAGAAGATCTCCGCGCAGAGAAGAGTTGCAGGAGACGCACGAAGAAGAAGAGTTCGAGAAGATCTCCGCCCAAGAAGATCTCCGCCAAAGAAGATCCCCGCGCATGGAAGCGTTGGAGAAGATCCGCAAAGAAGAGTTGGAGAAGATCGCGAAAGACCTACGTGTCGAGTAGGAGGAGGTTTCAAAATTGGTGATGAAGTCATCCAAAAGCCGAAGGCACTGGGAGCTAAAAGCTTGAAGACTTAGAACATATGGAAAATAAGAGTCGTGCATGTGCTCTTTTCTCCATGCCCTTTTTTCCCAATGGGTTTTTGGGATGCGTTTTTAGCGAGGCATGCACATGTGGATGTGAAGGGCAACCCTTCACAACCAAGGTCCAAGATCTATTGCACCTCTTCTAGCGTAAACATCTACTAGGTCATGTGCCATAACCTAGTAGATGGGGGGCTACTGTTGGGACTTGGCATTTGCCTATGGGCCAAGCCCACTAGAAGAGGCCCAAATAGAGCTATTGAGAGTAAATTGTAAAACTGACCCCCACCAAGGGGTCGCATGTAAATCTTCATTCCTTATAAATATAGAGTGCCATGGGCATGGAGGGGGTTCTCTCCTCTCCTCACATGCATAATCGAAACCCTAACTTTAACATCTCCTCTCACTCTTCTACCTATTCGGAACCGCAAGTTTCAACATCCACGTTGATCCATGCACGCCCCTGAGGCCCTGATCAGGATTTGGCTGAGATGCATGTCGGATCTGATCGGTTGTCTGTGACGATCCTGGTGCTCATCAGTGTTTATTTTTGGGAATTTAGTGTCAAGCCGACAACAACTGTATATATAGGAGTTAGTTCTTATAAATTAATTAAACAAAACATTGGTTTTGATTACCTCTTATCTTGTAGATGTCCTCGTAGGGCATTAATAGGATCTTGCAACATGCAAGCATGGGAGTATTTTTGCAACCCAAGTTGCTCTAGCAGCGGACGCCGCGCATAGCGTGGTGGTGGAGACTCCCGCCGTGGAGCGCACCCGCCCGGTTCGATCCCAGCCTAGGACGAATTTACAGTCTGCTGCACCCGGACTGTTCCCCGAAATAATTCCATGGAGCCTCTCACGCGTGGAGCTACAATGGGATCGCGACGTGCCCGTCGTCTATGGAGTATTCCGGTGATTTCAAGAAGGACGCGATTTCAGATCTGAGTGTAGTTGTAGGTTTGTTTGTACACAAGGGGGTGTGAGTGGGCGTGCGTGTGTATGAACAGATACTACAGCTGTACCCATATAAGAGGCGTCAAAAAAAAAAAGTTGCTCTAGCAAGCTGTTGAATAGCACAATCATATCTGGCTTTTGAGAGACAGATATAAATGCCTTGCATTCAAACTCGCCTCCAACCTCACGATACACCTCTTTGGCAATAATGGTCTTGCCTATACCTCCAGATCCTACTATTGCCATAAACTACAATTGTTTGACTTGATCCGTTGCCCAACCGATAAGCTCATCTTTTTGGACTCAATTCCCACAAGGCTTTGCCGACTCCTTGTAGAGTGCCTTCATGCGTGGATCAACCACTATAGGGGTAGTAACCGATCTGCACTGATCAAACATGTGCCTCTTTCGGCGATCACTTGCATTTATCACTTGGGTCTTGATCTCTTGGAAGTCATTTGCTAGTCGGCGGCGATCCATGAAAGTTCTCAGATAGTTAGCAGCTTCACAAAGGAACCCCATGCACCCGATATCTTGTTGTCGGCTTCACCAATGCTAACCATGAAGTCATAAATGCGGTCTTCTATGTTGTAGGACATCTTGATTATATCTCTCCTCCATTTCTTTGTTTGTGGGTCGAGTTCATCGGCGCTGCCATCTTCTCAAGGAGAGTGGCCATCTCCCCAAGCTCAAGTTGGAGGAAGGACACCGTGTCCCGCAGCTCCTTGGTCTTCTTGTACTCGTCACCCATGAGGGTGGCGAGCTTGGCGAGGACGGACTTCATCACACCCATGGTGACGCTCACCGCGGCTGCAGATAGCGCCATTTGCGGACCCCAACTCCGAACTAACAATTTATTACTCGAGGAGCATAACTGTTGCGGTGGACTGGATATATATATAGCCTGATGGACAGGCTGGTTTATGTGGTGGTGGCTATGTGATGATATAGCAGAGGGTGCAAGAGTAAGGGCCTGTTTGGTTGGAGGGACTGAGGACTAGAGACTAATAGGGACTAAAAATCAGTCTCTAGCCTCTCCCAAGAGTCTATTGGACTAGGGACTAAATGGGACTAAAAATTAGTCCCCACTCCTCTTGTTTGGTAATTTAGGTACTAAATGGGACTAAAATTTAGTCCCTAGTCCCTAGTCTTATAGGAACCAAAGAGGGCCTAAGCCGATGAAGTCTGAAAGGACACAAGATTCTTGGTCGTTCTCAGTCAGAGTCCCAGCTTATTTACCCCATCTTTGCCCTCACGGTTGTTTGCTCCTGCAAAAGAAAAAAAAAACGAAGGTGAGCAGTGAATGAGAACCAGAGAAGCAAGCGATGTGCATGAAGTAGTAGCTTCAACACTTGAAGCTGTGCGGAGCTGAGGAGGTCACCTGCTCACGTTAATTGTTTTCTCGGAGCATATATAGATCTGCTGTCTGGATTACGATGATGTGTGAGCCAGATCTGTCCGAATGATGAGGAAAGAACAGAGAGAGTAGGTAGCACAGCACTAGCATCCAACTCGATCCAGCAACAAGTACTAACTCCAACTCGCAGCAGAAGTCTGGATCGGAAGAAACGTGAGAACCGATCTGAAATTGAAAGAAGGAACCGAAAATAAATGTAATAATTATAAGAGAGAGACGTGAGTGAGTCGTTGAATGGACCATGCATGTGGAAGAACGTAACGTATAGAAACTGGCAATATCTGCTTCCTTCAGTGTTTTCTCGGTGCATATATAGATCGATCTGCTCGGGTACGATGATGTCTGAGCCAGATGATGAGTCGGAATGATGAGAAAGGGATCGGCGATTGGTTTTCAAAAAAAAAAAAAGAAAGGGATCGGCGACAGGGAGCAGGTACCAGGTAGCAGCACTTGCTAGCACCTCGATCCAGCAACAAGAACTAACTCCAACTCGCAGCAGCAGTCTGGATCTGAAGAAACGTGAGAACCGAACGGATCTTGAACTGAAACAAGGAGCCGAAAATGTATTAGAGTGATGGGAGTGAGTGGTTGAATGGATGTGGAAGAACGAAGAAACGACTGACAAATGGAGTTCTAATCCTAGCTAGAATAGCGAAACCAAACCCAACCAACTCACCTCAGATTATTCAGTGTTATTCAGCGCAGCTGCTAGCTGCAGAGCGTAATGTTCCAGCAACAGCTGAGAAAGATCCAGACAACTCAGCTCAGATGTGCCCAATAAGCTCGAAATCCATTATATTGAAGGCAATATAATCTCTGTGGGCAATACACAGCACAAAAATATAATCTGCAGGATATATAATTAGGCTATGAACGCAGAAGGCACGAGGCAGAGCGGCTACGTACTCTCGCTCAGTTCTCCAGTAATCTCAGCACGGAGAGGCGAAGCTGGCCAGCACTCGTCCGAGAGGCGAGAGAAGTAGCTGGACAAGCGCTAGCTCACCGCGTGCTCTCTCTCTCAGCTGACACCACTTGTCCCGCCCTGCATCTCGCCATGAAGGTGTGTTTGGTTTGGGAGACTATGAAGACCATGAACCTCTAATGGACGGTACTACACTGTGTTACACCACCCGTACCCCGTCATTGATTTTGATTCAGAGACAACCACCGTCACCTTCCCGGCCTTCCATTAGGGGAGAGCTGCTCCCACACACACACAGCGTAGCATGTGCTCTGCTGCATGCTCCGCCGGGCACCGTTGACGGTGAGTGTGGTGTGGGCCCTGTGGGGCCGGCGACTTGACTTGTAGGCGCGAGCGAGGACGGTGAGACCTGTCCTCCACTGCAGCGTGCAGGCCCGCGGGCCTTAGTTGGTCGGCTCCATTACTGTGTGTTTGGTTGGAGGTGCGGAGCCAACCCGGTTGGAGCCGACCCACTTTTGGTCTGTTTGGATGGGGAGCAGAGGGAGCGGAGCGGCGGCCAGGAGGGAATATTCGGCCAATATGCGGGTTGGCTCCATTCCTCAGATTTCGAGGGACGGAGCGAACCCGCCCGGGTTCCGTCCGCGTCCGTCTTCGCCGCCTCCGCGCGTCCTTGCCCGTCCGTCCTCGCCCGAGGCTCCTCGCCCGCGGCGGCTTCGCCCGCACGCGCCCGCACGGCGGAGCTCGCCCGCGCTGCGCCCCGGCGCCGCACGCGCCCGCGAGGCGGAGCTTCGGCCAAGGGCGGCGGCTCGCCCGTCCGTCCTCGCCCGATCTGCTCTCGTGTCGAGAAGAAAGGGTTTAGATGCAAATAAAATTTTTTTGTGTGTTCACTTTGTAAAATTGCCAGACAGAAGGATTTACGATATGGGCCTAGTTAGTTTCTGAGATCCGAGGTTCCCGATGCAAAGTGCTCATCTTATCACAATGACACGTGAGACCCACTAACGGAGTGAACCTGCCATCCATTCCCATCCCAATTCCTCCAACCAAACAAATATCAAGGGTTGGAGCCAACCCGTCCCAACAAAACCAACCAAATATGAGCAGGGGTTGGAGTTATCCCTAAAATCTGGGTTGGAGTGGCTCCAACCCACCCAACCCCTAACCAAACACACGGCTTGGCCCGAGGTGCGCCCGTGGGATTTGGAAGTCGGTCGTCGGTCCATGGCTGGTGCTGCTGGCTGCTGCTGGGGATCCAATGAAACCACGTACTACTAGGAGGCTACTAGGATAGGCGCTAATGAGTGAGGGACTGTTGCTTCTGTACATTGTGACGGCACCAGCAGGATGAAATGAACAAGGCACGTAAGATGAAGCCTGCATGTGCCTGATCGAAATCAGGAATAAACAACAACTAGTGCAATGTGGCGCGCAAACACTAGGGGAAACTCAGGCTTTGCCGAGAGTACAGTGTTTTACCGACGGCCAAAACTAGTGCGCTCGGCAAAGCAATTCTTTGCCGAGGGCCGCGCCGCAAAGAAAAACGCACGGTATTCAAAGATTCACCGAGAGCCAAGCCGTCGGCAAAAAAAGCCGCCGGCAAAAGATCCCTCTTCTTTGCCGAGGGCCGGGCGTGCCAGCCCTCGGCAAAGAATATTGCTCTCGGAGAAGATCTGCGCCCTGTAACGATGTGCGCGCCGTCAACTTTGCTGAGTCTGGCTCTCGGCAAAGCCTTAAATCTTTTGCCGAGGGGGCTAGTTGCGTGGCGCCGGCAAAGAGTTTTTTATTTTTTATAAAAAGACAGTCACCGGAGCACCACGTGGCATAAGCTTTCCCAAGCACCTAGAAAGACTCTCGGCAAATCTTTCGCCCTTGCCGAGAGCCGGACATGGGGCTCTCGGCAAATTTTTTTTTTTTTTTTTTTTTTGATTTTGACGAGTTTTTTTTCAGTAGCTCACTATCGGAACCACAGGCATTGCCGTGTGTTCGACTCTAAGCCGAGTGCCAAATATCGGGCACTCGGCTTAGAAGCGATACGCCGAGTGCCCGACGCGGAGACACACGGCAAAAAAACACACTCGGCTTTGAGCCATCTAAGCCGAAAGTGTTGACAACTCGGGCACACGGCAAAGAGTATACACTCGGCATAGGGGCGAAATAAGCCGAGTGTCTAACTTTGACACTCGGCGTAGGGAGTTTCCCCGTTACCGTTGCCCGCCATCGTCATCTCCGTTACTTCTTTGCCGAGTGCCTAGTCCCGGCACTCGCAAAGGACCAGAGCACACGGCAAATTTTTTTTTGAGTTCGCTGAAATAACACTCGGCTTAGGTACCTCTTTGCCGAAAGTGTCATGAAGGACACTCGGCAAAGATTTTTTTTCTTTTGTCCAAATGCCTTCAAACTTTTTCTCCTCTATGCATATCACATTTCCTTCCCCCGACAAAGTTTGGTGTATTTTTCAATTTCTTTGCTATATATAACTAATTAATTGCATTTCAAACAATATTTTTAATCGGGTGAAATTTGAACTACAGGTCATTCAAATATTTGGAAAAAAAATTAGTGTAAAATTGATATTCATGTTAGTTAACCTAATTTAAGGCCCCAGATATGATATGATTACAGTTTTGAATCATCTCGTTTCAGAAACATGACACCAAGCGTATGGGTGAACAATTTTTTAATTGTATAAAAAGAAAACGAAGTCAAAAAATCATGAAATTCGACGTGTTGTCATCATATCATATGTGGATGCTGTGGTTAAAAATTGAGAAGGTTTAGAATAAGTTGTCATGTACGTTGCTTAAAACCTGATACATCACCAAAGAAGTTTCAGAGTTGTTGAGAGTGATCCCCTAAGTGTTGGATTTCAAATGACAAATAATTGTGATTTGACTTTGAAACTTTTTCTGTAGCCAAAAGATCTTAAATATAGTGGCAAGTTAAAATTTACGGATTTTTCGGATCCGTTTGATAATTATTAATTTTTTTATTGCGTGTATATAAATCAATTGTTGACCTATAACCACATAAAATAATGGTCCGTTTTCTGTGAAATTATCAAATTTGCATTTTTAATTAATCTTACATGGTATTTTCAAAGTTGAATGGAAAAATTTAGAAAAAAAAAAGGTTTAGGCTCCGTTTGGATTGAAGGATTTTCAAAGAAAATTTCAAAGGAACCAAATCCTATGGAGTCTTGACGTCACTAGCGTTTGGAACAAAGGAATGAATCTCGCCATTCCTCCGAAAGGATTGAGCTCCTTCACAAAAAACGCAGGAACTAGAAAATCCAGTCTGAACCGATGGTTTGGTTCTCTTGCGCGCGGGCTGCAGACAACTTCCGTCAGGCGACTGAGCATGGCAGGCAACTCTTGCATGCGGCAAGCCTTTGAGCACCAGGCCAATTGCATAATACCCAACGCAGGATTTGGTGAAAGAAACTAATAAAAAAATTGTTAAATAGTGGGACCCATTATAATAAAGGCTCCAGATAAGGGATGTCACACTAGTAATACGGTTTCTAGAAGATTTTTTTAGTTCAAATACATTTTTGTTCCTGTGTTTTCTATTCCTACGTTCCAAACGGCAAAAGTTCTTCATTCCTCTATTTTTGAATCCTGTGGTTTTCTCTCTTACCCCGTTCCTGTGTTTTCTCCATTCCTACGTTTCCTACCATTCCTCTTTTTGCATTCCTATGTTCCAAACAGGCCCTTAGGGAAAAGAAAAAAAAAAAAGGAAATTGTTTTTAAAAATATCTTTGCCGAGTGCAAATTCAACCCGACACTCGGCAAAGAAGACAGATATGCCGAGTGTCAACATTGTACACTCGGCAAAGAAGTGGGCCTTTTTCGCCGGCGTGGCGACGAAAAACAAATGGCGCTTTTTTTTTTTTTCTACTTGGCGCCGTCCACCAATTTTTTTTTTGCTTTCTTTGCCGTGTGTAAGCCTAGGACACTCGGCTTAGAAAAAAATGATTTCAATTTTTTTTATTTTTATTTCGTTCTTCGAGTGCCGCATGTCCAAACACTCGGCATAGTTTTTAATTTTTTTATTTTTTCTTTGCCGAGTGCCCAGATCTTGGCACTCGGCAAAGAAGCCGATATGTTTTTTAAAAAAAAATGCGGATACCTTATCCCCAGGCACCCTCACTCACTCACTCTCGGTTGCCTCTCACTCCCCCGAGTGTCGCCCCGCGCGCCCCGCCTCCACCTCGCCCGGCGCCGCCCTCCCACCTCGCCGCCCGCCGCCCACCGAGCCCGGGGCCGCGCCCCGCCCCGCGCAGCCACCCCGCCGGCCGGGCGAGCCCGGTGCGCCCCACGCCCGTGGCGCCCGCGCACGCCAGCGCGCCCGTGGCGTCCGCCGGCGCGCCCGCGGCGCCGCCCGTGCCACCGACGCCCGGCCCGTGCCCGGCCACCGACACCCCGGCCCCGCGCCCACGCCACAGACGCCCCGGCCACCGACCGGCAGTGTGAGGAGAAGAAGAAGAAGGCGAGGGAAGAGGAGGAGAGGAGAAGGGGGAGGAGGGGAGGCCGCCGGCCCTCTCACTGCCGGAGAAGAAGAGCGAGGAGAAGAAGAAGGGGAGGGAAGAGGAGGAGGAGGAGAAGGGGGAGGAGGAGAGGCCGCCGGCCCTCATTGCCCGAGAAGAAGAGGGAGGAGAAGAAGGAGAAAGGGGTCCGCGCTCGTGGTCCATCGCCGCTCATGCTCGTTCCGCCCCTTCATCGCCACCGCTTTCATTCGTTCGTCCGCCGCCCAAGCAACGTGAGCATTCGTGCCTTGTAGTGGTCGCCGTATATGGATGTGCCGACAATGAGGAATTGAGTTCGATGTGTATTGATATGTGTTGGTCGGCCATCGTGCCGTTGTTTTCTTGTAGGTATTGAAAACCTCACCGTGTAGGGGAGGTTCTGTCGAAATTTTTAATTGAACCCGTCTTTTTTTTCAGGTGACAGCCCGTCGGTGCTGAGCCGGAGTACGTGACTTCACCGCCCGCTTTGGGTCCGCCCGCACAGCTAGGTATAACCCCTCTTTACATATGATGGTCGTAGATCACATAACCCGATTAGGCGTCTCCGTTCGAAAGTGATACGGTTCGAAGTATGCAAAATTTGCATATGTAAAACCGTATCTCTTTCGAATTGTCCACGTTTTTGGACAGCCGAGGATGCATAGAAGGGGTTAGTTTCTGTGCTCTACTCGTATCCAACAAGGAATTTCGACAGTACCTCCTCGTTGTTCTCTCGGATACACAATCTCCCAACCGGGACGTGTGTTTGGAGAATAGCGGGGAGGTGCTGCCGAAATTCTGTCTTGGATACGAGTAGTGCATGGAAACTGACCCCATCTACGCATCCTCGGGTGGGATTAGGACCTATCTTTACCTATTAGATAGTAGGGTGTTCGTGTAGAGATGCAATGGAGTATTATATTACTCACGTGGAGTATATGGTAAAGGATGGATGACCATGGGTGGATGTACAATGGCTGGAATGGTTATGGAGCCTGGAGCGAGGAATGGGTGACGAAGACCAATGCTTTATTGGAAGCAGCATTCCGGGGGGCTAATGAAGGTGCTAAAGTTTGGTGTCCCTGCTGCGAGTGTAGGAACAGGCGGAAACAAGAAAAGTTGCAAATGGGCAAACACCTTGGCAAGCATGGATTTATGCCGGACTATACCTGGTGGACCCACCATGGTGAAGCACGTAGGAGAGACAAGGCCATGAGACAACGCATCGAGGATCTCGATGTAGAAGGTGGGGTAGCGGACATGGTGGATGACTATCATGAAGCAAACTTCAATGGAGGACGTACGGAAGAGGGTGACCAGGCAGAGGCAACCGCAAAGGCGTATTACAACATGTTGTCAGCGGCATAGAAACCCCTTCACCGCCATACAAAGGTCTCTCAACTAGATGTCATTGGACGCCTTATGGCCTTGAAGTCCCAGTGCCACTTCAGTCGAGACTCCTTTGAGAGAATGCTCATAGTTTTTGGCACTTTGCTTCCAGAAGGTCACGTCCTTCCAAAGAACATGCACGAGTCGCGGAAACTCCTAAATGTATTCAAGATGCCATATGAGCAGATACATGCTTGTAAGAATGGTTGCATCTTATTTAGGAAGGAACATGAGAATGCTACGCGACTTGTCCAAAGTGCAAATCCTCCAGTACTGGAGCAGGACTTGGGTGATGGCCGAAGAGGCAGATGAAAATCCCCGTAAATGTCCTACGACACCCGTCGTTAAATCGAGGATCCAACGGCTATACATGACCGAGGAGTCCGCGGCAGATGACATGGCACAAAACTGGATATGGATACAATCCGGACAAGATGGTACATCCTTCGGATGGTGAAGCATGGCAACATTTTGATAACATTCATCATGACAAAGCTCTAGAGGCTCGTAATGTATGTGTTGCGATGGCAACAGATGGGTTCAATCCTTATGGATCGATGGCTGCCCCCGTACACTTGTTGGCCCGTGTTCGTTATCCCACTCAATCCCCCCGGCCGTCGTATTCCAACGGCGAGAACATATTCTTGTCGTTGATAATTCCTGGGCACCCTGGGAAGAATATGGGTGTGTTCATAGAGCCCGTGATTGATGAATTGATCAAAGCTTGGTACGAGGGGGTATGGACATACGATCGAGCTACAAAGCGAAGTTTCAAGATGTATGTTTGGTACCAGTACTCCATGCATGACTTCGTGGCATATGGAATATTCTACGGTTGGTGTGTTCACGGCAAATTTCCATGCCCAGTATGCAAGACAACTCTGAGGTTTCTTTGGTTGACGAAGGGTGGCAAGTATTCCTGTTTTTGACCAACATCGACAATTCCTTGAACTTGACCATCCATTCGAGAGACGATGAGAAGAACTTTATGAAAGGCCGTAGTTACGAGACCCTCCACGAGAGATGATGTCAGGTGCCGCGGTCCGTGCTCGCCTTGATGCTCCCCGTGGTAGACGACACGTCCGTAAATGGTCGCTTTGTGGGTTATGGCGAGGATCATGCATGGACTCACAAGTCGGGCTTAGAGAGGCTCCCCTATCATGATGATCTTCTTTGTCCACATCACATCGATACAATGCACACTGAAAAGAATCTTGGTGAGGTACTATTTGGAACAATCATGGATACAGATAAGTCAAAAGGACAACGTTAAGGCTAGAGTGGATCTCGGGCGGCGTTATGCGACAGTAACCGAAGGAGGAGATGAGGCCTCCTAGAAATGGCAAGAAATGGAGTAGGCCTAAGGCCAATTTCACGTTAAGCGAGGGACCCAAGGAAGGAAGTACTAGAATGGTTTCGAAGATAATGTTCCCCGATGGGTATGCGGCGAATCTGAGGAGAGGAGTGAACTTATCAACTCTGCGCGAATCAATGGGCTCAAGAGTCATGACTACCATGTGTGGCTTGAGCGGCTTCTTCCAAATGATGGTTCGAGGCTATGTTCCCGATCATATCCGGCAAGTGTTGGCGAGTTGAGCTATTTCTTCCGCCCGGCTATGTGCTAAGGAGTTATCTCGGGCCATGGTTGCGAGACATGGAAAAGGCGGCTCTCGTGTTGGTCCGTAAGTCGGAGAAGATCTTTCCACCGGGCTTCTTCACTCCAATGCCACATTTGATTATGCACCTCCCATATGAGGCACGAATGGGGGCCGTGTCAAGCATTACCATTGGTGCTATTCAATTGAGAGAGCCCTAAAGGTTGTTTGAAAGAAAATTGGAAATAAATGCAAGATTGAAGCTTCCATCGCCGAGGCCTCAGTTCTGGAGGAGGTGTCAAACTTCTCAACAACATACTATGGTGACAACCTTCCGAGCATGCATAATCCACTCCCTCGTTACAATGCTAGGGAAAATTTGTCGAAGCTCAGCCTTTTTCAAGGGCAACTTGGAAGTGCAAGTGGTAAGACCACGAGGACCTTGAGTCGTGCAGAGTGGCGCACTATCATGCTCTATGTCTTGACCAACCTCACGTAAATGGCGCCCGTACATGGTGTAAGTCACTATTGCTCGTCATACTTGTTCTCGAGTACTCACTGTTCTGCATCCAACACCCTTCTTCACTCCAACCTCACAGGGAATTTACTCATCAATTCGGAGGAGGAGGAGGGGGCTCGAACGACATCAATTGGACACCCTTCTTAAACAGGGGTGCGGGCAATGGAAAACCTTATTTCATTTCTTGGTTCAAAAGCGTAAGGTAACGTTCCATTTTCTTGCGGCGTTTTAGTTTGACATTCCCATCCCGCTTTAAACGGGTTGCGAATGATATAACATTTCAGGGCCAAGACGATGTCAACATGGACCCCGAGTTGAGATAGGTTTCCGGTGGTCGTGAGTTTAGGGTTCATCATTTACCGGTTATGATGTTAATGGATATCGATTCCACACAATAAGCCACGAGGAGAGTCGACCCAATCGAAGAACGACAAACACCGGAGTTTTCACGCCTAGCCTTGATGGGGACGAATATTATGGAAGAGTTAAAGAAATATACGAACTCACATTTCAGTGGCCGCCAACCTCTTAATCCTGTAATTTTTAAATGTCATTGGTTTGATCCTAAATAAGTAAGAAAAAGAACACGAAAAACTTGGAATAGTCGAAATTCGACCGGATTCCAAGTACCTAGGAGACGATGTGTATGTTATAGCTCAACAAGGCCACCCAAGTTTATTATCTCCCATGGGCATGCCAAAAGATCGGGCGCCCGAAGGGTTGGGAGGTTGTGACCAAGGTATTACCACACAAAGAAACTATCTATCCCAAACAATGAAGATTACAACTTTGACCCAAGCACATATGAGGGAGTGTTCTTTCAAGAAGAGGGGCTACAAGGAAGCTTTGTGATAGACATAACCGATCCAGTCATAATGCAAGTAGACAATGAAAGAGTTGAAGATGAGGATGAGGGAGATGAGGTTGTAAATGCGAAGGACTTAGAATTACTTCGGCAATTAGAATTAGGCAATGTGGTCGACGTTGCTCCTCAAGATGATAATGAAATCAACTTGGAAGTACACATGTATGATAGTGATGATGCTCCTCAAGATGACCCAGCTCCCGCAGAGGACAATGATGATTATTTCTAATTCACGTAATATTATGTTATCTTTTAAATACGTTATGTTCTTTTTGTAATATGTCCTATTTATTTTAAATCTCTTTCTAATTTTGTTTTTTTTTTTATTATGTTTTTTGCAGGTCGATCGAAAAGATGCCGGGCGGAGGCGGGATCTCAAGAGCTTTTAGGCAGGTCAAGTCCAAATACAGGGAGGTGAGCGAGTTAGTAGGAGGATGTAGGAGGAGGGCGAGGAGACAAACTGGAGGAGCGGGAGGAGGAGGGAGGAGGAGGAGGCAGGAGGAGATGGAGGCAGGGAGGAGGGGTCGTCCAGCCGCCTGCTCCTCCTCCGCCACCACCACAGGAGGAGGGACGAGGAGGGGAGGACGTGGATGACGAGGAGGACAGGGGGACGACGAGGTGGACGGGGGACGACGAGGCGGAGCGGGGGACCCGGGAGGTGGAGCCGGGGGGTTGTGGTGCGCTAGTGGGGCCTCTTCCTCTAGCGGGACAAAACCCTACTCGCGAGGGCACTCGACACTCCAAAAGCGACCGATACCTTTAGAGAGACGCCCGATAGTGCGGCCCGGTGGTACAAAGTAAGTAACAAGCTAGTACTTGTTTTCTCAATTCTTATGTTCAAAATCATCAGTAAATACTAATACATTTTCTTGATTATTTGGGCAGGGGTTTCTTGCTAGTGCAGCAGGTGATCACAAACGCCATCCCCGTGGCGTTATCGGTGTGTTGTTGAAGGAGCACTTCCCCGGCTTGGTGGACTTTGGTGGACGTGAGCAGCCGGCCTGGACGTTTGAACACTACACAGTTAAGGCCGATACACTTGATCGGGATGGTCACATGTACGCTAGTGTGGCTGAGCGTGTGAGAAGGGAGGTGTGGGTAAGTATTCTTCTCACTACATTGCTTTACACATCACATTCATTAGACATTCTTCAAATTATGACCGGATGTCTCGTTTCTATATACGAGGATTTCTACGAGATGGGAGGATGAGCCCGGGTGCGAGGATGCGGCGAAGAGAGCGGTTAACAAAGCACGCCACGGACTCATGAAGGACATGCACTACGAGGGGAGCGCCCAGGCCGTCATAGATTACAACAGAGAATTCTTGTACAAGAAGATCACTAAACGCGTGAGGCAAGATTGGAGGAGAATAACGACCAAGGAGCAATACATGCAGGTAAATATATAGAACTAATACTTAAATAGGCTTGATTTGATCGTCTCTTATGTCACATTTGATGCCGTGTAGGTGATTCCATGGTGGTGCGTGGGAAAGGAACGTGTTGGGCGCAAATGGCGGACAAGTGGTGTAGCGCCGAACAAGGATGGCACAAACCGGGACATCTCAACATGAGTTTCTATTATCACATGTGGGAGATCTCCTGGTTTTGTGCAGTTCGAATGCAACCTTACACGAAACATTCTCAAATTTTTATCACACATGAAACCTTCTCAAATTTTTATCACAGCCTACACATGCGATATCACGACAACTCGTCAAATTTCATAATTTTTGACTTCGTTAGCTTTTTATAGAATTTAAAGACGATTCACCGCATGTGAGTCGACATGTTTCACGCACAAGATGTTCCAATTCTAGGGCGTGGACCTGGATGTGGCCTCAAATTAGACTTACAAGCAAGAATATCATTTTTTTCGTTTTTTATTCCCACTATTTGAATGACTTGCAGTTCAAATTTGAGTATTGTGAAAAGAAATTCAAATAAAAGATGAAAATTCATGAAATATAGTAAAAGGTACGAAAAATTCCAAAGTTTGGCATGGAGTTATAAATACCGTAGCTAAGCTACGAAAAAACTCAAAGTCAAAATCAAAAAAAAAAATAAATATTTGCCGAGAGCCCCATGTCCGGCTCTCGGCAAAGGGAGCATGCTTTGCCAAGAGCCTTTGCTGACTCTCGGCAAACGTATGACACGTGTCTCCCTGGTTGCTGCCTTTTTTTGTTAAAAAAAATAAAAAAACTTTGCTGAGAGCTCGAGATGCGGCCCTCGACAAAGTGAAGGCCACGTGGCACCCGCGCCGGCCGTTTTCGAAAAAAAAAAACTAGAACTTTGCCGAGAGCCGGACAGGCAGCTCTCGGCAACGGATCGCCTTTGCCGAGCACTCCTAGTTCCCCGCTCGGCAAAGGTATAGAAAAGAAAAAAAGGGGGCTAATTCCTTTGCGGCGCCCGAGATCCCGCTCGGCAAGGTTTAATAAAATAAAAAAAACAAAACCCGGCTTGACCTCTCACTCACACACTCACAACACTCCACAGTCCACCGCCGCGCTCACACTCCACCACCGCCACCGCCGGCCACCTCCCTCACCGCCGCCCACCACCAGACGCGCCTGCCCGCCGCAAGAGCCGCCACGGCGTGTTGACACCTGTTATAGCATAATATTATTAGTCAATTAACATGAAATAAGGGCTTAAGATGAATATTAATATAAGTCTAGGGTCTAACTAACATATTTCCACGAGTTTTGGTATTTCATGACTTTGCAGGGACTAAACGGATAAAAGCAGAAAAGAACGGTGAGAAACCTAAAAGTTTACATCTCATACGATGACAAGACTTAACCGTGAAGTAACTCAACCCAAAATGTGGACTAAAACACTCTAGAAGATACCAGAAGACACGGGGAGGAAGGGGATCACATTGTGATCTGGACCCCTGGCGGCCGCCAGGATCATCTACGGCGACCGCCAGGTGGGTTCCACCTGTCGGCCTCAGATTTTTATGTCGGTTTACCACCGACCTTGAGGTTGTATCTACACCGTTATTGAAGGTCGGTTTGATCCAATGGTCATCGTTCATCGCCAAGACTTATATAAGCAGACCCCTTACCCCTAGGGTTAAACCCTAATTCATTATTCAACTCAATACTCAACAGGCTGAGGCCTGACCTCTCCTCTCTAGTTCCAATCTAGACTAGAACACCATGTAGAACTAGAAGCTCTAGAGTGAGTTGAAGAGCAAAGCATCAAGTCGATATATTAGATCTGTAGTACCCCAAGAGAATGACTAGATCTAGTCTTGAGAGCTAAAGAGTGGGTGGAGGAGAAGAAGAGGAAGCACCGGACCTGTCGGTGACTCCTCTATGCTTGTACCTCCAGGATCAAAGGCCTCATGGCACTTGATCCTGAGACTTCTATGGTGGATCAACTTCTTATTTAAGTAAGTAAATGTTCTTATTGTTCACAACTCTTATTTGAGTACTTTAATCTGTAGGACGCTATAGATTAGAGGGGTAGCTTAGGTTTAGGCTTGGTGCTTAGACCGAGGTTGCTTGTGAATGCACCCTACCTTCCGGAGCGTGGTAGTTCATGGTAGTGACAAGTACCATTGATTCCTTTGGAGTCCACATCCCGTTGGATAGGCCAAGGGGACCCCATTCTTCGGAGGATTGCATGTTTCGTCCATGTTTTCCTTTGAGTACGTCCCCTTAAGATAATATCAACATCGCTTACAAGGGTAAGAACTAGACAACCATAGGAATCTTCTTACCTCTTTATCCTCTCAAGTCCTTGATTGCTGCTCGTGGATTAGTTATATGCCTCGCTTATCTTCACATCATTCTCCCCGTGGATTCGATATTAAAACCCTCTCGGGGGTGAAGTGCTCACCGGTATCCGTTAAACATGGATTATACAAACTATAAATATTTCGTAGGCTTATCAAATACCAACAAGACGCGGCCGCCGCCCCGTCTCACCTCCACCTGCGCCCGTCCCGGCCGCCACCTCGCCCGGCCGCGCCGCCACCCACCGCGCCTGGGCCCGCCTCCACCGTCCCCGCCTCCACCGCGCGCCCGCGCCTGCCCGCCCCGTGCCTCAGCCACCGCCGCAGCCCCGTCCCGACCGCCTACGCCCGCCTACGTCCCGGCCGACGCCCCCCTCCCTCCGCCGTGCCCTCGCGCCCGCCCGCCTCCTCCTCCCCGCCCCGCGGCTCGGCCGGCGCCCCGTCCCTTCACGCCCCCGCCCCGGCCTCTACCAGTGAGAAGAAGGAGGGGAAGAGGAGGGGAAGAAGGAGGAGAAGAGGAGGAGGGGCCTCGCCTCCCCGGCCACACCCTCGCGCGACCACCCGCGCCCGGTTGCGCACTCCGGCCGACCGGCCGCAAGACTCTAGCTGCGGCTCCTCTCGCCATCGGTCAAGGAAAAGGTAAGGCATGAAGCAACTAGTAGTGGTAGTAGTATGAGTAGGGTTGTAGGAGTAGTGGTAGTATAGTAGTAGTAGAGTAGTGGTCGTAGGTGTGGTAGTAGTTGTGCATTATTCGATGGTGATTACATATGCGGATATGAATCTGAATGTGCATATGGATTTGTGGATGTTGGCCATCGTGCCATATGTTTTTTTTGCAGGTATTGAAAGCCTCCCGCGTAGGGGAGGTTCTGCCGAAATTTTCAATTGATCTCTTATTTTTCTTTTGTAGAAAAAGCCCGTCGGAGTACCTCGGCGACCCGATCGTCGACCTCGGCGTTGCGGGTCTACCTGCACTGCTTCGCCTGACTCCACCAACACCCTAGGTATGAATAACCCCTCTTCCGGTCGCATGGTCGTAGATCGCGTAACCTAGTTAGGCGTCTCCCGTTCGAAAGAGATACTGCTGGAGGTATGCATTTCTTTGCATATCTACGACCGTATCTGTTTCGGATTGTCCACTTTTTTGGACAGCCCACGGATGCGTAGATGGGTCAGTTTCCATGTTCCGCTCCGGTCGGTGGTGAGTCTCGGCATCACCTCCCTATTGTTCTCGGATACACACTCTCCCTTGCAGGACGTGTATCAGGAGAATAGCGGGGAGGTGCTGCCGAAATTCTGTCTCGATCGGATCAGAGCATGGGAACTGACCCATCTGCGCATCCGCGGGTGGGATTAGAACCTATCCTCACCTATTAGACAATAGGAACCCCATGTAGATGGAATTCATGGTTGGAATTCATGGTTGCTAAAGGATGGAGGACCGTCACTTTGGATGTACAACGCCAGAGAAGTAAGCATGATTTTGATCCATTATGGGTGAACAAGACCAATGCTTTCTTGGAGTTTGCATGGGGCAATGCTCGTGGTCATTTGCTAGTTTGGTGTCCCCGCAAAAAATGTGACAACAAGAGGAGAGTTTCCAAGCGGGACATGGGTAAACATCTTCTCGATCATGGATTTACCAATGACTATACCGTGTGGGTCTACCATGGTGAAGCACAATGTATGAGAGAGGAGGCAGTGAGACCACGCCTCGAGGCGTGTGATGGTGATGCCGGGGTTGTAGACATGTTAGATGATGCCCACCAAGCACTTTTCAATGACTCCCGTGATAAGGAGGTGATGGAGAAGGAGGCAAAGTTGTTCTACAAAATGATGGACTCGGCGAAGAAACCCCTTCACGATCACACCACGGTTTCGCAACTGGACGGCATTGGTCGCTTATTAGGGTTGAAGTCCGAGTTAAACATGAGTCGAGCAGGCTTCGATAAGTTGTTGGCCGTGGTTGGCACCCTGCTTCCAAAGGGCCACTGCCTGCCAACGGGCATGTACGAGACACAGAAACTCTTTAGTGCACTTAAGACGCCGTATGAGCAGATACATGCTTGCGTGAATGGGTGTGTCCTATTTAGGAAAGAGCACGCGGATGCAAAGTACCGTCCAAAGTGTAAATCCTCCAGGTACGAAGAGGTACCAACTGGAGATGGTCAGATGAAGCAGCTTGACATCGCCCAAAAAATTGTACGGTACCTTTCATTCGTAACGAGGATCCAACGGCTATACATGACTGAGGAATTGTAACACCCTCGGTGTTACGCGCTAAATCAATTCACTAAATCATGTCATGAGCATCATGTTTATGTATTATTGCATATGGAAAAATAAGAAATTAAATGTTGTTGCATTAATCCTCAATTTGAGCTCTAATTTTCCTTGTCCAAATATTCTTCCGCGATCCAAATCATTTTTATTCACCCTGATCCAACTCCAACTCTCACTATTCTTCTCCCTCCTAATTTCCCGAGCTCGCACTTGGCACATGCAAAACCGCGAGGCACGATTCAGTACTTTGGCTAGATGCAGTACTATTATTTTGCCGCGTCAAGCATGGCGAGTTAGGCAGCACAGCAGCTCATAGAATTTCTCATGCAATTTACCATAACCAACCACAGTGGCTCATTAATTTCGCATCCCACTCATTGATGCCTTGCTGTAGAGCTGCAGGTCTCTCACCCTGTGCTTATTGATCCTGATGCTTCTCTCTCCTCCCAAGTCTTCTTCTCCTTGTACAACCTAAGATGGCCAATAATCCACCCACGACTCTCCTCTCTGCCAAAGACTTGGTCTCCACAGCGTGCTGCCCGCAGTCTACGACAGTTGCTGTGCACTGCTCAGCTCAGCTCGTTCAGCACGCACGCCATCAATGGTAGGTGGACAAGTTTGTTGCGGACTGCTCAGTTAGCACGTCCAGCACCTGCACCATTATTGGCATGCTCAAGCTCTGCCGATTCTTCACCCCCGCCCAAAAATTCTTGTGCACTCTGCACCTGATAGCCATGCATCATGCATGCATGCACAAAAAGTCCAACCAGCAACAGTTGCACGTTATGCCCAAGATTCACTCCATATGCTCATAAAGTCTAAATTCTAAGTCTATTTGCATTTATTACCCACTCAAGATTAAGGACTACTCAAGTCCATCACGTGTATGCCAGTTTAAATGATCGATTAATCCTAATACTTCCCTTTCCCAAAAAGGAGGTTAGTATCCAATAATAAAACCACCGGTATCTCCAACCTCACGACGCGTCGCTGTCATGCCATTACTCCATCTGCTACTCGCTCCGCAAAAATAATTAACGCACGTCGCGCTGCCACTGAAGTGTCGCGCACGTCGGGCGCGTCCTTCCCAGTGCGAGTTCCACCCCCATCCCGGTGTTCCCTGCTTATAAATGGATATGCCGGGCAGCTCTCCTATCGCGCAGAGCTGTTGAGCCGTTCCGCTCTACTGCTCACTTACTTCTTTCCCTCCAAAACAAATTCCTCTGTTCTTGCCTGAGAAAGCTGCGTCTGTCGATCTTCATCCCTGAGCTGTAATCAGTCGAGGTAGCTACCTACAATAATTCCTTCATTCTCCATCTCCCTTCTTAATTTAATAAGCAAGAGCGCTCTCTAATGCTCCAGTCCAGTCGACATGCCAAAGACACTTCGAGCCTCCTCCTTGACCAGCACCCCACTCATCACGTCAAGGACCAAAGACCCCAGTAATGTAACCAATTATCATTTTCTAGAGTCCACCTGGTCATCACGTCCAATAAAGTCACAAGTCAAAGTCACAAGTCCAATTGGTCCTTTAAGCATGTCATGCAAGTCTCCACGTGAGAGCTCCATAGCCACAAAATCAAATTATTGTCTCTCGCTTAGTTGTCCGCAGACCACTTGGCAAAAAATCTATATCTCCTCCATCTGTACTCCGATTCTATTGATTCCTTTTCCTAAATTCATCTAAAATCATGCTCTATCCTGCCGTATCACATCCTTCATTTCTAGAGCTCGGTTAAATTTATTTAATTATTATGTGTGCTCTGTAATTTCTGTAGCTGTAAAATAGACTGTTGCTAAGGTAGCTAAATATCCATTAAAATTAATATGAATAAGAGCATAACATTGATTTGTAAAATAAAGCACTTGTTAGATGAGCTTGATATCTTGCTGTATGTAAATAAAAAGATGAGTTACTGTTTTAGTCATTAGAGCTAGCTTAGTAGCTTAACATGTGTATTTTTATTTTAAGAGTTGCTATTGTCAAAATAATTAAAGCATCGCATCATCATCGCATGCATATAGCGAACGAGTTGGCGGAGATCGTGACGATCGACGACCGAGCTACGAAGAAGTCGTCAAGGAGTACGAGGAGGTGATTCTCATACGGAGGAGTTCCCCGGAGACGCCCGGATCGATTTTTTTGCGGACACCGCGCCGCCCAAGGCAAGCCCCGGTGCATAACCCTTATTTTTGATAAATATGATTTATATATGATTGCATTTACGTTACAGGAATTATATGATACCAACATGCATATATATTATCCTATGAGTCTTACTAGTGCAGGATTGAATAGTTGCTATGCTTAGGTGATTCGGTAGCGTGAGTAACCTGCCGTTACTCACAAGTAGGGGATACTACTACTCTCATGATAAAGATGAAGGATGGAAATTGATCCGATTGCTCAACTCTTGCTTGGACTTAGAACAGGTGCTTACCTAAACTGGCTAGATGATATATTTAAAAGACGGCTAATGAATCAAGTAAGGATTCACTCTTAGTAATGCTTTTCTGCAAACAAATAAAACCACAAGCCATAAGGCCTATCATATCCTTGAAAGTCGGAAATATATATTCCTCGACGGGTAAGTCTTGCGAGTACATTGTGTACTCGGGGTTTATTTACCCTTGTTGTAGGTTCAACCTAAGGAGTTAGCTCTTGTGTGGAGGATTCTTCTGGTGGGCACGAGATGGATCCTTGTATCGTCACCGCTAGATGTTTATTTTACTTCCGTTGTTTAATTTTCGTGACGCTGAACTTTGGTATTGTAATAAATAATTTCTAAGACTTTGTATTGTATGAAATGAACTAAGTATTGTAAGCTTGTACTCATTATTGGATTCTGGCGGCAAACGTGGATTGTTTTGAGTTCTCCCTTGGGGTGTGCTCGACGGAACTGTTTGGGATGGCTCATGTTTAGGGTACTTAGTGTCTAATGGAAGACAAGTACTCTAAACGTGTGTTATTTCAGGCGGTTCTGCCACAGGAATCCGCCAAACAGATGACGTGGCATAAAAAGGGCAAGCGATACAGTCCTGACAAGATGGTACATCCATCAGATGGTGAAGCATGGCAATACTTTGATGGAAAACATCCTGAGAAGCTGAGGAGGCACGTAATATACGTGTTGCGATGGCAACAGATGGGTTCAATCCTTATAGAATAAGTCTTTGCCGCATACACATGTCGGCCCGTGTTCGTTATCCCCATGAATCTCTCCCGGTGTCTCCTTTCAACGGGACACCATATTCTTGTCGCCGATAATTCCCCGGACACCCGAGGGGAGTAAGATGGGTGTGTTCATAGAGCATGTGATCGATGAATTGATCAAGGCTTGGGAGGAAGGCATATGGACATATGACCGAGCTACAAAGACAACCTTCAAAATACACGTTTGGTACCAGTATTCAATTCATGACTTCCTGGCATATGGGTTGTCCTCAGCCTAGTGTGTTCACGGAAAGTTCTCATACCCAATATGCAAGGAATGTGTGAGGTTCATTTGGTTGCAGAAGGGTGGTAAGTATTCGTCGTTCGACCAACATCGTCAATTTCTCCCTCTTGACCATCCATTCAGACAAGACACGAAGAACTTTACAAAAGGAGTCATAGTGACGTAACCTCCACCGCAGATGATGATAGTGCCGAGGTTTGTGCTCGCCTAGATGCTCTTGTGGCCAATGAACAAGGTGGTGGTTTTGTGGGATATGGTGAGCAGCATATGTGGACTCATAAGTCGGGCTTAGAGAGGCTCCCCTATCATGATGACCTTCTTGTGCCATATCACATTGACATGATACACACTGAGAAGAATATCACCAAGGGACTTTTTTTGCACTATCATGGACACTGATAAGTCTAAGGACAAACCTAAGGCTAGAGTGGACCTGGCAACACTATGCGATAGACCGTCTCAAGAGATGAGGCCTCCCAAAGGCCACAAGAAATGGAGAAAGCCCAAGGCCGATTACATCTTGTCCATCCAACAAAGGAGGGAAGTACTTAAATGGATGAAGACACTAAGGTTTCCAGATGGGTATGCACATAATGTGAAGAGGGGAGTCAATTTAACTACTCTGCGAGTCAATGGGATGAAGAGTCATGACTACCACATATGGATTGAGCGGCTTCTTCCCACGATGGTTCGAGGCTTTGTCCCTGAGAATCCATGGCTAGTGCTGGCAGAGTTGAGCTATTTCTTCTGCCAGCTATGTGCGAAGGCGATCTCTCAGACCGTCTGCAAAGAGTTGGAAAAAGCGGCACCTGTGTTACTCTGTAAGTTGGAGAAAATCTTTCCACCCGGTTTCTTCTTGTCGATGCAGCACATGATTGTGCACCTCCCGTATGAGGTACGTATGGGGGGGCCTATTCAGTACCATTGGTGCTACCCAATCGAGAGAACTCTAAAGAATGTACGCAAGAAATGTAGAAATAAAGCCAAAATCGAGCCTTCAGTTGCAGAGACATACGTTGTGGAGGAGGTGTCAAACTTCACAAGAAAATACTATACAGAGAACCTTCCTAGCGTTCATGATCAACCCCCTCGTTACAATGTTGGCGAAAAATCAATCGAAGCTCGGCCTTTTCCAAGGCCAATTCGAAGCGAGTGCATCTACCACTAAGCGCTTGAGCAATGAAGAGTGGTGTAGTATCATGCTATATGTGCTGACCAACTCGCCCGAGGTGGATCCGTACAAACGGGAATTCATTCGTGAGTCCTGGCCTGAATCGAGGGTTCCAGAGCCACACGAAATTGATACCCTTCTTTCACAAGGTGCTGGACCACAGAGGCCCGATTTCATTTCATGGTTCAAGAGAAAGGTAATGTCCAATCGCGCTCGTCCATTTCAAGTTGGTCATGCATTTCAATCAATATTATAATGCTCTATCCTCCTTGAACTTGCAGGCCCAAACCGATCTCTCCATCTGTGGCTAGTTGATTGGCCAATTTGCGAGATGGTTGTGATTTAAGGGTTAGGTCATTTACCGGTTATGAGGTGAACGGATACCGTTTCCCACACGACCCGCCTACTGAACGTAGTCGACCCAATCAAGTACAACAAACAGCGGCATGGTTTACGGCCGACATTAATGGGCACGTAATATCATGGAAGAGTCCAAGAAATATACGAACTTTCATTTTATGGCGCCCCACATCTTAAACCTGTGATATTCAAATGTCATTGGTTCGATCCTCGAATGTACTCGACGGACCCCGACAACCGGGTTAGTCGGTTCGACCCGATTCCGTGTATCCATGAGACAATGTTTACATTGTGGCTCAACAGCCGTGCAGGTTTATTACCCGCCATACGCCGCCAAAGCAAAGATTATCTTAAGGGTTGGGAGGTTGTGCGGAAGGTAGCGCCGCATGGTAAACTACCCGCCCCAAACGATGAAGATTATAACTTGATCAACCCAAACACATATGAAGGAGAGTTCTATCAAGAAGAGGGGCTACCAGGGAGTTTTGTGATAGACCTAACTGCAGCTATAGGAATGGAAGTAGACAATGAAATGGTTGATGACGAATTTACGGCGGCGATGAGGTGGTAAATTTGAAGGACTTAGAAATGCTTGATCGATTAGGCAAGGACAATGAAGACAACATTCCTCCTTTGGATTGTCTTCGTGACTTGGACAATTTTGACAGTGATGACGAGCTAACACTACACCACAACACTTAATCAAGAATCGACTTCGGTTACTAAAGCTTTTAATTAGCGTTGGATGGTCGGTTGCTAAAGAATTGTCTCGATTGTCCGTTGTTGATTCAAAATATGGAGATGCATAGTCCGTTGCTGTTAATATTTTGGTTTTTGCGTTGGCGGTCCGTTGCTATAGACAAAGTCTGACGGTCCGTTGCTAAACGAATTTTCCATTTGCGTGGTATTTTTTTCGACTGTTCCCGCGGTGTATTCGCACTTCCCGCTGTGTTTTTGGGCCTTACCGCGAAAATTTTGGCCCGAAAATGAACTAAACCCTAAATCCCACCGCCCACGACCCATTCAGTCTCTGCTCCCGTCCCCTTCACCCCGCCGCAACACACGCCCACGCGCGACTCGCCCCTGCACGCGAACGCCGACGCCCGCCGCCAGAGCCCTCCCACGCACGCGCCTCCAACCTTCTCGCCCGCCGCCCACCGCCCGCCTCCAGGCCCCCGCACCCGCCTCCAACCTCGCCGCCTCCGCCGCCGTGACTCCGCCGGAGGACGTGTTGTCCACCGCAGCGGGACAGCCCGCCCCCAACTGCGAATACGGCTGGCCTTCGTCGCTGCAGGTCGAGGGAGAGGCCCTGATTCCGCCCGCCTCCAGCCCCTGCGCCGGCCGCCAGACTCGCCGCCCCCGCCGCCCCGACTCCGCCGGCGGACCAGTTGTCCACCGCTGCTGGTCCAGGGAGAGGCTCAGCGAACTCGGCCGAGCTTCGTCGCTGCAGGTTCAGGGGAGAGGCCCATCGACGTTGCTGTGCGAGGTGAACCCCAAAATTTTCTAATCCCCTTTTCATCTTCCCTAATATTGCAACCCCACTCTTAAGAATCAATGCATGTGGCTTGTGATTCTATCTGGATTTGCTGGAACATCCTTAGTTTTGGGTTCACCTATTGGTTGTATTGTAGTGCAAAGTGTTTATTTGGTCCAATTCATTTAGTGAACTTTGCTGCTAGCCGTAGTTCAGTGTCTTGCCTATTTTCAGACCAAGATCTCAACCATTATGTACTGTAAATCAGAGCATCATCAGTTCAGTGTTTCTCCGGCCGTAGTTCAGTGTCTTGCTTATTTTCAGGTACTATGCAATTTGATTGAGAGCAATAGCTTGAGATGCAATGTTTTTATACTGTGAAATGTTTTTCTTCATACAGCAACATCAATTTTAACTACTCCAATGCCGAACTGCTTGGTTCTTGTACAGCGTCGCAGGCAAGCTGGGGATATAGTTAGCACGGGTTTAAGTTTGGCTTGTCTTGTATTGATTTTAATGGCATAGGATATATTAGCTTGTATTTGACATGGTCAGCATAAAAATACATGTGAATCTCAAGTACAAATATATGGCATCGCAGGTTACCCACCTGCAGCTCTTGTTCGAATCATCCTGTACGAGCAAACGTCATTGAGTAAAACATCGAAGAGGTAAGCATGAAGCTGATCGTTTACTTCTGCCCTCCACTTTGATTCATGGTGTAAATTGGTTCATTTTTACTGCCACCAGTTCTTAGGTTAAAGGAGGTGCCTAGAAGAATTTGAAGTTTTCTAGACGTCAAACAATCATAGCAGCTGCTGTTCATAACTATGAAGTTATTGGTCCAAGGAACTTGTGAAAGGTAACATTTATTTATTTATCCAGTTTGCGTTCATGAATGCCTGATTGCCTTGTTACAAACTTCTATGTGCCTTGTGGTCATTCTGTTGTGTGATTTATTAGTGTGGAAATATATATATAAAGAAAGCATCTTGATCTTCCCACCAAGGTCAAGCGCAAGAGAAAACAACAAGGAAAAGGCAAGGGTCCTACAACAGCCAACTAAACCACCACCAGCAGCAGCCTATATCAATCCGTATGAGCTCCAGAAAATAGCAATTTGTGCAAGGAACAAGAAGATGTTTTCTGAACTGGGAATAGGAGAAAAGGCAAGGGACATATAGAAGTTGAGCTGCTGTTTCTCTTTCTCAATTATCAAAATCCTTTGATGATATTGCTTATTGCCTAATGTAGTAATGTTGGAGCTTTTAATCATAGAACAAATATTGTATGATCATTTGACTTGGCTGAAGTTTTAGTATTATCAAACAGATAGTGATAACTGAATCCAGTAACTAGTAATCAGTAGCACTCAGTAACTAGTAATCAGTAGCACTGTTAGAGGTAAAATCATGCAGTTTGTAGGTACTGCTGGAGATTGTTCATCACTAGCTGCATTTTTTTTTTGCTTTTCTTTTACCTATCAGATGCATCTAAGTACGAGTATTTTTTTGTAGGATGTATAAACAACCATCTCTCTTTATGATTTAAGAGCATTAAACTTTGGTTTTTTTACTATCTCCTTTGTAGAATTGTAGAGTACTCACAGCCACAGCTTGTTCATCACACTTCCATGTACTCTCTGTCTTTTTGGTGCAACTATATGGTAGTGTAACCTGCAGAGTAGTGTATATGTACTGTCTGTCTTTTTGGTGCAACTATATGGTAGTGTAACCTGCAGAGTAGTATATATGCGTAGACCCAAAGCTACAGGTCAAAGCTACAGATCAGTCCTAATTTTTTTTTAACTGTTTCAATTGTTCCTAGGACAAGCTGAAAGAAATTGTTGAAGTTTATCCGGAGTTGAGGGATAGGACAATTCAGCAAGGTGACGTTTTTGCTACTGTTTTGTGGATTAAAGGAGCCAAAGGGGCGAGTTCGTTGTTTGGGTTTGGGACCAACTCCCCAAGACATTGGTACCCCTGAACTTAAGGCTTACACATCGACAAAGCTCCAAATACAAATTTTGGCACGCCAAATGGCTGAAAATGAAATTGTAGTGCTAAAACAAAATATCTTACAAATGCAACAAAGGGAGGAGCAAAGGATGGCAGAATCTCCATATGTTGAAATATCACAGCACGGTTCTAACTCAAGACACCAAATGGTAAAGTACTTCAAAATGTCTTTTCACATCATAGTTCTCTGTACAAATCTATTTTTCACCATATATTAATATCTTCTTATGCTTGATGTAGAGCCCAAGATCTGAGGGACTTGGCGAGGCCAATCAGCATGTGCAAGGTGAAGAGGATGGCAACTGTGATGATGAACTTGAAGATGTGGCCAATCATGAAGTTGCAGCCCCTGCAGCTTCGCCTGCCATGAACATAACGTCACCAAATGCTCAACCCTCCTCAAAAGTTGCACTTGTAATATTCTTAACTTTTAAAGCAGATTTTATACTTGTGGTTTACTAGCTGCTGAATCTAGCATTTATCCATTTCTCATAAGTCCATTTGCTTCAGGCTGGAAATGAGGTCATCTTGTTTGCCATGTCCAGTGATGAAAAAGTGGCTAAGGCAACAGTTGTTTCAGTTAATCCAAACAATGAGTTAGCTGGTGAGGCCCTTGGAACTAAATTTTGTGAAGTTGTTGTAAATGTCCCCTAAAACGGGGTGCATTAGTGCCATGCCCTTATGCTTAAATCAAGACTATAGGCGATGCTGAAATGATGCCGATTGCTTGGCCATATAATCGAGTAATGTCTTGAATCTATTCTCTTTTTTTGATATGTGGTTACTATTTATAGTTACTAACTAATGATACTTGACAGCTGAAGCAATGTAGGAAGCAACCAAGGTCTTCTCATGGTGTTGCTGGTTCTTGTCAAGGTGTTGCTGGTTCTTCTCAAAGGTCTTCTCAAGGTGATGGTCCATCATCTAAGAGATGTTAGGTGGTGCTGATAGGAAAATTTAGTGCATGATCTTCTCATGAGGTTGTTTGGTAGCGTCTTGTTGATAGGAAGCCATTGATAAACTAGATGCTAAGTGAATGCTTTTGGACTACAATATGGTACTTTTGATCAATGTTGCACCACTTTTGGATGATGGCTTTTGTATGGCTTTTGCTCACCAGGAAAACTTTGCTGGCTATACAACCTTATGACTTTTGTATTAAACTATAATGTATCCTTGTATGTCGGCTTGATGACAACAAGTGACATGATATATATATATATATATATATATATATATATATATATATATATATATATATATATATATATACACCTAGGGTGTAGGAAAAATTTACCCTAGGGTGCACTTTTTATACACCCGGGAGTATCTACACCCACCTAAAAGTATACTAGCACCTAAGCCCGTCCCGACGTGGCTACTGACGGGAGACCTTATGTTCGTTTCCGCTTAAGTTAGTGGAGTGGATATCGGGTGTTGGGATTAGGCATGCAACTGACTACTCTGTACAGTCGCCGTGATTCTCGTTTTTTTTAATAAAAAAACAAACATTCGTATATCTTAGTAAGCTTGCTCGTGTATGAGTCTGAATATATACTTATTGGTAACGAATACATATATGTTATCTATAAGATAAGAGTACCTGTATATACTTTTTGGAATAAAGCACCGTACATACTTTTTAGGATAAAGTATTTATACAAACTTTTTTAGAATGGGATTACATAATTTTTGGATTAGAGTATTCGTACATACTTTTTGGATTAGAGTATTCGTACATACTTGTTGGATTCGAGTATGTAGATATACTTTTTGGTTGAGTATAGATGCATACATACGCCAAGAGTATTCGTACATACTTTTTGGATTAGAGTATCTAGATATACTCTTTGGTTGAAATATATATATGCATACATACGCCAAGAGTATCAATACATACTTCTTAATTAGGAGGTATGTACATGTATATACAATCTTTAAAAAATTAGTATATGATATGATTACATATATGGTACTAGTCGTACACGGACTTATCCGAAAAGAGTATCGGCTGATACTATCATCTAAAAAAACAAGAAAATAGTATGATTACATTCCTGCTGATCTTTCACCGGATGTCAGTGGCGGCGGAGAGGAGTGCTGATCTTTCATCGGATATGTCAGTGGCGGCGGAGAGGAGATCCAGACATCCTTATTCATCTATAGCCCAAGGTATTGTGGCACCAAGTAGATCACGGCAGATAGATAACGACGACTGATCGATGCAAGAGATGGCAAATTGCAGCGTACGGCGCTGCCTCCAGACGCTATCCACTATCGAGAAACGCCTCAAGATATAGGGGATCTAGCCGCAACAAGAACAATTAATCAATGGTCACTGGATCTGCAAGCTACAACCAAAATATATTGGAATAAACACACCTGGATTTCACGTGCAGGGGCTTGACGCATAGAAAACAATCGGCAAAAGGAGCGGCCTGCTGCCGATGCCACCACCTGAGGGCATGTGGAAGGCGAGCCCCGATCTGATCCATCGGGGAGGGTAAGGGACGCTGCGGCCAGGGGCTGTCACCGCTAGGAGCACCGGTGGGGAGGTGTGTGCCGCTGCTGCTGATGGCTGGGCGCCACAGCCAATGAAGTCGGAGCTCGAAGGGAGGGGATTCCATCGCCGATGGAGTCGAGGACGGAAATCCGCTCGTCAGTATGCGCCGCCGCCGCCTCCGAAAAAAATAGAGGCCACACAGAAACAGGTCCGCATAATAACGGGTACGTTGCACACGATTTGTCCGGCACACCACGTTCGATGGAGATAGAACGCCGTTATCGGCCCGTTAGCTACGACGGCGCAGGCAGGTCACGTGCTGTGTATTAGCAGGCGGGTGTAACTACACCTACACCTAGGGTGGGAAAATTTACCATATATATATATATATATATATATATATATATATATATATATGAACTCGTTGGGTCTGTATAATTAATGTGCCGATTTGTGTATGTCCTCACATTGCATTGCTTGTGAATGTGGTTTATATTTAAATGCATATGTATTATTTTTTTAACTATTAAATTTTGATCAATGGATTGTCGGTTGCTATAAGTTCAATATTACAATGGATCATCCGTTGCTAAAAGCCCTAACTGGTTATCCGTTGCTAAAGCTTTATCGTTGGATGGTGCGTGGCTAAAGAATGGCCCGTCGCTGTATACATTTAACCACGGCTTCATTAGCGTCTGCAGGGGTCCCGTCGCTGTAAGTTTTAGCCACGGACTGAAAGTCGCCAGCCCCCATATAGCAACGGATTGCAAGTCGCTGATTAAGGGTTGTGGTGTAGTGTAACCGGCTAATCCCAACGATGATCCCGATTACTTCTAAAACATGTAATACTATGTTCTTTTGTAATTAAATTTTGTTTATTATGCATCTAATTCTAATTATGTCTTGTTTATGTTTTGATTACGGGTGATTGAAGATGGCGAGCACCGTCGGGGAGGACGACGGGTAGGCGTCGGACCGGAGGTGGAGGAGGGACCGGCGTTAGAGGCCCTTGTCTAGCTTTTTGCGCCCGTCACAGGGGGGAGGACGATGGGGAGGGGTCGGACAGCAGGGAGGAGGCCCGGCGCCCATAGGCCCGGGAGGGAGACGACCGCCACGGCAGGAGGACCGAGGAGGACAACGACGAGGAGGTGCTGGTGGACCGGACGAACCGGGAGGACGACGACGACGGGAGGACGAGTCCGGGGACGCCTTAGGTGCGGCTTCCGCGCGGCGGCGGAAAAGGCAGCGAAGGTCTACTTGCGAGGCCCCACGCGACTCCCTCAGCCTCCGCTCCCTCACAACCGCCTAGTGATTCGCCCCCAAGGGACAAGGTAAGTAAATTTAGATGCCTTACTTCATTTGAATTTTCGACAAAAACTAATATTTTGTCTTACCATGAGACCCTCGGCAAAGGCTTTGCCGAGTTTGTCCGGGGCGCTCGGCAAAGACCCCGTGCCGTGAAAAAAATTTCCGGTGTTCTTTGCCGAGCGCCACAAAGCCTTTGCCGAGGGTAAAACTGCCTTTGCAGAGCGCGTGGCGCTCGGCGAAGGACCAGTTTCCTGTAGTGAAACCATGCTTCATTCGCATGCCATCTTGATCACCTCTTGCATTCAATCAAACAGAGTAATGTGTGGAGCGCACCGCGAAGCACGCGTTTGTAAATAGTGTCCCGGTCCGGGAGTACGACGAAAGAGCAGGACGGCCACCAAAGTCCAGACCATCCACAGTTGCTGATAATGCGTTGTGACTCAGCCCAAAAGCAGCCATTAATAACGCGTACGTACTACTGCAGGTGTGTTTAGATCACCTGAATTTGGCTTGAAATTCCAAAATTTCCGTCACATCGAATCATTAAATATACCAAAAGACGCATGTATGGAGTATAAATTGTAGGTAAACAAAATAACTAATTGGACAGTTTAGATGTACATCATGAGATCGAATCTTTTTAAGCCTAGTTACCCTATGTTAGGATAATATTTACCACAAACAAACGAAACGTGCTACAGTACTTTTTAGTTTGAAACAGTGCTAATTTTCATGATCTAAACACAGCCGTGAAAAACAAACAAAAACGGAAATTGCCGCGGAGTTGGTGGGGAAATGACCGAGAAATAACTCCATGTAATCGTCATGTACTACAGACTACAGTACTAGCGTAACATACTAACATGCATCGTCGTCTGCATACTTAACGCGTCCGTGGACAGTGATGACGTCAGTATTAATCCACACATTTCGTGGACGCCTCTCTATCTAATGCACGCATCATCGAGTCTCATAAAATTAGCGAGTGGGTCACTTATAACAATAGTGACCATGGAGAGAGCTTGCCTAAAACATTATGGAGTAGTTAGCCTCAACCATGGCAGCAGTACAAAACTTAAGGGCATGTACGACGCGTCCCCAGGCCCCATCTTTATACTGCCATTTTTTCAAAAGCACCCCACGAAGGCCAGAGACGGAGGCCTCGTCGCCTCATGAGGCGATGGGAAAGGCCCGTGCTCCGAGGCGCAATTGGTGATTCCAGCAGCGGTCCCGGAGTCGACGACGGGCGGATCCTATGCACGCGCGGGAATCTTGTTCTCGCGCCAAAATCCTTCCTCTCCTTTCTGTTTCTCTGTCGACGGCGGCTCGGCCTCCATCGTCCTTGCTTGTTCGACGCCGATGTCTTCTCCCTTCGACGCCCGACATGTCGCTTCCTGTGATTTGTTGTTCTGAAAATAGAGGTCACATAATTGTAGTTCTGAAAATGTGTCCCGTATTCTTGTTTTTGTAGTGTGAAAACATGGCCTTTCAGGAAGTATTCGTCATGGTGATGCAGTGAGTATATGTTTCTGTTAAATTAAATTTTAACATGTGCGAACTGTGATCATCTTATGCATATATATGTTCCTTTGCATATGCCGTTTGTGTTCTGGAAACAGATAGTTGGATCCGTTTGGACATGCAGTTTCTGTACTGAGAATGCTGAATGTGCCGATTCTTTCCAAAAAAAATTGGATGGCATGCGGTTTCTGAATGGGGTGACTTTTTCCTGGAAACTAGATGGCTTGCCCTTTCTGAATGTGAATGATGATTTCGCTACCGTTTCAGAGTGTGCTGATTTCACACTCAAAGAGGAATAGCCTGTTTATGCATGTTGTTTATTCGAGTCTACATGTGGGCATGAGTACCCGAGATATTTCCTCCAAAAATTGTTAATTTTTCATGCAAAGTTTTGGAGGGTGCCTCTACCATATTCACCTCCCTTCGAATTGGAAAGATTTTCATTTTTGGCATGTTGATCTTGAGAATCGAACAATTCAATAACGAAAGGCATGTGAAATTCAAAACTGTTAGAATAGTTCTAATGGTATAGCTTAGAGCTAGTTCAATCAATTTTTCAATCTTTGAACAGTGCAAAAAACAAGAGACTAGCGTAGACTCAACGGATAGTGTCGCACATTTCACGATGCATTCCCCTCTCACGGTATGATATTCAGTACTGCTTCATACAGTTTCTCACGTTTCCATATTTACCCCCTGTGTCCCTGAATAAATAGATTTTTAGTACACTGATCGATGTTTGTTCAAATAGCCCTCTAATTATAGCATTCACTACACATATCTAACTGCAGAAACTCAACGCTAGATTGGGAGAGAGGAGGAGGTGCAGTAAATACGAGGAGACTTCGAGGAAAATAAATAGGACAATGGACCATTCAGCCTTTTAGACATTAATTTATTTGTAGACAAATTATTAAGCTAAGAGTACATTTATTCAGGGACAAATATTAGCTTAGAGTTAGTGCTAACTCATACTGTTAGAGACGCCTTTAATAGTATAGTATACTCCCTCCGTCCCAAAATACAAGTCGTTATGGGATGCATGTAGATCAAACTTTCTCAACTTTAACTAAGTTTGTAAAAAATATGTGCAATTTTTTTGTCTTCAAATAAGTTTATTATAAAAGTATATTCAACGATCTATCTAATGGTACTAATTATGTATTATAAATCACTACTACAAAGAGGCACTATAAGAACGCCTCCCTTTTTGAGTAGGGGCGGTTTTTGTTTTGAACCGCCCCTACAAAGGGGTATTTTTTCCCCACAAGACCAGCCGCCCCTACAAAGTGGCTAGGCAGGGGCGGCTCAACATCCAGCCGCCCCTACTAATCGAATAGCAGGGCGGTTTCTATATTGAGGCGCCCTACAAAGGGGTTGCCGAATTTTAAAATGAGACACTAAAAAATAATTTTTTTAAAATGACCTCGGATGGAAAAACTTCCTAAATATGAATTGTAGATCTCGAAAAAGTTATGAATCTTTGTTATTGACCACTTTTTGAATTGATTTTATTTGATGCCTCAAAATGTGGGGTTTGAATGTCGAAATTTCAAAATTTGAATTTTTCAAACGGCCTCGGATGGAAAAACTTCCTAAATATGAATTGTAGATCTCAAAAAGTTATGAAACTTTGTAGTTGACCACTTTTTTTATTTAAAATCATCTTGTCATGCAAAAACTACGTTGAAATGTCTCAATTTTGAAATTCAAATTTCGTAGAACGACCTCGGATGTAGAAACACTCTAAATGAAAATTGTAGATCTTGAAAAGTTATAAAACTTTGTTTTGATTTGAAACCGTTTAGGGCCTCAAATAGTTGATTTTCACCAATTGTGTATAATATATGGGGATCCGGAATGAGGTATGGACACAAACACTTGTGTAGCGTAGTGGTGTGGGGAGGATCGCAAGACGAAGACGCAGGTCCCGGGTTCAAACCCCCCGGTCGCAAAGTTTGCAAAACCGTGAAAAATGGCAGTGGCTAGGTGTGGTCGGTGGCTGACCGGTGGGGGCCTCGTCACATAAACATAATTGTTGTTAATGTTGATGATGGGCCAACATGTCTCTCTAGTAAAAAAATACCCGTGAAACCAACCATGTAATATTGCAGGTCGCCGTTCAACGTGGCCGACGTGGAGTCACCGCCGTCGGGTCGGTGGCTGACCGGTGGGGGCCTCGTTACATAAACATAATTGTTGTTAATGTTGATGATGGGCCAACATGTCTCGCTAGTAAAAAAATACCCGTGAAACCAACCATGTAATATTGCAGGTCGCCGTTCAACGTGGCCGACGTGGAGTCACCGCCGTCGGGGTCGGAACGAATATCCGATCCGCCCGCCATAGCTGACGAAAGTAATGGGAATGGAAATGGGCTGAGAGATCCTGAAACTGATGAGAGGCCCAATTGCCCAAATAGACGGGCTATGCATTTGATTACTCTTGTAGGTAGCTGAGCACTGGTTTTGGTCCCACCGAAGAAGCGATGATGGCCGTCCATCAGGTCAAAAGGCCAGTGACAACCGACAGCCGATGTGTGCTGAGCAGGCCTTGTTGGGGATGCTGCTTAATTCCTGGTCCAGGCCCAGGTGTTTTTTCTTGGCCCATAGCCCATGCCCGAGAGATGCATGGTAACAATGGGTTGGGCCGAAAGTGATGTACCTCTAAAAGTTTGTCTTGTCCGGCGCATACATTCAGGCTGCACAATATAACAGGCTCAAACATAATTTGCTCAAAAGGTGTTTATTCTGCAAAGCCAAAAAAATTGTCATTGTATCTACAGTCCGATGTATGTCTTGGATGCAAATTTGGCCCCTCAGCATCTTGGCCAGTCTACAATGGCAACGGATGACGAGTGACAGCTGGCTACATTAAATGTGTCTCCTTTTGGATAACAGTATTTACTAAACCGTGCATCCAAGTTACAATATATTTGTAGTTTTGTATTCCTCACAATTTAACCTACAAACTAAGGCCAAAGTTGACTACATTTTGATATTAAAAAACGAAAAACGGTGGCTTATAGGTCCTGTGTGTCATACCTATATATTTATAAGAAGTTTGGCCAGTCTTTGCATTTTGGTTTCGCCTCCACTCAAACATGTCTGACGTGACTAAAACTGTGGCCATTGACCTGATTTGAATTTTTTTGCCAAATTTTGGCTTGGCTAGCTTGCGAGGACATGATTGGTAGACGTCCGGCTGCACAACAAATACACTGAGAGCTAAGTTTGCCTGTCGGACAACAAGAGGTACTCACGTCTCCTTGTCAAGCCGAGGTTTCATCAGACGAACGCAAAGCCAGTAAACACAACCGTGACTACTGTCAACGTGCATGTAAGTACTTGGAGTACATGTCAAACTTCAAGTATTGCGTGTGTATGTATACATATAGACTAAGACCAACAAGCAGGTGGTGTTAAACACAACATACACACAGATTCAGGGCTTATTTGGATGCATTAGCATTAAAAATTAGCTATCTAATAGCTAATATTGCTAAATTTTAGCTTGCTAATTTTTAACAGAGGACTGTTTGGATCCACCTGCTAATAGGTGGTTGGATAGTGGGTTGAAGGTGGATATGAACTATTAGCACCTATTAGCAACTCCAAATCTGCTAATGAAACTAATAGTTAGCAACCCTCTAGCTAATAATTAGCAGGTTTATTAGCAGGCCTGTACGTTTGGATGCACTAGTACAAAATTCAGTTGCTAATTTTTGGTGCTAATAGATCCAAATAGGCCCTTCAGTCTCAAGAGAAGTCATAATAATAAGACAAACCACTGCTGGGTAGGCAATCAAAACAAGCTAGCGCAGCGTAATAATGAATATATAAATATGTAATCCCCATGACGCCAGCAGGTTGCGCATACATCTCCAAGCTAGATGGAGGAAAGGAAATTTTGATATATAATGACTGAAATCAAATCCAATTAAACTGAGGTAGTGATATGGAGTCATGGGGACCTCGACCTCATATGGGCCTCATAGTGAAATGTGCGAATCCAATATCCATACATAAAGAAGAGCCTGCACCTTAATCCATCACCTCCGAACACCGCTCCTCCTCTATGGGCCTGCATTAAATGGGCGGGTGCACAGAAATGAGACCCTCAACCAAACATATATATAAAGCCAAACATAACTGCCAGTACTCATATCATAACTCGTATACTTCGACACATGTATCTCCCATGGTTAGAGAAACTTTACCTATATAGCCATAAATCGTCGAGGATGCACGTAGGGCGTGTGGGGAGAGCGTCAGCAGCTTCCTGGAACACACCCTTGATCAGCTCCTCTGACACTTCCTGCTCCTCCTCAGCCTTTTCGTCTTTACCATTTCTTGCTTGTTGACGTCCCCACCACCATTCATCTGTGTCGTAGCACGACCTCCGTGACATGATTATCTTGAGGCTTGGGAGATGCTGGAGTCCAGCAGGTGCTGCCTTGTCCCATTCGTTTGGGTCGAAGACTAACAGCAGCTCCCGTAGCTTAGGCATAGCTCCTTCCTCAAACGACAGGTATGAAATATAGTTGCAGTTGAACTCAAAACATTTGACAGATGCAAATCCCATGGAACCTCCTATCACGATCCTTTCTGTCAGGATGCCTGTGATCCGTAGGTCGAGGATGAGCAGGGATGGTGCCCCTGTACCAATGATGGCAAAATCTTCTTGGACCATTTGCTTCACCGCTATCCTCAAGTCATGAAGGTTCTGGAGATGGCCGAGCCACCTAGGAACTCTAGAGAAGGTGCATCCATTCATGTTGAGCTCCTCAAGGTTGTGGAAAGTAGGGGAAAGCGAGCTCAACACGTCAACACACCAAACAACTTTTTCATAGGACATATATAGTTTTCTGAGTTTGCTGAGTTTCTCAAGAGAAGTACTTAGAGCTTTCATACATGCTACCTTTTCCAATGGTGCACACCCCATGGGGAAAATAAAACGCAACTCTGACAAACCGGTAAGCTGCCCCATGCCAATAATACTTTCCAGTGAGTTTACTGGAAGAATAAAGTTATGCAAAGTGCGGAGCGATTTCAACTTCCCAAAATTCTCCACAGTTAACCTCGTGTGCCATGGTACAGCTAGATGGCACAAGTGTGGCACATCAGCAATATAAAGAAACTCTAATGGAGTCACATTGGGTGCCGTACTAAATAAATCCAAAGTCTCCAAAAGTGGTAGTCCCCGTATTTGACAAGGCAGCATGCCATTTCCTTGAACATTTAAGTACCTCAGCTGTAATAACTGGTTGATACAAGTCATGTTAATTTTATTCTCATGAGGGTAACTTTGAATGCATAATACTCGTAAATACTTAAACTCAAGTCGCAGAGGTGTCCAATTGGATTCTCCATGTATGGTAAGCGAACGAATTTGTGATAGGTTCCGGTCAATGGTTGTAGTCACTTTGATATTGTCCTCTATATCTCTCAAGCCAACAACAGTGAGTCTACGAATTACCTCATCTTGCATTTCTGCCATTGCTTGTGGTCCATTTACCAAATGCAGAAAATTATCTTCCTTACATCTCCTCACAATCAAATCAAGTAGCATATCATGTAGTCTGCAGCTCGATACCTCAACAATGTAGTCATCATATGCAGGTTGAATCATGCTCCTATTAATCAACTCATTGAAATAACTCTCAGCAACATCCCATACATCTTGCCCAGTAGAGTTGCTAACAAAACCTTCTGCAACCCATCACCTCACTA
Organism: Hyparrhenia diplandra; assembly: GCA_015847255.1. NCBI lineage: Eukaryota > Viridiplantae > Streptophyta > Magnoliopsida > Poales > Poaceae > Hyparrhenia > Hyparrhenia diplandra. The sequence goes on from JADLZK010001249.1 coordinate 62,485, forward strand.
GCTCAACTTTACCAATTATATGATCCTCTGGGTAAGAACCGAGATAAAAGAAAGCATGCCTTAAGATGTCGGGGGAGATTCTTGTAGCTGAGATCTAAGATATACATCATGTCTTCATATTTGGAGTTTGTTGCATACTGCTTATTAGTGTCTAGTGAATTCTTGATGTAGTCCCACTGTGCTTCCGATCTTATTGGTTGGGAAGCTAACATACTAGCCATCGTAATGATTGCAAGTGGTAGACCACCACACTTCTTCAAAATTTCACATGAAGCTTTCTTCAGCTCAATAGGGCAAGCATCTTCGGATCTAAATATTCTTTCAAAGAATAACTTCCTCGAAGTCTTGCTCACTTAGATGCTTCATATTATGAATGCATCCATGGTTGTCGTAACATGATCTAGCCACAAGGTCATTGCGTGTAGTTATTATGACCCTGCTAGAATGATTATTTTGTGGAAAAGCACATTGAATGACATCCCATGCTTTCTCATCCCACAAATCATCAACTACAATGAAGTACCTACAAAAGTGCATATGTTGAACTTAGTATATGCAATTGTAATACACTAAATGCCAGGATATACATATCAAAAAGGAACTAATAACAGTAATAGTTGGGTAGGATTATTTGACTAGGAACCTTTTCGGTTTTTGTTTATAAAATTAAAATAAGGCAAAATACAATGGCCGATTATGAATAAATAAATAAAAGTCCAAGATAAAATGTCCACACTGAAGTTTTATTGTTTTAGCTATACAATATGTTCGTTTTTATTTTTACCATTGAGAAAGGAGCAACTTATCTTTACATATAAAACTAAAGAGTATAAATGAATTTACCAATAAATTAAGAAGATTATAAACTACTTGTATGATGTCAGTTCTTAAAAAATAATTAAACAGAACATTGGTTTTGATTACCTCTTATCTTGTAGATGTCCTCGGAGGGCATTGATAGGATCTTGCAACACACAAGCATGGTAGTATTTTTGCAACCCAAGTTGCTCTAGCAAGCTGTTGAATAGAACAATCATATCTGGCTTTTGAGAGACAGATATAAATGCCTTGCATTCAAACTTGCCTCCAACCTCACAATACACCTCATTGGCAAGTTTGGTCTTTCCTATACCTCCAAATCCGACTATAGCCATAAACTTCAATTGGTTGCCTTCGTCCATTGCCCAGTTCACAAGTTCATTCTTTTGGGCTTCAATTCCCACGAGGCTTGCCGACTCCTTGTAGAGTGCCTTCATCCGTGGATCAACCACTGTAGGAGTAGTAACCGATATGCACTGATCAAGCATGTACCTCTTTCGGCGTTCGCTTGCTTCCATCACTTGGGTCTTGATCTCTTGGAACTCGTTTGCAAGTCGATGACGATCCTTGAAAGTTTTGACATAGTGAGAGGCTTTTCGAAGGATCCCCACCGTGTGGTTGGCTTCACCTTCAACACTATGCATGAAGTCATCGATGCGGTCTTCTATGTTGTAGGTCATCTCAATTATATCTCTCCTCCATTTCTTGGCTTGTGGGTTGAGTTCATCGGCACCGTCCATCATCTCAAGTAGAGCTTCCATGTCCCCAAGCTCACGCTGGAGGAAGGACACTGCCTTCCGCAGCCCCTTGATCTTCCTATACTTGTTGCCCATGAGGGTGACGAGCTTGGACAAGACAGGCTTCATCACACCCATGGAGACGCTCACCACGGCTGCAACTGCCGCCATTGCGGACCCCAACTCCGAACTAACAGTTTATTACTCGAGGAGCATAGCTGTTGTGGTGGACTGGATATAACCCGTTGGACAGGCTGATTTATGTGGACATATATAACCCGAGGCAGATTTGGTGGTGGGTATGGATGATAGCAGAAGGTGCAATAATTAAGCCGATGAAGTCTGAAAAAGGAAACAAGATCCTTGGTCCTTCTCACAGTCACAGCTAGTTTAGCTTCTTTTCCCTCGTTGTTGTTTTATCCTGCAAAAAAAAAAAGAAGGTGGGAAGTGAATGAGAAACAGAGAAAAGCTATGTAGATGTAGTAGTAGTTGTTTCAACACTTGAAGCTGGGGTGGAGGTGATGAGATCACCTGCTATATCTGCTTCCTTGAATGTTTTCTCGGTGCATATATAGATCTGCTCGATGACGATGATGTCTGAGGCAGATGATGAGTCGGAATGATGAGAAAAGGATCGGAGAGAGCAGGTAGCAGCACTTGCTACTTTGCTAGCACCTCGATCCAGCAACAAGAACTAACTCCAACTCGTAGCAGCAGTCTGGATCTGAAGAAACGTGAGAACCGAAGGGATCTTGAACTGAAACAAGGAACCGAAAATGTATTAGAGTGATGGGAGTGAGTCGTTGAATGGATGTGGAAGAACGAAGAAATGACTGACAAATGGAGTCCTAATCCTAGCTAGAATAGCGAAACCAAAACCAACCAACTCACCTCAGATTATTCAGTGTTATTCAGCGCAGGTGCTAGCTGCAGAGCGCAATGTTTCCCCAGCAACAGCTGAGAAAGATCCAGACAACTCAGCTCAGATGTGCCCAATAAGTTCGAAATCCATTATATTGAAGCTAATATAATCTCTATGGGCAATACAGCACAAAAATATAATCTGCAGGATATATAATTAAGTGATGAACGCAGAAGGAAAAAGGCAGAGCGGCTACGTACTCTCGCTGAGTTCTCCAGTCCAGTGATCTCAACACGGAGAGGCGAAGCTGCCAACCACTCGTCCGAGAGGCGAGAGAAGTTGATGGACAAGCGTGTAGCATGTGCTGCTGCTGCTGCTGTAGCAGCAAAGACGTTTCGTTTGTTTATGGTAAACATTGTGGGTCATGTACTAACTCAGCCAAAAGATTCGCCTCGTCATATACAACAGAACTGCGTTTACTAGTTAAGTTTTTTTACCTATATTTACTGCCCGAACATATGTCTTTTGGTGTATTTAATGTGATGTGATGGAGAGAGAGTCTAAAAATTTGTAATTTTGTGGCAAAAAATCTGCCATTAAAGGCCTGACGACGGTGAGTGTGGTGTGGGGGGCCGGCGACTTGACTTGGTACTACTAGACACAAGCGAGGACGGTGACCTGCTGTGCTCCACTGCAGTCTGCAGGGCTCCACTGCAGTCTGCAGGGTGCAGGCCCGCGCGGGCCTTAGGCCCTTAGTTGGTCGGCTCCATTATTGGACCGATGAGCCTTGTGCGCCCGTGGATGGGGATCAGTCGTCGGTCATGATGAGTGAGGTTCACCTGTAGCTTCTGTACGTTGTGATGCCACCAGCAGGATGAAATGAACACCGCAAGATGAAGCCTGCCTGTGCCTGATCGAATTCAGGAATAAACAACAGCTAGTGCAATGTGGCGCGCAAACCCTGCTTCGTTCGCATGCCATCTTGATCACCTCTTGCACAGCGCCGGCCCTGTCAAATTGAAGGCCGGGGCGAAGCTAAAAGAATGGGCCCTTAAAACAACTCTAATCTAATAATATAATGACTACTTTAATAAATGCAATACATAAAAAAACTTTCTTATTAAACAAGTAGTACATCTTATCTTACTTTAAAAGTTTCTTCTAACATTGGCAGCTGCGAAGTCATTGATGATAGCCTCAATATCAATTTCATCTAATAATTTCTTCTCGATGCATAAAGTTGCCAAACCATTTAATCTTTCTTGGGACATTACGGACCTCAAATAATTCTTCAATAGTTTTAGCTTTGAAAAAGTCCTTTCAGCTGAGGCCACAGTCACCGGCATAGTGAATAGGATCCGATAAGCAATAGAAATATTAGGATAACAATCCGCTTTACGTGACAAACTCAAAAATCTCCATAGCAGACATCGGCTTATCTGGCAGAGAGTAGACTGTATAACAGCTAACTCAGAAATCATGTCATTTGCATTAACATCCGATGAACCACCTGAAGAGAAAGTTTTTGCAAATTTAATGCAATGCTCTCTTAGTTCAGCACGATCCAGTGCCTTCAAGGATGTTGAATTCATTAGAAATCCAAATTTTTTATTGAATGACTGAAGTTCTTTAAATCTGCTGTTCAATGAACTGATTGCCATATCAACCATAACAAAAAAATAGAAAGCTTCAAAATCCTTCTCAGCTTGCAAAATAGCTTCATTGCATTCAGTTTCATCAAATTGCTTCTTCCTAACAGAAAACACGCTTTACTCGAAAGGATGCCTCTACTCCCATTTCAAGTGCAATTTCAGTGGCAGCAACCATACTATCAGCAAAAACCAGTATTTTCGTAGCTCAAAGTAATTCACCATACCTTTTATATGTTGCAAGGTAGAATCAATGCACATGGATGGTGACTGCAACTTTTGCTTGACAATATTTGCAGAGTATAAAATGTCATGCCAAATAACCATACCAAGTATGAACTCAAAGCTGCCAAGCACGTCATATAAATTTTTTGCATCACTTCTATCCTTTGCTTCAGTATCTGGATCCTTACTGAGCCACAACAAAGCTGACCTTAGTTGAGGAGCTTGATATCTAATTGCTTGGACACTTTTGATGCGACTCTCCCAACGAGTATTGCTTAATGATTTCACAGTCAAATCTTGAACATGTTCAAGCAAAACATTCCATCTTTTGGTAGAACTTGAAAATAATACATATATCCTCCTGCACAATTCCAAAGAATGTAATAGCTTTCTTTGCATGATTTAGCCATATCACAGAGAGTCAAATTAAGACTGTGGCATGCACATGGCATATAATAAGCTCTTCGATTTACCTCACGCAAACGGCTTTGTACCCCTTTTGTTTTTTCCTTTCATATTAGAGCCATTGTCATAACCTTGACCTCTAATATCATCAATATTAAGACCAAATGATTTGATCGAGTCAACTAATACATTGAAAAGCCCCTCACCGGATGTGTCATCCACCTTCAAGAAACCAAGAAAGTACTCCCCAACTTTTATTTTCCCATCGGACATATCAACACATCGAACCAACAAACTCATTTGTTCTTGGTGACTCACATCCGGGGTACAATCAAGGATAAGCGAGAAATATTTGGCCTCTTTAACAATCTTTATGATGGATTTTGTAATGCTAGAAGCAATAAGAGAAATCAACTCATTCTGAATTTTATGACTAAGATAATGATATTGCAACTCTTTCTTTTTGAATCGTCTAAGGTGGTCTTGCATTACCAAGTCAAATTCAGCAACCATCTCACAAGCAGACTAAGAAATTACCATTCACATCATTGTAAAGTTGCTCACTAGATCCTCTAAAAGCTAAACTACGTTTACCAAGAAACTTGATAATGGCAACAATTCTTATTAAAACTAGCCTTATGCGCTCTTTCTCCTTTGTGATTTCAGATTGCAACTCCTTATCAATTGTTTCATGTTTGCTTAATCTTACTCTCAATTCATTCCAAGAGTTCATGTTTGTCATATGATCCGTGCTAACTTCATGCTCTTTTAGACTCTCACCAACATGGCTCCAATCTCTGTACCCATCATGCCCCAATGAACTCTTGCAGTTGCTAGAACCAAACAACTTACAACAAAAGCAAAACACTTTGTCAACACTACGGAATAAACCAACCATTTCCTGTCACGTACCTCTCCATTATCCATTCTTCTAGAATAATAAGTGTATGCAAAATGTCTTGATCTAGCATCCAAAGGAAACACAATATTTTCTTCTCTAATAGGCCCCTTTTCCACTAATATGTCCCTTGCTCTGTTATCAAGATTGTCCCAATTTATTGGATCATACATATCAATAGTAAAAGCTGGTTCTTCATCAACATGAGTAGATTCCATCATAGGAGAATTAATTATTGGCTGATGATCACTCACAGTATTATGATCCGTATTGATGCCACCATTATCTTCTACAGGGTCTTCATCGTTTGAATGTGTAGTTTGTACCTCCACAGGGAACTATTGCCCACTCATCTGGATTTGTAATTGTTGCAGTGCTTGTATCTCTCTTACAAAATTTCAGAATAGCTCCTCTTTGTGATTCTTTTAAGTCCTCTATCTTTTCTTCTTTTTTTTTTTTTTGCACTTCCAGATTCATGCTTTTTGGGCAACATGACGTCTACAAAAGTAGTGAGTAATTAAATAAAACTATGCCATACTTGCTACCACACATGCGATCCCAAATCTAATAAAGTAAATATTAAAGAACTAAAAGATTGGAGAGTTTTTGTTGACAAGAAAAGATTGGAGATTTGGGGCCAATTAGCTTTTTACCTGCTGAACCTGATGGCCGGCGAGCAGCAGCTGGGAAGCCCCTGACGCCCACGAACAGCCGGCGTCCGCTTGAATTGCACAGAAACCAGATCGTCGATCGGACCGATTCGATGTCGATTTGACGATGTCGATGCCTCCTTCACTCTCGTGTGCAGGAAGGAGACGCGGCAGACGGCAGTGCGGCAATAGCTTGTAGGGCACAGGACTCGAGTCGACGAGTCGCGGTCTCGCGGACGACGGACGCGGAAGCAGCTGTCGGTGATTTTTTTTTTTTGTTCTTGGGCTGTTGGGCTGCATATTATAGGTGCTCACATATTTGGGGTTGGGCCCCCTGGCCTCATGGGCCCTGTGCGGCTGCACTGCTGGCACCCCCTCAGGGCCGGGCCTGCTCTTGCAGTCATCAAACAGAGTAATGTGTGGAGCGCACCGCGAAGCACGCGTTTGTAGATAGTGTCCCGGTCCCGGAGTACGGCGAAAGAGCAGGACGGCCACCACCAAAGTGCAGACGACCATCCACAGTTGCTGATAACGCGTACTCGGTACTCCTACGTGAAAAGAAGCAAAAAGGGGAAATTGCCGTGGAGTTGGTGGGGAAATGACCGAATCGTCGGGTACTACAGTACTAGCGTCTAACATGCATCATCTGCATATTTAATGCGGCCGTTGACAGTGATGACGTCAATATTAATCCACACATTTCGTGGACGCCTCTGTCTAATGCATGCATCATCGAGTCTCTTAAAATTAGCGAGTGGTGACTCATAACAATAGTGACCATGGGGAGAGGTTGCCTAAAATATTATGGAGCAGTTAGCCTCAACAATAGCAGTACAAAACTCTAAGTGACACTACTAAACCTACGAAAAGATCATAACAATATTAAATTGTAGAATAAGTTAAAAAACACGTACTACCACCTTACCAAGTGATGTTACCAACTGAGTTACGCTTATTTCGTGTCTCTTGATGCTTTGGTGTGCTATAGGTGTCAAACTGTCCCGAAAATTTGGTGTGCTATAGGTATTTATGCTTTGGTGTGCTATAGGTGTCTCTTGATGTTTTTAAGTTAAACCTACGAAAAGATCATAAATAAACATTTTTTTCCTGTACAAATCGATTTTTGGTAACAGTTGATCTTAGGTACTCTAATGAGATTTACTTACATATCATAAACATTAATATACATTTTAATCTGTTTGGCCAAAATTACAAATCTTTACCTCAATGGGTTTATAAGAAAAGAATTATAGGACGGAGGGAGTAATCAGAAACAACGTGCAATGGCCGAGGGCCCTTGTCCAATTCAACCCAACCTTTGATATCCTCTGTTGTTTTTTTTTTTAAAAAAAAAACTTTGATATCCTCCCGTGGACATTGGTCCTTTCGTTTGTAATGATTTTGAAGATATAACATGCTAGCCATTGTAATGATTGCTAGCGGTAGACCACCACACTTCTTCAAAATTTCACATGAAGCTTTCTTGAGCTCGGTAGGGCAAGCATCTTGGATCCAAATATTCTATCAAAGAATAGCTTCCTTGAGTATTGATCACTTAGGTGCTTCATGTTATGAATGCACCCATGGTTGTCACAACATGATGTAGCCACATTCTCATTTCGTGTAGTTATTATAACCCTGCTACAATGATTACTTTGTGGGAGAGCACATTGAATGGCACCCCAAGCTTGACTATCCCACAAATCATCGATTACAATGAAGTACCTACAGAAGTGTATATGTTGAAATTAATAAATGTAATAACCAATCTCACCATATTCAAAGCACCAACATATATAAATCTCATAATGTAGTACTAGAAGCCATAGCATATACTGAAAATATATACATACTAGGTATTCGTTTATGTGCTACATGCCAAACATTGATTTGTGATACTACGATCAAATATTTAAGAAGTTTAAAGTAAGTATAACTAATATTTAATTATTTTTTGAATTGACTAATGTTATATCCATCATTTCAAGTAAATATTGAGGTATCTAAACAAGTACTCACCAAGGTCTTAGGCCAATTTTGTCAAAAAAAAAAAAAGGGCCTTTGGCCAATGTTATTTGAAGCCAATGCCTCGGGCTTATTAGTTAATTCAACCAATATGACTATCTTGTGTTTTTTTTTATATGGAGACACAACAATTAGTGCCCTAGATTTGTTTCTTTCTCGCTAGATTAAAGTGAAGAAAAAATAGCTCTAAGATATGTATAGGATGTAAGACATCATGTATTGTTAGGATTTTTTTTTTTGACTGGATGTTAGGATTTATTTTTGTATGGGAACCTTTGTAGAATTTATCTACTACTATCGAAATAGGGAAGCACTGTGACCCATAGATTAATCGATCATATATTTTCCACACTGAAGTTCATTTTTTTATCTATAAAAAATATTATTGTATTATTTTTCTTTTTTGAGAAGTGAACAAATTAAGACCACAAGAAAAAAACATAAACAGTATAAATGAATTTCACCAAACAATTACAAATTTTAATTATCAATTTGTTTCAAAATATAAATTCTTCTATACTAAATAAAACATTGACGATGACTACCTCTTATCCTGTAGATGTCCTCTCGAGGTCATTGATTGGGTCTTGCAGCTGGCAAGCATGGGTGTATGTTTGTAGCCCAAGTTGTGATAGCAAGCTGTTGAATAGCACAATCATATTTGGCTTTTGAGAGACAGATATAAATGCCTTGCATTCAAACTTGCCTCTAACCTCATGATACACCTCATTAGCAAGCGTGGTCTTCCCTATACCTCCAAATCCTACTATTGCCATAAACTTCAATTGTTTGACTTCATCCGTTGTCCAGCTAACAAGCTCGGCCTTTTGGGACTCAATTCCCACAAGGCTTGCCGATGTAACAGAAACCTTCCAAATTACAGGGGCCCACATGTACTAATTATCGGTTTAACAACCTTTAATAGTCACACATGTGCACCCATAATCCGAAAAGTACTATTAACTTTTCCAACCGGGATCCGTTACAAGGTCATTGCGAGTATTACAACAATTTTCATACATAATCGAGTAAAATAGCGGAAGATATATATTACAATACTTTTACAACCATTTATTTGAAACAAGTTTTACAATACTAATAAGTATGAGTAGCAGAAGTTTTTCTACAAATATTACACTCAATGACCCTGCCCACGGGTCTCTCTTCTCACTCCTCGTCACTTTCTTCCCCGACGAATCGTCATGCAAAGACGCCCGGTGCAAACATGACTCCCGGATCCGCGCGGGGGTCAACAAACCCCGAGTACGGGAGTACTCAACAAGACTTACCCGACTAAGAAAAATAGGAGAAGACTCAGGAATGCTGGTCTAATAGGAATCAAGGTAAGGCTTTAGCAAGAATCAAGGACTCTTTTTGCAGAAAAGCTTACTAATAGTGAATCCTTACTTTCAATATTTTATTTTCGAGTAGTTTCTCACCTATTCTAGGTGATCTTATACTACAGCATACACTTGTAGAAGTTCCATCATTTATTCCATCTCTTTACTGATCCATAATTAAATCTCAATGTAAGGCGGGAAACCAAGTCTCCATATCCGAGAAGCACGGCGATTTCGAAATCGATTAACCCAAATGGGGAGTTCTTTCCACACGACATATGTAGCACTTAAGCTTGCATATATCAACCCTTTCCTGGATACTCAAAAACGGAACCACGTCCCACGCCACCCTACCGTACGCCTCCAATCCGGGACTTTAACCCACGAGGGTAACACGTACTCCCGCCATCTCTCCACTCCCTTGGCGGTTTATGCGTTTCGATTTGACACCACCAAGATCGAGGCTTACCGGGGTATGCGTCCGGAACTAGGGTCGACTGTGATGGGATGACACCCATGACGAGGCGTGCCATTGGTCCAACGACCTCGGCGCAGATTGCGTTCCATAGTCTCGGTCCACATGGCTTACACGTTTCCTAGTCCTTAATCGACAAGTTAAAAAAAATACTACACCGAGACTCCATTCTCAATGCAAATTACCCGGCCGGTCTCAACTTTAAAACCATATCCCAGTATGGTTCCATCATATAGCATCCTTTCTCATCAAAAGCCTCTTCGGGCTATCATAAAGGACTTGTCACATTTTGACTCAAAAGTCTAACTATTATAGTCAGGCTAAGCGTACTAGCATTTTAGCAAAACAGGTTATCAAGGTAGATATCGCAATAATCAAGGATGGATAATGCATCAATTAGGTTGTCACTCAACTCCTATCACCTAATGCAAAGCATAAAGCAAAGGTGATATAAAGCTTTGTAAAACACAAGGAAATGTTTAAATGAACCGGGGCTTGCCTTGATCGGGTGAAGAAGCTTGATTCGGACGGCCGGATCTCGATACTCGAATTGAATCAACGAGAAAAGGAATGACTTGATCAACAAACTCACGATCCTCTTCGTTCACTATACGAAAGAATAATGTATGCTTAATATGATGCCATGCATATAAACATGGGGTGCAAGGGTGCATGGAATGATAAACAACTCGAGTACAACTTTCCTTCACGATAAAGTTGCAACCTAACAAAATCAACTTGTTAAACTACTCTACGAGATATCATCACCATTGCCTACGGAGTTCTCAAGGACCATCTGACAGTGGTGTGGTGTAGGGTTCACAAAACAACCCAAAATCTACCCAAAACCCTAATTTGAAAAGCATTAAACAAATTGATTTTCACATAAAATGATAGGGTATAAAATAATAAAATTTTTAAATTTCTCAAAACAAGCTCAAAAATTTTGTATAAGTAGGTCATGCCCTAAAAACAGTACCAAAATAATTTTCATGATTTTTGGATAAATAAATTAATTATTAAAAATCAAGGAAGATGTATTTTTCAATTAAAATTTGTATTTTTAAATCATGCCAAAAGTATTCAAATTTCAAGTTTCAAATTTTTCATGGATAGATATACCCATGGGAAGGCTACACAAAAATTTTCAGAATTTTTAAAGTTATATTTGAATTTATATGAAATTTGGAAAATCGGACACTATTCAAAATAAAGAAATTAGATAAAACATTTGATAATTGAAAAATGGATTCTGGGCGAATTCGGCCTGTTACTGTGCATGGCCCAACTACTGTTCATGGCCCATCATGAACAGTACCGGACCGCCCACGAAGGAACGGTGTTTGGTTGGCCCAATCAACCATGCGCCCGGCACGGCACTTCGTTCACGTGCGGTAAGCGCGCTCACGGCGGCGGCTGGCGCGCGGCGCTACCACCGCAAAGGCGGCGCTGGCCATGTTCCGCGCCCGGGCGTTGGTCTAAATGGAAAACTAACTTCAGAAACGTGGGCAGGGGCTCACCGTGGTTCTAGGACGGTCTTGGTTTGGGCGAGGCGAAGCCGAGATGGGTCGTTTCGGCGCAGCGGCAACGGCGGGCGACGGCGGCGGCGTTCGTTCGGGGGCTTCCATCGTGAAAACCATCGAGCCGCTCATGACCACGATGTCCAGCGACGCAATATGACTAGTTGGTTGGGCTAAAAACTCACCGGAGAAGGTCCGGCGACCGGCGAGGGTCGAGGGGCGGCGCGGCGCCCGGCGGACCGGGGAAGATGGGGTCGCGACGGCGTTTCCGGCGGCGAGAGAGACTACGGCCGGGTTCCGGAGGTAGGTTAGGAAGTTGCGAAGAGGCTGAGGTAGATGGTTGGGTGAATGGTGGCTCGACGGCGACGAACGACGACGGCGGACTAAGGAGCTCCGGCGGCGGCGGTTTGGGAAAAAGGAGAAAACGACGGCGACCATGGGCTATTTATAGGCAAAGGAGGGACGAAGGTAGCCTGGAGGAGTCACGAAGGCTTCAGGTGGCGGCGTCGAGCGAAATCGACGGGATTGGGCGGCGCGATTCTTGGCGGCCGGGTGGCGGTGAGGATAGGTCGGGTTTCTTGTTCACCTTCAACCCTAACCACGAAAATTTCAAATTACTCCCAAATTTTGAACTGAACTAAAAATTTCCAAAAAGTAACCCCCTTAATTTTTCAAGATCTACAACTTTCTCAATTGAACCATTTTCAAATTCAGCATCTAAGTTTGACGTTTTGAAAAGCAGTTCCAAAATTTGAAATTTGAATTCAAAATTACTTTTAAAATCATGTAACAACTTGAAAAACTTTGTACATGACTTTTGTTCCTCTCAACAAGATCTACAAACTAGCTTTTGAAAGTTTTCTCAAATTTTGCATAAATTTTGAAATATTGAAAAGGGGGTAATTAGGGTTTGAAAGAAATTCAAAATTACTTCAAAATTTTGAACTAAACTTTGAAAACTCAAAATACCAACTTTGTTCAGTTTTGAAAACGCTACAAAAATGCTTTAATGACCATACCCAAAATCTTGATAAATTTTGAATAAAATAAAAAGGGGACAAACTAGGGTTGGGAATTAGGGTTTTCCGGCAAGGGGATGGTTTAGGAATCTGGTTCCTCCAGCGTCTTTTTGACCGACAAAGCAACCAAGCATAAAATAAACTTATTTTAGTTCAATGCAACACATAGTGGGCTAATCATGCATGCTTTGCAATGATCATGATGACATATCGGGTTTTAGTGTAATTAACACCGGGGGTGTTACTGTTAGATTCCTTGTAGAGTGCCTTTATGCGAGGATCAACAACTCTTGGGCTAGTAACCGATATGCACCGATCAACTACAGGGGTAGTAACTGATATGCACCGATCAAGCATGTACCGCTTTCGACGGTCGCTTGCTTCAATCACTAGAGTCTTAATCTCTTCGAAGTCATTTGCTAGATGACGACGATGCTTGAAAGTTTTGACGTAGTGAGAAGCTTTTCGAAGGATCCCCATCTTGTCATCGACTCCACCAACGGTGTGCATGAAGTCATCAATGTGGTCTTCTATGTTGTAGGACATCTGGATTATATCTCTCCTCCATTTCTTGGCCTGCGGGTCGAGTTCATCGGTCTTTTGTCCATCTTCTCAAGGAGAGCATCCATGTCCCCGAGCTCACGCCGAAGGAATCCGACCTCCTTCCGCAGCCCCTTGATCTTCTGCACTCGTCACCCATGAGGGTGGCGAGCTTGACAAGACAGGCTTCATCACACCTATGGTGGCACTCACCACGGCAGCTGCCGCCATGGCTCAGCCAAAGGTTAAGCTAATTGGTGGCTCAACTAGCCGTGCTTATATCAATTGCATGAAACAAAAAGATCAAGCTAGTCTTCTGTGTTACACTGTCCAGATCTGATGAAGTTTGAGAAATGATTTTGTTGGTGCAAGTCGCAGGTTGCAGCTGGGTTGGAGTTGATCTCAGAGCTCACCGGTGGTTACGATTTTGTTACAAGATCTCTGTGCCTAGCAGGTTCGGATCATGCAGGAAAGGAAGAAGAGGGATATATCAGACTTGATTCGATCTGGAAGAAGAAAGACCTGAAGAGCAAAAAAAAACTACAGTAGGGAAACAAGAAATCCATCAACTCACCGTGAAATCGCCTATCCGGTCCGAGCTAAAAAAATTATTCACGTGAAGAAGAAAAAACATGAGCAAGGTCACAAATCAGGCACCCATTCAAGACAACCACAATACGTGGCCCAAGCTAATAAGAAATGGAAAAAATCAGGGCATGAATAAATAGGCGCATACCTACAGTGCAGAGGCATAAACGAAGGAAGGATGGAGAGCCGGTAGTAGGGGTGAGGAAGCTACGCGGTAAGGTGTCTGGAAATTGTTTGGAAAAATATATCTGCGTGTGAGCGGGCTGATCACATCGCAGGTCCCCAGTGGAGTTGGACAAGGACTGGAGACCCCGTCCTCGATTACTGCTCTGCACTGTTAAATTCCTGATGAGCGTACTGTCACCGCTCCAAGCCCACTAGCCCATGTTACAATTTACATGATAATAACATGTAGTTCTTACCTCCGTCAGCTAGCATGATGCTTTTTTTTTTGGCAAGACACCTCCTGCCCGAAGCGATAAACTTTTATGAAAAGTTTACCATTTTAATATAACTTGTCTAAAAATATGGTGTGGAATACAAATACAAGATAAGGTTGTCATCACTTGCTAGTATCTATAAACAAACCGAGCGACAAGGAGTAACTAGGGTGAGGAAACTAGGCCGTAAGGTGTAAACACCATATTTACGCTACCTAATTGTGTACACACACTAGGGTGAGGAATTAGCTACACGGGAAATTGTATCTGCGAATAAGGTGGCCAATCACATCGCGCAGGTCGCTATTGGAGCTGGACAGCAGGGACTGGACCGGCCTGGGACACCCGGTCCTCGATTATAATGCCCTGCTCTGATAAATTCCTGATAACAATCACTGATGTCCACGTCCAGAGAACGACAGGCCATCGGAATCACGCCGGCCCTGGAACTGGAAGTCCAATACCCGGTCAATTCGATGGAGTGGGTGTGCATTTCTTGGGAATTCACATTAATTTCTCAGAGACCAACGCATCATCAGCCATGGCTTTTAGCTTTGGCCAGTGGAGCTAGAGCTCAAACTCAAAAGCAGGAAAACAAAAACCACATCGTCAGAAAAAAAAAAGACATAAAAATCAATGGTCGAGAGGTCAAAAACCTGGTTACACATATTTGCTCAGATGCTTTGGCAACACGTAGTTTAAGGCATCGTGTATAAAAGAAGTGAAATGTAATCCCTGATCAGATGCTTGCCATTTGGCAGCACTGGTATCTGTCAATATTCATATAGCAATAAGCAAAGAAGGTTTCATCCAGGCTGGGGCACTGTTAAGCTGGGCTCTTACAATGCATGGGTACACTATAAATTTTTTCATGTGCTCCTTGTAACAGATGTTTTATGATTACTGCCTTGATAAGCGTGTGGCTTACTGCTCCAAGATTTGATTGGATCTTTGCTTTCTTTTCATTTACTATGAATGTTACTACACAACTATATCATCTTTCTTAATTTGTGATCCACGCCTGGATGTTTCAAGAAGATCATCTTCTGGTGTTCACAGTTCGGGTTGGATGGAAATTTGGTGCCGATGGATGGGTTTGATATGTGGGATAAAGATCAGAAGGCACAAATCATATGAATTATATCATGTCTTTTTTTCTGTGCTTGTTAAATGGCGCTTTACTTGGGAG
This sequence comes from Hyparrhenia diplandra, assembly GCA_015847255.1. Taxonomy (NCBI): domain Eukaryota; kingdom Viridiplantae; phylum Streptophyta; class Magnoliopsida; order Poales; family Poaceae; genus Hyparrhenia; species Hyparrhenia diplandra. The sequence continues at coordinate 77,866 of JADLZK010001249.1, forward strand.
AATTCTTTCCAAAAATCTGCTCCTCTTTCTGCTGCAACATCGCGGCTCCATTTTCCTGTTTTCTCCAAAATTTAGGTTCTTGGGATTCAGATTTTATTATAATCTACATTCTAATTTCCAGTTTACAAAATGAAAAACCTTGATCTGATTGATTCTTTGTAGTTCTTGGTCAGCTTGATTATTGTTGAGTTTCAGCAAATTTTCATAGCCTTTACTTCATGCACAGTTTTTCCCTTCCAAATTATTTTTTAGTTTTAAATCTTTATTAATGGACTTCAGTTTGGTATTGTGAGGACTGAGGGCTACCTGTCTATCTTCAATTCAGTTCTATACATGCCTGTGGTATGTCCAGACATGGTGTTGTTGAGCATTGGTACTAATAATTATTTGCTTTATTGATCTAATTCAAGTAACTTCTGTACCAAAAATCTGCAAGTGCTAATTCGGTTGACTCATCATGGCCATAAAAAAAAAAACTGAAATAAACAAAAGACGGTTTAGATGATATAATTTTTTTAATTCATCAATGTTCATAGTACCATTATTTATAAAATTTACATATCTCTTGTAGTTTATGGAACCATAGGAGAGATATGTAATATTTGTGAATAATGTTACTATCACTTTATTAGTGAATAGATGACTGAAATAAAAGTTGTAGATAAAAGTTATGCAATTTCGTACAACGTTTTCATTTGAAATCAACTAGTTGAGGATAATTATGTTTGAATTTGTAAAATTTAAAATTTATTTTTTCAAATGAACTCGGATGGAAAAACATAAGTTGTAGATCTCGAAAAGCCATGAAACTTTGTAATTGCCTTTTTATTTGAACTCATCTTCTCAAGGAAAACTACATTCAAACAAATTAGAAATTCATATTTTGTAAACGACCTCGGATGGAAAAAAAGAACTAAAACAAATGTTGTAGATTTTGAAAAGTTTTCTAGTTAACAGTGGTTTTCATTTGAAATTGTTTACGGCCTCAAGCAATCAATTTAAACCCAGTTTAGTATAATATATGGAAAAAAATGCAACGATTTTCTTCTGAAGTGGTGGCCTACTTGAATTGAAAACATATTTTTGGGGTCTGGAATAACGATTTTTGAAAAAAAAATTATGAGGACGACTTAATATCCAGCCACCTATACAAACCGGGCATTTGTAGCTACGGTATGGTACGGCTGGCCGGCAAAACCGTCCCTACAAACCCGGATAAGCTGCCCCTACAAACCTTTATGGGGATTTCAAAAAAAAAAAACCCCCTTTATGGCGCATTGGAAGTGGGCTTTGTTGGGCTATTCTTTTACGTTTGGGCTAGGCAGGCTGGACTAAGAGTGGGAAACTAAGATATGCAACCACTGTTAGATCCTAAATGGACAGCATCACGCATTGAGAAAGTCACCTGTGACTTGTCTCGCGAACGCGCTTTGTAGCGCGTTGGTAAGGCTGCCGGTTGTGGCACCTACCGCCCGCGTTCGAGTCCCAGGCTCGACGGGTTCGCACCGGGATTTATTTCCAGATTTCCTCAGGTGGCCACCGGGTAGAATAGGATACACACGCGTCGCGCGCGTTCAGTGGTACTGCCGTCTCTCGAGCACTGGAAGCCAGAGGCTTCCCAATCTCTTGCATGTGGGGGGGACGCGCACGTGTGTGTGCGCGTGCGGTGTGAGTGTGGTGTGCGTGTGTGGTTGTGTGCGTCCTGTTGTTTGTATCCTCAAAAAAAAAAAAAAAAAAAAAAAAAACCTGTGACTTGTCTCAACGAAGTCAGAGAATCTAGATTGGTATTGCAAGCAGCATCGTCAGAGGGCGCAACGTTACCACTAGGCCGTCATTGTTGTCGTCGCATGCCTGGGCTGCATAGTGTATATCTCTAAACTAATTTTGTGTTTAGTTTATCTCTCACTATTTTGGTTTGTCTAATCCATCCTACAAAGATTTGAAATTTTATTTTCATTTTAAATTTTCAAGGTGATAGCTGTCATCATAACTAATAATTTTAGAAAAAAATATATTTATTTTTCATCATTGTTTTTTTTTTTTGTGTGCTGAAGGCATCATCCAATAGCAAGGCCGTGTTTAGATGGCTAAAATTTCTAACCCAACTTTAAGTTTTTCCACTCTCCATCGCATCACATTAAATACACCAAAAGACATATGTTCGGAGTATTAAATGTAGGTAAAAAATAACTAACTACACAATTTTAGATGTACATTACGAGACGGTTCTTTTAAACCTAGTTACCCATGGTAGGATAATATTTTACCACAAACAAAACGAAACATGCTACAATGTGCTACAAAGAGTTCCAACCATGCTTTTTTTCAAATTTGTCTAACATCTAAACAAGGCCCAAATAATTTTTTTTTTTACTCCATCCATATTCAAATTAAAACACGTAGAGTAGTACACGAAGGATGACACACACTTGAAACTTTTATTCTTAGGCCACACATTGTGTAGTAAGATGGGTTGACGAGGGAAACACGTACTGAATTTGAACATTAAAAATCGGAAGATAACGATAAAGTTTGCACTAGTTCTGGTTGTCTAGTCATTCTAGTTGTCCTGGTCATCTTGGTCGTCCTGTTCATTCTGGTTACCCTGGTCATCTTGGTCATCCTGTTCATTTTGGCCATCTTGGTCGTCCTGGCCGTCTTGGTCACCCCTGTTCATTCTGGCCATCTTGGTCTTCCTGTTCATTCTGGTCATCTTGCTCGTTTTGGTCGTCCTATACGTATGATGTTTGAGCTTAGAAGATATTGCACTAGAAGTTAAATGGTAGAACTATCTAGAAATAAGAGCTTAGATAGACCAAACGTGAGGAAAATAATAGAACATTTGAGGACAACAAATGGTAATACTAGATCTCACCTGGTCTGGAGAGGTGGTCAGACACACAACACGAATATCAAGATCGATTATAATGTTTGTGTTTTCATGGCTGATGCGTCGAATCTTTCTTTTCACAACACCTTGAGCATAAGCAAACTTTCCCGTCCCACCCACAACTGCCCAATAACCACCACCCCCAATAGTGTTGGGCCCAACACTATGTCCTTGCACACACAAGTATGACCCTTTGAGCCTAAGACATAGTTGCAACAAATAATAAACAAAAATATGTTAGAGCAAAATATATAGTACATAAATATAGAGTGAAACTTTTGATTTCATGTAGCCACGGAAATAAATTACGGGCATATGAAAGGAAAAAAGAATGCCAAAAACCTCTGATCTGTGAACACCAAGTCGGCAGAAAGATGCCACCGCCTCTTGTCTCTCCCGACAGCCGTGAACAGGCCCTGCAGCCGTGCAACAACCTTTGATTTTTTTTCGTCAGGACCGTCGCGTACGGACCAGTCGACAACATTGGTGCAGCCAAAAGAATGAGAAGACCCAGGCAGAGCTGCCACGATGTTACGCTCGTTGGTTTTGAAGTGCTGGAATGCGTAGAGGCGGAAGACATGTTCCTAGCTGCACCTCTGAGCTGAGCTGAGAAGTTTGGTGATAGGAAGGGTTATCACCATCCGCCATGGCTTGGACGGGCAACTGGAATGGGATGTGCTTGGTGTGTGCGTTGGCTATACGTCTTGTAGAAGTGTGGAATGCAAGGGACGCAGAGGGGGGCAAATTTATAGACGGAGGTAAGGCTTCGAAGGTGGTGTCTTTGGAGGCTTCCATGTGATCACTAAGTAGATTTAAGTGTAAATGCCCCGCCCATCACCCGATTCTCATGGCCGCGAGTAGCCATTAATTAACATCCATGTGTAATCTTTAGTATATATATTGTATGTATATGCTGGCTCCTAGCTTGTAACGCCCTAATTCAGTTTTTGCAATAAATTAAAATTTTATCGATTTAATAAGCACTAATGCGTATATAGTTATTAGAGGAGGAAAAATATATTTTAAAAAATAAAACAAACATGACATAGGTCAGTTATAAACGTTTTGTTGCATTCATGCTGTGTGCATATGTTTTATTTGTGAGCAAAATAATTTTAAAAAGCGATTAAGTGCGACTAATAATTTGAAATCTTTGCAAGGAAATATTTACAAATAATCAAGTTATCCTAATAACTGCTGGCTCAGTCTCCCTCTTAAGCCTCAGCCAGCGCCTTCCTCCTCATCTCCCTCCCCGTCTCTCTCTCTCTTGCGCGTCTTTTTCTCGTCGAGCACGGATGCTGCCGCTCGTGTGAGCGGGCGCGCGCGAACGGCGTGGCCTCGGATGCCGCTGTGCGCGCCCAGAGCGTCGGAATCTTCCCGTACCGATGCTGGTGACTACTGTAGGGCACAGCTGCTTGTGCTAGCACACGCTAGAGCACATGTGCTCTGCTGCAAGCTCGATGCGACGCCAGTGAGTGGGGGCCGGCGACTTGACTTGGTTGTTGTATACAGTGAAAGCATTATTTACATTTAACATTTTGAATGGCATTGTAATACTTTCAACAAGAGATGGAGAGAAGAAAAAGAATTACTAACTTCATATGTGTATGTAGCTTAGCGTAAAGGATTCACTATATTATCTCATGAAATAGTGCGGCCTAGCTCTCACTCATACGTAACAAAATAATAACCAGCAAACTTGCAATGGCCAGAGAGCCCTCCTCCAGCCCAAGTTTTCGTAGCCAGGAAAAGACCAACCATGTGAACCTGGAATGGGTAGGAATCTTCCCGTACCCATTGTGATGCAGAGGCAACCGTCTTCCCGGCACTACACAGCGTACGTAGCAAGGTCTGCTGCATGCTCCGCGCCGGCCACCGGCGGTGAGTGTGGTGTGGGGGCCCGGCGACTTGACTTGGTAGTCTCCGCTGCTGGTGGGGTGCAGGCCAAGGGCCTTGGTGGTGGATGGGGATGGGGATGCCTTAATTTGGACTCGTACGCATTAGTAATGGCCACTGAGGCCTTCCGAGTATGCAGAGCAAGCAGCAATGGAGGTCAGTCGTCTCGTCGTACGGAGGCGAGGAAGGCCGCCGGACCTAGGATTCGTAGGCTCATTTGTTGCTCTACCGCTCTTGCCAGCTCACGACGTCGCCTGGCCACTTGTCTCTCCCGTCACCAGCCTTGTTGGGGGCCTCGGCCTGCTGGACCTTCTAAGCGACGGCCCATCCTCCTTCTGCCTTGTCGGACGTACTATGGTGCATAGAGTAGTGGTAAAATCATCGAAAGCCAGTACAATAATAGGTTTATAGCTAAGTTGATCAGCATTTTTTTTTCTGATGTAGAGAAAAGAGAAGAGAGATAAGAGGTTGGCTCAAATTAAGCACCAAGCTGGACACGACTACATAAGTAATAGCGGGTCCTAATAGAGATGTATGTGAGAAGAGGAGGAAAGAGAATAAAACCATGTAATAATTAAATAAAATATTTAGAGATAAGTAGAATATGAACTATTGTATATCACTTGACTATAAGCTAAGTTATTGGTTTTATTATTGGCCTTGCTCTTAGGAGGGGTAATAAGTTGGTGGCAAAATAAATGACCAAGAAATTAAACTCCCTGTATGTTTTGGTGCGCTATAGCTGTCGAACCACCCCGAAAAATCGATTTCCAAGAGTGGTTGACATAATAAAACCGTCCTTGCCCCTAGAAATCGATTTACGGTAACAATTGTTTTTTATTGACATCAACAGCAACTTTAATCCTCATCCTTGAAAATTGCTTACATATTTAGATTTTCCACGTATTTAGACCACAAGAATAACACCGTCAAATTATAAACACTACTCTTTTTTAGAATAATTATAAACACGACTAAAAACGATTTTAGAAGGCAGTCTATTTTTTTATTAACGGTGATAGTCACAAATTTTGGCAGTCATTTTGTTTACAGAGACACCCTAAAGTTAATCACCTCTCAAAATCGATTTACGAAGGTGGCCGTTCTTTTTAGGGAGACTAAAAATGTCCATATTTCAAAATCGATTTACGCCACCTGTGAAAACAGTGGTCATTTTGGATGACGGATCCCTTAAGAGGCCCATCCCTATAAATAGGTCCAGAGCATAGGGTGATTTACGGTGGCTGGTCCATTGCTATAGTCCCTCAAAAAAAAAAAAAAAAGTTAGGCTTATTAGGGATTCAACCCCGTCCCTCATTTCTGTTTCCCTAATGCACTGGATGCTGACGGAGCTCTCTCTCCCCTACTCCTTCTCCGCCTCCCTCCACCTTCTCCGTTGACACGTGGTTGGCCTCTCCTCCACTCTCACCCACGGCCCCATCCCCCGACGCGAGGCCAGTGGCAGAGCTCGCATGACGTCCCTGCAGCGGTGAAGCTCACAAATCCTCTCACTGCGACTCAATGAGTAGATTGATAGCATGTCAAGCAGATCCATGGTGGTGGTAGATGGATCGATAGCGCGACGGTAGTTCCAGAGGACGGTGCAGATGTAGGGCAGTGCCCTACGCGCCTCGATGGAGCCTTGACGAGTGACGACGGCTTGGTTGAGGGCACAAGGTTTGGCGAGGGCGTTGCAGATCCATGGCGTGGCAATGGAGCCATCAGCCATGGTGGGGAAGTCATGGTGGATCCGGCAACGACAACGGAGCAAGACATTTAGAAGTCTCGGGAACGGGCTCCGCGATGGGCTTGGGTTTGTGGCGGGTTTCTGTTTTTTTTTTGGCTTCTTAGACCTATTTCCACATCGGAACGTGCCTCTGGCCACCTCCGAACGTGGACAGGAAGCAATGATCATGAAGGCGTACGTAACGGCCGCTGCTGCATGTTTTTTCAAAAGCATGCATTGCACGTTCTGCATTAAGAGAAACTGGAATGAAGTTTACACTGCCCGGATGGCGTAATGGCGAGCAGCCATCGGCCACACGGGTTGAACACATCACCGGCTCGAACGGTGGAGCTTAGGGGTTTGTACTAGTTTAGGAAACTAATGTGTGACTAAAGCGACGCGCAGGGCCGTCTAAGGCTCAGGCGAACCATCCAAATCCTTCCCCGCAAAGCGGACGCCAAGCATGGGGAGGATCTTGCGAACGTTCTACCGCCTAACGGACGGGAGAGCATCACGGAACGCTTCGTGGAACCTAACGACGATCGTGGAGTCCGGGGTGTTGGACACCACGTGCTCGGGTCGCCCTTCCCACTTGTTCAGCAAGACACGCTGCGCCTGCCTCTCCGGGTGAGGATCGCGGAAAGCCGACTTGGCGGCCAACTGGTTGCTGCGACGTGGGAATCAGTCGTCATCGACAACCTTTGTCCTTCGCGTGCGAGGCATACCCTTGATCGAGGCTCCTCCAACGGCAGCCCGGCGAGTCGACGAAGGCTGCTATCGGCTGTCTGTAGGCGCGCCACAAATGCAGTGCGGTGGCCGTGGGCGGTGCGGCAGCTGGGGCAAGTGAAACTCCTACAGCCGTGGTGCTCACACTAGCCACCTCCGACACTTCCGCTTCTGCAATGCTTAGCCGGGCCATGCCAGGCGACGAAAGGGGGATGCTAGCACATCCTGGGCCTGGGTCACCTCCGACACGGCCTGGCTGAGACAAGCCTCCGCCTCGACCAGCATAGGGCTGGGCTGGTCCATGTGAGGTGGCGAGAGAGGGTCCGCCAGATACCGCACGAACCTCCGCGCTAAAGCATCCGCGGTTGAGCTCGACCACACGTGAAGCGGCGAAGTGGCTTCGCCGCACGCTCGGGAGACCATAGTGGTAGTCGGGCGGCGGATCGCGGACGCCACGAGCTCATCAAGCATTGGGTCAACCCGGCGGGAGAGCTCGCAACCATACACGGCCCAGCGCGTGCGGTCGGCGTTGTCGATGTAGCTCGTGGCGATGTTGACCTTCTTCAGAGGCATGGCACCTCTCACCAGTCGTAGCATTGTCGGTGTCAAAGGGACCGACGGAGGATCTATCGGCGAAGAAAGGAGCTAATTGCGGCCCGGACGCCCCAACAGCTCCCCCGCCATCGCTACGGTAGCCTATGTCGTGGCGATCCGGAAGTTGGCACGGGCGTGGCTCCCGTGCACGGCTCGCGGAGGGCGTTGGGGTGGGCAACGATATCGATGCTTGTAGTTCCTCGCCCGTGCCTCTCGTGCCGAGGCGCGTAAGAGGAAGTGGGGACAGGGGAGGAGCATCGGGCGGCGACGCGATCCCGGCCGAGCGGTTGAAGCGAGCTCGACAAGGATACGCAGACAGGCCGCCGGGCAACTAGGGGCGGGGCGAGGCGTGCCGCGCCCACGCCCGCGCTTTTGAACGAGCGCGGAAGCCATCATCGCCGGCAGGCGGAGTGGACATGCGTCGGCCATGGGCGGGAGGGCCCCCCGCTTCCATCGAAAGCCAGACCGGGCTCACGATGGCGACGACGGCGCCACCAGCGGCGAAGGCCGATGGTCGCGGGTCGCAGCCGTTCGTGTGTAGGGACCCACGTAGCTGGCCATCGGATTAGCCAGTCGATGCGGGCACCCCAGCGGATGGATAAGGAGGCGCCGCAAGAGGGCCGTCCCTACGGTCCTTCGCCCCAACGACGAAGACGGCGCCGCGGCGCTTTGAGCGATCTGGTTCGTGCCGGGGTTGTTGCCCAAGATGCCACTACCGTCATAGCCGGAGCGGCACCCAAGCCCCAGAGCCGGGGCTCGACCAGCCCACACCGGCGACGCGGGGTTGGACGTGCGGTCCGGGCCGGGCTCGCCTCACGACCGACGGCGACGGCCCGGCACGCAAATGAGGTAGCGGGGAGGGCTCGTGGTCCACCTCGTCCTCGAGTCGGCATCCGACGAGCACCTCCATCCAGCGCTCCACCTTGGTCCACTGGCAGGGCAGGGCGGGGTCGGCGCCGGGGGAGAGGGCTTTCCCGCCGACCACCAAAGCAGCCGCTCGATGGCCGCCGTCGCGAAGAACTGCCACGGGGGCTGTGGTGGAGGGGGCGGCGACGAGCTCGAGCGGATGGGCGCATCGCCGACGCCGTCAGGCCCGCCGAATTCGAGATGGTTGAGGTCGGGAAGCAGCGGATCCGCCTGCGACGCTAGCGGGTCCAAATAAGGGAGGCGGGCGCGCCATCAGCCGCCGGAGGAAGGGGCGGGCGGCGTGCACGCACCGACAAGACCGCCCGCCCTCCACGCGCGACCAGCAGCCGGTCTCCTCCGCTGGCGACGGCGTCGCCTCCCGCAGCGCGCGATGCGCTCGACGCTGGCGGCGCCGCCGGGCCGCACTTTCACGCCGCTCGCGACACGGTAGGAGCTCCCGGGAAACCCTGGGCGCCGACGGCTGTGGGGTGGCCACCATCACGTCCACGGCCACCGTCGGCTGCTCCTCGTGGTGCCGCCAAGAGTCAACCTCATCTCCTACCCCCTCCATCGCGCGGTTGAGGGGCCGTGAGCCGCACCGGCGACCGCGCTGGGCAGGGAGCGAGGGGGGTGGGGGCGACGGCGGGGCCGGGCGGCGTGCGGCCCGCTCCCAGGTCACCCCTGGGCCCCGGATTTGGGCTCGGGACCCGCAGGCATCGCAGGGCCCTCCGTGGCCGCTTGGGAGAGCTTGGGGCGGAGGAGAGCGCTGACCGACGGGAGGGAGGACCCGTAGGGCCGGCGGCGGCGCCATCCGCGCTCTAAAGGTTTGGGTGGCCGCGGGGACGCGCCATGGGTCTTCCTGCGAGGGATTGGGAGGGGAAGGGATGGGGAGAGAGCTGGGAGGGAGGTGGGTGGGGGCGGGGCGCCCGGCGCCGGCCGGCGGTGGCGGCGGCAGGGCGACACCGTGGGGGAGCCGGGGCTCCTAACGGATAGTTCTGCTACCTTCCTGCCGCTGCTGCATGTCTCTACCAGGCTGCCCTCGCTCGTTTCTGTTCTGACCCCAGTGGACGGAGATGCTGGCGTTGGCGAGCAGCAGCAGCGGCAGCGGCACCGGGGCTGCAGCTGCTGCGCCAGCCAAGACGGGCAAGTAGGCGCAGAGAAGCTTGCTGTTGCAGGCCATTGGCTAGCGCGGCTTTGTCTCTGTGAATGAATCTGAATCCAGACGTTCTTCTTCAGACTCGATAACGCGAAGACCCACCCTTGCATTGCATTGCATTGTACTGGGAGTCTTGGACCAGGTCAGCGGCCGACGCTGTTATGCCACAAATTTCTTCTCTGAAAGTGACGGGTGTGACTGCAAGTTGCTGGCTACACTTAACACTATATGTTACTTTCCTAGCGCCTGCTGCTTTATTACACGTTTCTCCAAAATAATAGTACTCCCCCTTTTGGTGTAATATCTTTCCAGTGTAATCTCCCCCTGTTCTCTCAAGAACTCTGTAAACAAATAGGGCTACGGCCCTTTCCACCACCGGCTGACCCCCGGCATCTGATCCTCTCCGTCGTTGACTAATAAAAAGAGGGCAACGGTTGTTTTGTTATTAATACATTATCTTAATTATACTATACGAATTTGTTATCTTAAGTTTACCAAGTCTATTTATTTAAAAAAAAGTATTAGCAACTTATATTTTTTTTCCCCAAAGAACTGTTACCCGTTGTATAAAAAGGAGGAGGAGCCCAGACACTACTACAGAGATGTTGTTTTGTCCCGGATGCATTTTACACTACAGACGAGCTTCTCATTTTGAACTGGGATTAAAATTCCTATTAGTCCCGGTTGGAACTACCAACCTGGGGAGTAAAGCTCTTGGAGGAACGATGTCCGAGGCAGCTTTCATCACGGAGGAAACCTTTAGTCCCAGTTCTAGCCAACAACATGGACTAAAATAAGACATTTAATCGGTTCCAATTCTCAAGCTTTTAATCCCGGTTTGAGAGTAGGACTGGGATGAAAGGTTTTGGGTTGGGTCCGGCCAGTGCCCAAACCGGCAGCTTTAATCCCGGTTGGAATATCCAACCAGGGACTAAATCTTTTTTTTAGGCAACATCACTTTTGCACAAAAAAGGACCCCGAGATTTTATTATATTATGACCAACATCATTAGCGTTATATAGAATTACGTTTTTACAACTTGAATTCGTAGTTTTGGCTTTCTCTTATTCAAAATACGTTTTCCTTTATTAACACATTTGCGTATTCCATGATATTCCAATGTGGTTTTGGCCTCAAACTTTTTCCCACGCTTTCACATGCCCCATGTGTGTAGGAACCGCCAAGTTTGAGAATTTTTTGAATTGGTTTGGTATTTTTTCCGGTTTAATCGAATTTCCACGCGAGTTCTCCCGGTAATTATAAGTTGAACTGAGTCCACCCCAAAAAAAGAACTGAAACGGTGCCAAACTTTGTGAGAAGGTCTCTTGTGCCCTATGAGACGAAGTTTTGGGGAGATGGGTGCAAAATCCTGTTGTTTTCCATACGAAACTCGCCATGGTTTGTCGCAGCACATGGCGCGGAGAAAAAATGCAGTAATTCAAATAATCATGCAAAAAAAAACCTAAGATTTTGCGTGGAATCATATTTTGAGTGTATATGAGCACAAAAATTTTTAAGCAATTTTAACACCGGTAGACCCAACATCCTTTACAGAGGTATACGCAACCTTTCACCAACCATGTCTCGCACTTTGGTTCTCCATGATTCTCGAGGTCCCAGCGTATTCCTGTGGTTTTGGTCTCAAACTTTTTCCCATGCTTTCCCAAGCCTTATATGCAGGAACCGCCAAGTTTGAGAATTTTTTGAATTGGTTTGGCATTTTTTCCGGTTTAATCAATTTCCGCGCGAGTTCTCTCGGTAATTATAAGTTGAACTGAGTCCACCCCAAAAAGATCTGAAACGGTGCCAAACTTTGTGACAAGGTCTCTTGTGCCCTAGGAGACGAAGTTTTTGGGTAGGTGGGTGCAAAATCCTGTTGTTTTCCATACGAAACTTCGCCATGGTTTGTCCCCGCGCGCACGTAGAAAAACGCAATAATTCAAATAATCATGAAAAAACCTAAGATTTTGCGTGAGATCATATTTTGGGTGTATATGAGCAAAAAAAAAAAAAATCAAGTAATTTTAACACTGTAGACCCAACATCCTTCACAGAGGTATACATAACTTCACCAACCATGTCTCTACACTTTGGTTCTCCATGATTCGAGGTCCACGCGTATTCGGTGTGGTTTTGGCCTCAAACTTTTTCCCACGCTTTTACATGCCCCTGTATGTAGGAACCGCTAAGTTTGAGAATTTTTTGAATTTGTTTGGTATTTTTTTTAGTTTAATCAAAATTTATGAAAAGTGATTATGCATTTATATTATGTTCAATATTTATATAAAAAAATACTAGGTTACATATTTTATATGTGTGCAGTAAAGGAAAATGTAGTAGAATATTATTTTTTTAAAAAAACCATGCATATACTTTACTGGCAAATAACAGAGATTTAGAATGTAATATATAGAATATATAAATAAGCGGGCAAATAACTGTGGCGGGAAACGAAATTTGCTCCCCTTTTTAGTCCCTTTAGTCCCGGTTGTCCACAAAGGCGGGACTAAAAGCTCAAAAATTTCAGCCCCGCCAAAATGATCTTTAGTTCGGTCGAGGTGAGCACCGGGATTAATATCGCTAACTATTAATCCCGGGTGTAGCCTGCAACCGGGATTAAATAGATTTTACTCCCAGGCGTCACCAAGAACCGGGATTAAGTCGGGGGCTATAAGACAAGGCGACGCCCGAGATGTCCCTCGTCCTCGTAGATCTCGTCTCCCTCATCCACTCCGCCACCGTCGTCTCGCGCGCGCGTCCGCATCTTCGTCGTCCCGGCACACCGTTGTCCCGTGCGTCCTCGTCGCACCGGCCGGCTCCACGTGCTCGCTCGCTCGCGCCGCGCCGACGCGCCGGCCGGCTCCGCGTGCGCGCTCGCGCCGCGCGCCGGGGTACGTCCTCGTCGCGTTTCGTGTCTTCCCGGCCGCCGGCGCCCGCGCGTGTGACGCCCGCGCGCGCTGCTCGTCGTCGTCGTCGTCCCCGCAGCGCTCGTCGTCCCGCGCCGTAGCTGTTGGCGTTCGGCCTGGGCGTCACGCCGTGCTAGCCGGCGCAGACACTCTGCAACCGGACGCCGGTGAGCAGCACGCCAGTAGTCAAATGCGGTCTCAATTTTTTAATTTAATTAGATTACTCATTAGTGCCTTTCTTGATTATCTCTATTTTTAGGCAACGACATCAGAGGCCAGGGTTTGCTCAAAAATCTGGCATGTTGCAGTCTGGTGACGCAAACAAGCATGGCATGGTGATAGGAATTGCTACTAGATTCTAGAAATGTCCAACGACTTGTAATATGGTTATGTGTACAAGTGATGATTTTTGAAGTGTAATTTTTTTTAAGTGTAAGTGATGATTTTGTATGTATACAAATGTTGTACTTAGTTTCATAATACATTTGGTTGTGTTATTTGCGTATATTGATCGAATCAAAATTTTCATAAACACGCGTGTATGCATATATCATTTGTAGCAGATAATCGTATTCGAAAAACCTAATTAAAAGGCAAAATAAATCATGAAATTAAAAGAAACAGAAAAGGAAAAAAACAGAGAGAGATTTAGTCCCGGTTGGTAACACCGACCGGGACTAAATCTGCTGGTCTAGCTTTGGGCCCGGGCTTCAGGGGGCATCCCGGTTGGTGTTAAGAACTGAGACTAAAGGTTGTTATTAATCCTGGTTCGTATTCTCACCACTCGATTTTTAGTCGGATGCGCAATCCCAGTTCAATTTACACTATAGAGAACCGGGATAAAGAGCGTTTGTGTACTAGTGAGAGGGGCCTTTTAGCTTGGCCAGTCGAGCCAGAGCTCAAGCTCAAAAGCAGGAAAACAAAAACCACATCAGGAAAAAGGCAAAAAAATCAATGGTGGACAGGTAAAAACCTGGTTACACATGTTTGCCGAGATGCTTGGCAACACGTAATTGAAACAGGCCCTAAGTAGCACAGCAGGTTTATTTATTTGACAACACGTAAGCAACAAATAAAGACAAGCAGAACATATACGCGCGTGGAGGGGAAGCTAAGAGGGCGGCGCTACCCCCAACCTGCTACTCCAAGCTGCTACTCGGCGGAGAGCTGGCCGCTCCATGCTCCATCAGATAGTCGTCTTCCTCCGTGGGTCTGCATCATATTCATATAGAATACGCGGGGGCCGCACACGTCATGATCAGGTACAGATAGATTAGATGGACTCAATAACCATCATCGGTACGTAGGAAATAAGAAACATCATTGAAAGGAAAAAAAGAAGAAACTTTACCTAGCTGCAAAATGTGGATGGAAGGTGAAAGCTGGGCGTGTGAGGAGAGCACCTGAAGCTTCCTGGAAAACGGCCGTGACAGTTTTGCGCTTCTTAGTGTCTTCTGTTAACTTAAACAACCAGCTGGCTTTGATTCTCTCGAGGCTTGGGAGGTGCTGGAGCCCGCCAGGCGCTGTCTTGTCCCATTTGTCTGCATCAAAGACTAAACTGAGCACTCGGAGCTCAGGCATAGCCCCTTCCTCAAATGTCAGGTGTGAAATCCCATCGCAGTCGAAACCAAACACTTTGACAAGTGGGAATCCCATGGAGCCTCCAATCACAATCCTCTCAGTCGGGATGCTCGTGATCTGTAGGCTGAGTTGAATGAGGGATGATGACCCTCTCCCAATGATGGCAACATCTTCCTGGAATATCTGCTTCGCACCAAGACACAACACACGGAGTTTCTGAAGATGGCCGATCCATTTAGGAACTCTGGAGAATCTACACCCTGCCATCCAAAGATGCTCAAGTTTGCGAAAAGCAGGGGAAAGCGAGCTCAGCTCATCAGCGCACCAGGCAACAGACTCCTGCTTGTAGGTCCTGGTAGTAAACACACCTAGCCGTTTGAGGTTACAGAGTTTCTCAAGAGAGGCACTCAGAGCGGTCATACATTCTGTTTTCTTCTGACGTACCGCCCACCTCCTGGGGAAATAAAATTGCAGATCTGACAAGGCAGTGAGCTCTCCCAGGCCAACAATACTTTCTGATGAGTCTGGTGGCACACGAAAGCCACGCAAAGTACACAATGACTTTATCTTGGCAGTCATGTACCACATCCTATCCGGCATGAGCAAATGGGACAAGCGCGGCACATCATTAATCTCTGTTGGAATGGTATTGCTTATTACTCTAGATAAATCCAAAGTCTCCAAACATGGCAGCCCCGAATTTGAGCAGGCAGTGCGACAACATTTGCATGAACCTCTAAATACCTCAGCATTGTTAATTGGTTGATGAATGTCAGGTCCATTTCTTCCCTCTCTTGCCGAAAAGGAATTTTAAGGATGAACACCCGTATATACTTGAACTTCAATGGAGCTATCCAATTTGATTCTCCTAGTATGGCCAAGGAACGAATTTGTGATATGTGTGTCCTAACAACGATGCTTGTGTCCACTTCGCTATCCCCTACATCTCTCGGGCAAGCAACAGTAAGTCGACGAATGACCCTGTCTTGTGCTTCTTGCAGTGCTTCTACATCATTTACCAAACTAAGAAAATTATCTTCCTTACATCTCCTCACAATCAAATCAAGTAGCATATCATGTAGTCTGCAGCTCGATACCTCAACAATGTAGTCATCATATGCAGGTTGAATCATGCTCCTATTAATCAACTCATTGAAATAACTCTCAGCAACATCCCATACATCTTGCCCAGTAGAGTTGCTAACAAAACCTTCTGCAACCCATCGCCTCACTAGCTCAACTTTATCAATTATATGATCCTCTGGGTAAGAACCGAGATAAAGAAAGCATGCCTTAAGATGCCGGGGAGATTCTTGTAGCTGAGATCTAAGATATACATCATGTCTTCATATTTGGAGTTTGTTGCATACTGCTTATTAGTGTCTAGTGAATTCTTGATGTAGTCCCACTGTGCTTCCGATCTTATTGGTTGGGAAGCTAACATACTAGCCATCGTAATGATTGCAAGTGGTAGACCACCACACTTCTTCAAAATTTCACATGAAGCTTTCTTCAGCTCAATAGGGCAAGCATCTTCGGATCTAAATATTCTTTCAAAGAATAACTTCCTCGAGTCTTGCTCACTTAGATGCTTCATATTATGAATGCATCCATGGTTGTCGCAACATGATCTAGCCACAAGGTCATTACGTGTAGTTATTATGACCCTGCTAGAATGATTATTTTTTGTGGAAAAGCACAATGAATGACATCCCATGCTTTCTCATCCCACAAATCATCAACTACAATGAAGTACCTACAAAAGTGCATATGTTGAACTTAGTATATGCAATTGTAATACACTAAATGCCAGGATATACATATCAAAAATATATTTACATACAGAATTGTATTGTTTGCATACATGCCTAGGCTACATGTCAAACATTGATGAGATACTATAAGCAAATACTCCCTCCGTTCATAAATGTTAATCGTATTAGACTAGAGGAAAAGTCAAAATTTATAAATTTTGACCAACAATTAGTTAAATTGTATGAAAGTTTAGATCATAAAACTTACATCAATAGATTTGTGTTATGTATGAAGTGTCACATATATTTATCAAACTAAGGCTATCTTGTGTTAATGGAACATGCTTCCACCTGTTTATTCTCCGAAGTCCAAACTTTGGTTTTTGAATATGGGAAATCCAACAATTAATACCCTAAATTCAATTCCTTTTTCTATTTATTAAACTAAGGTTAAATTATGAAAGGAACTCATACCGTAATAGTTTGCGGTAGCATTATTTGCCTAGGAACCTTTGCGGTTGCTGTTTATAATATTAAAAACAAGGAAAAATACTTTGGCCCAATTATGAATCAACAAAACAGTTGCCCAATTGTTTTAGCTATACAATATGTTCATTTTTATTTTCTACCATGGATAAAGGAGAAAATTACCTTCACATATAAAACTAAACGGTATAAATAAATTTGCAAATCACTTAAGAGGATTATAAACTACTTCCAAGACATCAATCCTTATAAATTTATTTAAAAAACATTGATTTTTATTACCTCTTATCCTGTAGATGTCCTCTAAGGTCATTGATAGGGTCTTGCAACTGGCAAGCATGGGAGTATGTCCGTTGTTCAAGTTTGCGAAAGCAAGCTGTTGAATAACCCTATCATTTGTGGCTTTTGAGAGACAGATATAAGCGCCGTACATTCAAACTTGCCTTCAACCTCACGGTGCACCTCATTGGCAAGAGTTGTCTTTCCTAGACCTCCAAATCCTACTATTGCCATAAACTTCAATTGCTTGACTTCATCCATTGCCCAGCTGACCAGCTTATCCTTTTGGAACTCAATTCCCACAAGGCTTGATGATTCCTTGTAGAGTGCGAGACACGAGGATCGACTACTACAGGGGGTAGTAACCGACATGCACTGATCAAGCATGTACCTCTTTCGACGGTCGCTTGCTTCACTCACTAGAGTCTTGATCTCTTGGAACTCATTCGCTAGTCGGCGACGACCCTTGAAGGTTTTGACATAGTTAGAGGCTTTCCGAAGGATCCCCATCTTGTTATTGACTTCACCAACAGTGTGCATGAAGTCATCAATGCGGTCTTCTATGTTGTAGGACATCTCGATTATATCTCTCCTCCATTTCTTGGCCTGCGGGTCGAGTTCATCCGCGCTGTCCATCTTCTCTAGGAGAGCGTCCATCTCCGTGAGCTCACGCTGGAGGAAGGTGACTGCCTTCCGCAGGCCCTTGATCTTCTTGTACTCATCACTCATGAGGGCGGTGAGTTTATCTAGGACGGGCTTCATCACCCCCATGGAGACAGACACCACAGCAGCTGCAGCCATTGCTCGGCTGAACTGCAAACTTGGTGTGCTCACCACCAGTCTAAGGATGATGTACTAATGGACCACCACTACAGGCTGAACCCCGCCTGTGTTCTTTGGTCCTGTGACAAAAAATAGAAGGGTTAAATCGGTGCATGAAAATTCGATATGTGCTTAAATCGGTGCATGAGAATTCGATATGTGCTTAGCTAGGTTCGGACACTTGTAGCTTCGGACTTACTTACCGGTGCTTCGTCCTTAATGCCAACAGTTTGGGTGGAAGGTTTTTCAGGTCAGGTTGGATCTGAGCCGCCAGAACATTATATTGCAGAGAAGATGTATCGGAGCAGTGGCAGGTATAGCCTGTGTGAAGTGCCTCGAAGCAGCACCACAAATGATAGAAGCTACCTATAAGCATGTATGGATCGAAAGAAAGCATGGATATATATAAGAATTGAACCGATCTCTGGAAGAAGAGAGCAACAAATTATTAAGGAAAGGCAGTAATCCTGGTCCTGGAAGTAGTAGTGAAGCCAGAAATCCATTGACTCACCGTCAAAAAAAATCGCCTAGTCAAGTGAGAAACGGAGCGAATTCTCAGAAGCCAGTTACGCCCTCCCTAGCCCTGCCTTTGTGCCTAGTATACTGCAGTAGTAGTAGCAGCAGCTGCTTCAACACTTGAAGCTATGGCGGACGGAGGTGATGAGGTCACCTGCTCTGCTTGTGCTATGTCTGCTTCCTTGATATAGATCTGGATGTATGAACCAGATGATGAGTAATGGATCGGAGAGATAGAGTAGGTAGCAGCACTTGATAACACCTCGATCGAGCAACAAGTACCAACTCTAGTTCGCAGCAGCAGTCTGGATCTGAACAAACGTGAGAACCGAACGGATCCTGAACTGAAACAACAAGCAGGAACCGAAAGTATTAGAGAAATGGGAGTGATTGGTTGAATGGATATGGAAGAACGAGGAACTACTGAGAAATGGAGTTGTAATCCTAGCGAGAATAGCGAAACCAAAACCAACCAACTCACCTCAGATTGTTGAGTGTTATTCAGCACAGCTGCTAGCTGCAGAGCGCAATGTTCCCCCAGCAACAGCTGAGAAAGGTCCAGACAACTGAGCTCAGATGTGCGTGTGCCCAATAAGCTCGAAATCCATTATATTGAAGGCAATATAATCTCTGTTGGCAATACAGCACAAAAATATAATCTGCAGGATATATAATTAGGTGATGAACGCAGAAGGAAAAGGGCAGAGCGGCTACGTCCTCTCGCTGAGTTCTCCAGTAATCACAACACGGAGAGGCGAAGCTGCCAACCACTCGTCCGAGAGGCGAGAGAAGTTGCTGGACATGCGTGTAGCATGTGCTCTGCTGCTGGTTGCTGCTGCGCGGCATGCTCCGCCGGGCGCCTGTGTGACGACGGTGAGTGTGGTGTGGGGGCCGGCGACTTGACTTGGTAGGCAGGCCTTGGGCCTTTGTTGGTCGGCTCCATTATTGGCCTGAGCCTTGTGCGCCCGTGGATGGGGATTTGGAAGTCGGTCCATGGCTGGTGCTGCCAGCGGCTGCTGCTGGGGATGCAATAAAACCACGTATTAGGAGGCTACTAGGATATAGGCGCTGATGAGTGAGGTTCACTTGTTGCTTCTGTACGTTGTCATGGCACCATCAGGATGAAATGAACAACGCACGTAAGATGAAGCCTGCCTGTGCCTGATCGAAATCAGGAATAAACAACAGCTAGTGCAATGTGGCGCGCAAACCCTGCTTCGTTCGCATGCCATCTTGATCACCTCTTGCATTCATCAAACAGAGTAATGTGTGGAGCGCACCGCGAAGCACGCGTTTGTAGATAGTGTCCGGGTCCCGGAGTACGGCGAAAGAGCAGGACGTACGGCCACCAAAGTGCAGACGACCATCCACAGTTGCTGATAACGCGTACTCGGTACTCCTACGTCAAAAGAAGCAAAAAGGGGAAATTGCCGCGGAGTTGGTGGGGAAATGACCTAGAAATAACTCCATGTAATCGTCGGGTACTACAGTACTAGCGTCTAACATGCATCGTCTGCATACTTAACGTGTCCGTGGACAGTGATGACGTCAACATTAATCCACACATTTCGTGGACGCCTCTATCACATATTCTAATGCACGCGTCATCGAGTCCTTAAACTAGCGAGTGGTGACTCATAACAATAGTTGTTTTTTTTGAAAGTAAGACTCATAACAATAGTGACCATGGAGAGCTTGCCTAAAATATTATGGAGTAGTTAGCCTCAACAATGGCAACAGTACAAAACTCTAAGTGACACCACTAAACCTAATAAAAGAATAACGATATTAAATTCAAGAATAGGTTCAAAAAAAAATACGTACTAGCACCCTTACCAAGTGATACCACCAACTAAGTTACGCTTAGTTCATGTCTCTTGATGTTTTCGTCTGCTATAAATGTCAAACTGTCTCGGGAAATCTATTTTCAATAGTGGTTGATATAAAAAAAACCGTTTTTTTGCCTCTACATGTAGGTAATCTAATGGTATTTATTTGCATATCACAAAACATCAATGTATTTTTATTAATTTGCCAAAGTTACAAATCTTTAACTCATGGGTTCATAAAAAGAATTATGAGACGGAGGGAGTAACCAGGAAACAACGTGCAATGGCCGAGCCTTCTCCAACTCCAACCGAACCTTTGATATCCTCCGGTGGACATTAGTGCACGGTGCACTGCGTTACCAGCTGGAACGAAGGAATCTTCCCGTACCCGCACTGTCATTGATGCAGAGTAAACCATCTTCCCGGCCGGCCACTATCAGCAGAGCTGCTAGCACACAGCGTAGCATGTGCTCTGCTGCATGCTTCGCCGGGTGCCGGTGAGTGTGGTGTGGTGTGGGGGCCGGCGACTTGACCTGGTAAACGCGAGCGACGATGGTGGCCTGCCTGTCCTCCACCGCGGGCTTTGTTGGTCGGCTCCATCCATTATTGCTGAGGCCGTGCGTAGCTAGGGATTCCTTTTGATTTGGACTCGTACGCAGTAGTAATGCTGGGCTCAGGCCTGCAGTAGAGCAAGCAGCAATGGAGGTCGGTCTTTGGTCCGATCCCATCCATGGCTGGTGTTGCTGGTGTAGATGAAAAAACCATGTACTAGGCGGCTAGGCGCTGACGGTGAGGTCTTTCGTTGCTTAAGTTGTGTTGTAATGTCATCGTACACGTGATCAAATGAACAACGCAGAACGCACGTAAGGTGAAGCCTGCCTGATCGAAATCAGGTGCCACCTTGATCACCTCTTGCATTCAAACAGTGCAGTGTGTGGCGCGCAGCAAATTGAAGCACGCGTTTCTATGTAGCTAGTATGGCAGGAATATATATGGCCAAATAACGCGTACTCCTACGTGAAAAGAAACAAAAAAAAAAAGAGAAATTGCCACGGATCGGATCGGAATGGGTGGGGAAATGACCGAGAAATGTCCCCGAACTAGCGTAACATGCATCCGCGTCTGCATCATTCACTAAAGTGTTCATGCGGCCCGAATGGTCATGCGGACGCCTCTCGTAGCCGTAGGTGGTCATAGGCTCATAGCACACGGAGGCCTGACCGTCCGTCCATCAGATCAGAATGCCAGACGTGGACTGATTTGTTTAATTCCTGGCCTAGGCCCAGGTTTTTGGCCCATAGCCCATGCAGGATTGGCCCATATACTATGGGTTGGGCCGCCCATTACGAAGTTCTCTTGCTTCTTCGGACTCCAGATCAGACGAACTCAGGATCCGGAGTCAGCAGCTGGCGTAGGAGCAGAGCTGGTCATACTTTTTTTTTGCTTAAACAATTGTGTAATTGCTCTCCACGCTTGCCACGTGGTAGAGCTGGTGGTACTGACGAGCGCTACAGACGTAAGTTTTCGGCATGAAGATGGAGAAGACAGAGAAAGCATGAAAAACAAACTAGCTAGGAATACCTCATCTCTTATTATATCCATATCCCAATGTTGACTGATATTGTCCTTGTCCACATAATAAGTAGTTGGAGTACATCTCAAACAACAAGCAGGGTAACCCAAAGTGATCATGATGTGGTAATAACAACCAAAATAGATAAACACAAGATACACACAGTAGGTTCAGTCTCAAGATAATTCGTATATAGCAAGCCAAACCACTGGCTGGGTAGGAATCAACAGCAGGCCGGCCAGCAGGTTGCGCATACACATCTCCAAGCTAGATGCATGAAGGAAGTTGACTGAAATCAAACCCAGTTAAGCTGATCTGAGAAATGGTCGTTGGAGTCATTGGAGACACCTCGCCCTCATATGGGCATGATAGTGAAATGTGAATCCATTATCCATACATGAAGAACCTGCACCACAATTAATCCACCACGTTCAAACACTCCGCCTCCTCCTCTAATACCGACCTGCATTAAACAGCAAGGGACATGCACAATCATGATTCATGAGCAAGTAGTACTAGTGCGCAGAAATTAAATGTGATCGAGACCCTCAAACAAACATACATAATATGCTTAGTGTTATAAATAGAAACCGAGAATGTACATAACTGCCAAGACTCACATAATGGTTAGAGAAACTTTACCTATGCAGCCATCCATTGCCAAAGATGAACGTTGGGCATGTTGGAACACACCCCTGATCAGCTCCTCCTCAGCCTTATTTGTGTTTGCCAATTCAGCTCTGTCGTAGTATGCCCTCTGTGCTATGATTTTCTTGAGTCGTGGGAGGTGCTGGAGCCCTTGGTGCTGCCTTGTCCCATTCATTTGTGTGGAATACTGACTCCAGCTCCTCAAGCTCAGGAATAGCCCCTGCCTGAAACGACAGGTACGAAATACAATTGTAGTTGAACTGGAAATATTTGACAGATGCATATCCCATAGAACCTCTTATCACGATCCTTTCTGTTAGGATGCCTGCGATCCATAGGACGAGGATGAGCAAGGACGGAGCCCCTGTCCCAATGATGGAAAAATCTTCTTGGACCATTTGCTTCATCTCAAGACCCAACACACGGAGGTTCTGGAGATGGCCGATCCACCTAGGAACTCTAGAGAAGATGCATCCCCACATGTAGAGCTTCTCAAGCTTGTGGAACGAAGGGGAAAGGGAGCTCAGCTCATCAGCACAACAAGCAACATCATCATGGTACAGAGCTAGCCGTCTTAGGTTGCTGAGCTTCTCAAGCGAGGTACTTAGGGTTGCCATCCATGTTGCCTTCTCCAATGGTGCACACATTTTGGGCAAATGAAAACCCAAATCAAATAGATTGTTGAGCTCACCCATGTCTATAATACTTTCTAAGGTGCACATCAATTTCACCTTACTAGTAATCTCGTTAGGCAGCAACCTCATACCATCTCGGGGCAAGAGCAGATTAGTCAAGCATGGCATATCAACAATCTCTAATGTACAGTTATTGATTGCTGTCATAGGTGAACTTCGAGACAAATCCAAAGTCTCCAAATGTCACAGTCCCCGTATTTGACAAGGCAGCATGACTTTTCCTCCAACATTCAAATATCTCAGCTGTGGTAACTGGTTGATACAAGTTAGGTCCACTACAACAGTGTCATAATGATAGGGAGTTTGAAGGAACAAAACTCGTAAAAACTTCAAGTCCAATAGTGGAGGTGTCCAACCATAATATTTCAATATGGCAAGAGAACGAATATGTGATAGGTCCCTACTCATACTTACAGTCAATTTGGTATCATCCTCTACATCTCTCAAGCTAGTAAGTCGACGAATGCCCTGGTCTTTGACTTGTTCTATTGCTTTTGGATTATTTACGAAATGTAGAAAATTATCTTCCTTATATCTCCTCAAAATCAAATCAAGTAGCATATCATGTACTCTGCAGCCTGATACCTCAATATTGTACTCGGTCCATATATGTAGGTTGGATCATGCTCCTATTTTCTTGCCCGTCTGTGAGAGGAGCACGAGCACACATTTGCCCGTCTGAGCAGGCCTTCGTTGGGGATGCTGATTAATTCCTGGTCCAGGCCCAGGTGTTTTTTTGGCCCGTAGCCTATGCTTGAGAGATGCACGGTAACAATGGGTTGGGCCTAAAGTGATGTACCTCCGAAAGAACACTTTTAATTTGCTCAAAAGATGTTTATTCTGCAAATCCAAAAAAATAAAATAAAATGTCATTGTATCTACAGTCCAATGTAATTCTTGGATACAAATCTGGCCCTCAGCATCTTGGCCTGTCTACAATGGCAACGGATGACGAGGCATATGGCGGACAGCTGTCTAGATTAAATGTGTCTTCTTTTGGATAACAATATTTACTAAACCGTGCATCCAAGTTATAATATGTTTGTAGTTTTGTATTCCTCGCAATTTAACCTACAAACCGAGACCAAAGTTGACTACATTTTGATGTAGAAAAAAAATAGTGACATATAGATAGGTCCCATGCATGTGTCATACTCATGTATTTATAAGAAAAATTGGCCTGTCTTTGCATTTTAGTTTGGCCTCCATTCAAACATGTCTGACGTAACTAAAATCTTGGCCATTGACCTAATTTGGTTTTTTTGCCAAATTTGGCTTGGCTAGCTTGCGTAGACAAACATGATTGGTCCGGCTGCACAAATACACTCTGGAACAAGTTGGACAACAAGTGGTGCTCATCACGTCCTCTGCTCCTTGTCAAGGAGGCACACAACACAACTGAGCAGCAGCGAAAGCAGAGGCCGGCTTCACACCAACGTACGGCAAGCCGGTAAACACAACCGTGACTACTGTCAACATATAAGTACTTGCATTGGAGTACACATGCCAAACTTCAAGTACTGCGTGTGTGTATGTATACATATATAGACTAGCAGGAACAAAAAAGCAGGGTAAGCCAGAGGTGGTGTTTGTAACAACCAATATATATATATATATATATATATATATATATCGGCAAACATAGCATACATGTTGAAACTTGGGTTTCTAACAGGGAAATGAGATCTCCGCCGGGAAATGAGATCTCCGCCTGGACGTTGCTCAGGGAAGTGAAACTGGGAAAATGGCTAAGTGAGGAACACTCAATATTTAATAGTAATAAGTTTCATTTACCAACCAACAATACGGAGGGCCGTGCCCTCTATTTATAGTTTACATCATACAGGGGTACAAAGTTACAATTCTACCATTCTAGATACCCGGTATATTCCTATCCCTGTCTTCTGCTCGGGGGCCTTCGCGTCCTTTCAGGCCCCTGAGGCGCCTTAGCTTGTCGTGCCGTTTTACGGCCCATTTAGGGCCCGACTAACCAACTTTGGCCCTTCAAGTTATATCTCCGCCGGGGCGGTCTCCGCTTCGTCTCTCCGCGCCCGATCTCCGAACACCGGGCGGACATCTTCGCGTGGTCGGAGACAAGTCCCAAGCGTCGGCGGAAACCTCCGCGCCCTTCTTACAGGTGGGGAGAGCCGGGTGAGCGGCCGGAGATGTGACCTCCGCCGGTCCGGTGCTCCCCGGTCCATCGACTACTGAGAACCCTGCGAAAGCAGACATACAGTTGAGCGAGGTGATTGTCGGTTAGTAAGGGGAAACCTCCGCCCCCGGTATGGTTCGACATCTTCGCTAAGTGTTGGGGGGCGTGTGCCAACAGTTTCCCGACTTGAGGACTAGTGGCCAAGGCGAGACGAGCCCTTGTTCTCAACCTCTTCGACACTCTTGGCGGAGATGTTGAGGGTGCCATCCCCGGCGGCGTGTTCACTTGGACCTCCGACGACGGAAGTTAAATCGCCGCGGCTCCAACGGACAAAAAGCGCGCCTTTTGAGGTCGATTTGACCGTTATCTGCCTGTTGGTCACGTCCGTTGGTTTTGGAATGCGAAGGGTCATTCGGGCGCCTATAAAGGCGACCCCCTCGGCTGCGGAGAATACCCCGAGCCGTCGCTTTCCTCGCGTATTGCCTTTTGCAAACCCCTCGCTTGCGTTCACTTGCTAGTAGCCACTCTACGCTTCCTTCTAGTTTGTTTTTCCGTTGAATTGCATGCTCAAGGGTGATGGTCCGTGTTGCGTCAAGGGCTACTACCCGCGGTTCGAGATCTACGGGCCGTATGCGGAGCTTCTTCGATGCACGTTCCTCTCGGTTCTCCACCTTTTCGAAGGTTGCATGCTAGAGGCTGCTCGGGCTCAAGAACTAGAGGAGTCACGTCGGCGTCAAGGCCTCTATCGGAGATCTTGTGGGACTGAAACTATGGAAGATATCACTTTTGAATTCGGAAAATCTAGGATGACTCGGGCAATGCTTGATGAGTTGAGGCGAAGGGTCACATCTCCACTAGCTACCAAGCGAAGGTTCCCAAAGAAGAGACCGTGCCGGAGGTCGGGGTGGAATGGGGGATTGTGTTCGAGAGATTTCTTCAAGTGTGGACTTCGAGTGCCGTACTTGCCTTTTGTTCGCAAGGTTGTCGAAGCTTTTCGGGTTCAAATTCATCAATTGACCCCTCACGCTTTTTCGGCGCTTGCCAAGTTTTGTTGGGCTTGTGAGTCATATGGGGCGGGCCCGATATCGATGTTTTTTCTGTGAATTCTATGAACTTCACAAGCAGCCGAAGACCCGCAAGATGGCGGATGGTTCCTAGAAGAAGTGCCAGTATGGTTGTTGCACTTTCAGTCCGTGCCGTTTTCAGGGCGGTGATAGAATGGAGATATCATTTGCTCGAGAAAAACAAGTGGGACCACGGGTGGATGGAATACTGGTTTTATGTTCGGTCCGGCAAGGCGGCGAGAAAGGTTGGCGGGGGAAGAGGTGAAGCAATGCTTCTTGGCGTCGAGCTTACACCGGTTGATGTGGATACCCGGCCGGACATTGCTGATGAGCCGTCTGACAAGCGCCGCTGCTCGTGAAGCTTTTCTTGCAGCGTGCCGCTATTCTGCGGGTCGCGATCTTGTCGAGGAGATGTGCGCTGCGAATTACTCTCCGCTGTCGAAGGATAGACCTTCATTTACTATAGAGAAGATTAACCTTCCTGTGTTTGGCGAAGAGAAACTGGTGACTTGCCCGCGCTTGGGTGCTAGGTTACCAGATGGTTCAGCGGAGATGCCTTCATCATGACCGTCGAGGCACAGGCTCAGGAAATCCTTGGTATGATTAGTACCAAGGAGTATTTGGCTCGCAGGTCTACAGCGGGGACCATGCCTCGTCTGAACCGCGTCTTCGAGGAGATGCTGATCCGCTACGGCCCTCACATGGTTCCTGGCAAGGTTCTGGCGAAGGTTGAGAGAAAAGAGGCCGAGAAGGCGGCGAAGTTGTTGGCGGAGCCTGCGTCTGCCCCCGCGCAAGGTGTGAAGAGGAAACACCCTCCTATTACCCATGCGAAAGTGAAGAGGGGGAACCTGCCGATGAGGGTACCTCCGTCCGCATTGCTGCCGTGGCCGTGAAGAGGACGGCACAAGAGGAGGCGAAGAAGAAGAGAAAGAAACAAAAGAGTGTTGCGCAGAGGGGGCCTCCGCCCGCGGGCAGTGGTGGAGATGAGTCGATCATGGCGAGGCCTCTGTGTCTAGATCCGCCGGCGTTCGAGGTGTCAGCACCGGAGGAGGGGCCGCCGGGTCTTCGCTAAGGGTTTCTGATGAGACACCTTCGGCTGTGTCACTCCGGCGCACCCTCAAGGGAGGGGCTGTTTCGGAGGAGCCCAAGGTCATAGCTAATGTGATGGACGGGTTTCCTTCATCAGCGCGAGCTCCGCTGGGTCGTCTCATCACGGTTCTAGCGGTCTCGCACCGAAGTGGTGGAGTCTGAGAGGGCGGTTCACGAGGAAATGGACTCCCCTCCTGCTGAGGTTCGGGGCGATTCGGATTCCGAAGATAGTTTTATTCCTCCTCCTGGCCACAACGTCACCTTCGCCCAAACGCAGGATCTTTGCGCTGCTCATAAGGCGGCAAAGATGAAGGGGGAAGGCGGAGGTGGGGTCCGAGGAGATAGCCGTAGCGGCTGCGAAAATCTTGGAGGGCTTGCACGCGTCTGTTGCGTCTCCCGCCCGTGCCGACGGAGGTTTGTTTGCCTCCGAGTTTTTTTCTTTCGTTATTTGGCTTTTGTTTGGTTTTGCGCTAACGGGTTTTCTTCTTTTCAGATGCTGGTGCTTCTAAGGTGGCGACCGTTGGTGAGACGGCTGGCGCTCACGTGGCCGTCGAAGGTACTTTAGGTATTTTATCTTCGCGTTCTGTTTAGTCTTTTGTTTTGTTCCTTGTTTCTGGACTTATTTTATCTTCTTAACAGATATCATTTCTGAATATTTTGAAGGTGGTGATTTGTTTGAGGTCTTTGACAAGGCCCGCGACCAAAGCCTTGTGGTTCGTTGTTTGCTGCTCTGTCTTAGTAATTTTATTTTATTAGTGGAGGTTTATTATTCTGTGTTTTGTAGATGACTACCAGTCTCGACTGCCTTCGCAAGCGTATTCATGAAGAGCTCGCGACTTGTGACCATCTTCTCAAAGAGCTGGAGACGAAGGCTCTTCTTGACTGGAAGGCTGCGAAGGAGGAAGCCGAGAAGCTGCTTGTTGATGAGTGGGGCCTCCACCCCAAGTACGTGGAGGAGGCGAAGGGAGCGGAGGCTCAGCTGGCTGCTAGAGCTGAGCGGGCTGAGAAGGAGTTGGAAGAACTTAAGACGAAGCTTGAAGAGGTGAACATTAGTTTGAATTCCTCCCGCATTCATGCCTCCGCGCAGAACAAAAAGTTGGAAAACATCCATCTTGCTTGTGTTTCTGCTGCCGAAGCTTACGCCGGCGCCATTACCTCGTTTGGGGCTACTACCACTCCGTTCCCTCGGGACGGAGCCACTCTTGGTGTTCTAAAATGGATGTCCGCGAATTTTGCGAAGCTCCCTGTGGTGCTACGCGTCATCTCCGATTTTGGGGCGCGAGCCGCGGTGACGAGTGCCGCACGGATTCTCAAGGGTGGAGGCTGTGAGCATGTGGAGAGCCTTCACGTGAGGGATTCTCACCAGCCTTCAACTCTTGCGGAGATGTCCAAAGGAGTTGGGCGCTTTGTTGGCACCTTCCAGAAGACCTTTTGGGCTAACCATGGGCAGGCGGAGGCTTCCGGCCTTGCTCGCTCCCTGCTGCAGATTTGTGTACTATTCCTGTGTTTTTCTCTATTCTTCGCTTTGTTCATCACGCAATGGACATTTTGTGTTTATTAGCTAACACTTTGTCTTTTTTAGACCGCTCCGCAAATGGAGGGTGCGCCTATGGTCCAGCCTGAGGCTGGCCGGGAGCCAGGGGATCGTGAGGGCGGCCCTCATCATGAGATGTCTCCACACGCTGCCCAGGAGGCTGAGGAGAAGGTTCCATCTCCGACTTGGGATGAGGAAGAGGAAGAGGTTTAGCTTTTAGGCCATATTTTATGTTAGTGTAGGTATTTTGTGCGGGTTACGGTCTCCGCCTTGTAAATGTTTAGAATGGCTGTAACTTATGAATGAAGTCTAATGTTTCTTTGGATATTAAAAAATTGCCTGCGCAGGTCTCCGATGGCGAGCCTGCGCGGGAAGTGTCGCCTCTTTGTTTTTTTATCGTAACGGTGTTTACGTGGGACGGTGGTCTCTGGACTCATTGGAAGGATACCTTCGCGAACCCTAAGCGTAGATGACATGTACGAAGATGTTCTTTTTGATTTAGGGACTATGTGTATGGCTTTTACGCATTCCGTAGCCTGGGAGGGACCTCCGCCATCTGGCTAATAGATTGGACTCTTGATGTCAATTTTGTACACATATTAATAAAGATGTGTTTTTATTACAAGGTGACTTGTTTGCTACACTTTTGACCCTTCGCTTTGGTTGCATTGCTGCACTCTCTTATTTGTTCCTTCATCTGGTTCTTAGGTAACCTCCGTGTTCGGGGTTGGGTGAGCTTCCTAGTCACTTGTTTGCAGTATGACTCCAACATCTCCGGCCGCGGAGCTCCTGTGTGGATCAGGCTTCGCTTCGGAGGTGTGTACGAGGTTCCCGCGTGAATGGTTCTCTTCTTTCTTGACCTTCGCGGGTCTCCGGCGTGGATCTCGCATGTGGATGCCTCATTGAGGTTTTTAGTTTTGGGGGGATGTTACAAATCTTTACGCGGTCTCCCCCCTCAACATATCTAGGTGCGAAGATCCTTACAAACCTTTACTCGGTGCCATGTTGTTTGGTTCTTTGTCGGCGAAGGTTTACATCCGCGCTCATTCCGCTCCTGGCCATTCTGTTGTTGTATTATTGTTTCTTGTCCGACTGGTGGGGCGGGGGGGGGGGGGGGATGGCCTTGTTTTTATAGTGCCCTGGCCTCCGTGAGCATTTACTAGTTTTGTCCTATGGTAGGTTTAGTGGTTGGGCTGGGTTAGTATATAATGTATGGTCCCCCCTGTCAAGGTTGATCAAATGGGTGAGTGTAGTGATGGGGTGTTGTGTAACTATGACTCGAGCCTTTGAGTGTCGAGGCACGGAGCTATTAATTCTTACCGATGGGTATAGGATCTCATGGCGGAGATTTGGTTGAGGTTGGAGCTCACCGGTTCCGCTTTGCAACTACAAGCGCAACTCCAGCCCTTGTTCACATTACGCTCGCGAGAGATGTTTACCCGTCGAAGGTTCGCATCACAAGTTGAGGCTACTGCGACACGATGCATCGATGGAGACGTGTGAGCTTGCAATTGCTCTTAGTGAGTCTGTTGCTTAGCTTGCTAGCGAAGATGGCTCGTCTTCTTTGGAAATAGCCGAGCTAACGTTGTACACCCTCTAGCGAGAATGTTTGCGGTTTCGACGGCACAATGTCAAGCACTTGTCTGCTTTGTAATTGTTTTAACAAAAAAAGAGAAACATGCTAGAATTTGTTCTCGATTTTTCTCATTTCTTGATTCCCTCTCGGCCTTTGCTAGCGGAGGTATTGCTGATGCCTGATGTGGACAGGACTTGTTTCAGCTTATGTTTTTGGCACTTTCGCTGTTTTACCTCAATGCCTGCGCTTCGGGCAGGACTTGTTTTGAGGATTTTGTGACCGTCGAAGGTCTTAGAGGTCGTCCCTTGGTTAGAGTCTCCGCGCTCTAACCTTGGGAGGTTCTCTCGATTGCATCGTTTGTCTTGTCGAATTACGTGACTGCGTTGCTAGCCATTTTTGACTTTTGAAATTTGTCTCTGGGGAATTTCCTCTTTATATTTCAGAGGATTTTTTCATAAATTCTGCCTCATTAAAAACTACACCTCCGCTAGGAGTTCCCCTGTGAGGAAAAGAGTGCAGATTCTTTTTTGAAAGCAAAAAAAACCACACCTCCGCTAATGCAAAATAATAAAATGACCGACCTCCGCTTATACTTCGCGTGAGGTGGCCTT
This sequence comes from Hyparrhenia diplandra, assembly GCA_015847255.1. Lineage (NCBI taxonomy): Eukaryota > Viridiplantae > Streptophyta > Magnoliopsida > Poales > Poaceae > Hyparrhenia > Hyparrhenia diplandra. The sequence continues at coordinate 108,875 of JADLZK010001249.1, forward strand.
ACATGTAGTACTTGCGAAGGTTGTCCACATTCCGGTGTGATCGGAGATGTTACCTTCGCCGTCGATGAGGCGAAATGCTCCTGGTATCGCTGCTGCCCTTGCGATGAATGGGCGATCCCATTTGGCTTGCGGCTTGCCGATTGTGGAGGCGTTTGGCTTTCGTTTTAGGACTAGATCTCCGTCGGCGATGTTCTTCTTTTGGACCTTGTTGTCTCTCCATTTCCTTGTTTGATCCTGGTACTTGCGTATGTTCTCCATGGCTTCCAACCTTGTTTGTTCCAAGGTTTCTTTGGCGTAGTCCTCGTCCTCCGCCATCGCTTGCTTGATGACGCGGAGACTTTCATGCTTGATTCTTTGGGAAGCATTGCTTCTTCGCCGTACATGAGTTTGAACAGCGTGAAGCCGGTTGCCCTTGAAGTTGTGGTGTTGTGAGACCAGACTACTTTTGATAGTTCATCGCCCACTTGCCCTTGCGGAGGTTGAATAGGGTTTTGGATATGGCGAGAATATTATCCCGTTTGCCCTTTTCATTTGCTCCATTAGATTCGGGGGTGGTATATCGACGCGAAGGCCAATTTGGTGCCCATTTGGTGCAGAATTCTTTGAACTTTTCTAAATCAAATTGCTTGCCATTGTCTCACGGTGATCATTCTAGGCACGCCGAATCTACAAATTATATTACGCCGGTAAAATTTCTTGATTGCTTCGGATGTGATTTTTGCAAGCGGCTTAGCTTCTATCCATCGGTGAAGTATTCAAGCTGCGACTACGGTGAATTTGTTTTACGCCTTGCGAGGTTGGCAGTGGTCCAACTAGGTCAATCCCCCATCTCTGCGGTGGCCATGTCGGAGGTATCGGTGTGTTTTCCGCCGAGGGGTTTCTTTGGTGTGGTGCGAGGTTTTGGCAAGCTTCGCATGTTTTTACAATATTCGGGCATCTTTGATGTGTGTAGGCTAATAAAAGACTTGTCGGATAGACTTCGCTGATAGTGCTCTTGGTCCTATGTGGGATCCACAAACACCAGCATGTATTTCCTTCAGGAGTTCTATGCCTTCGCTTTGTGAGATGCATTTTAGCATGGGCTGGACTACTCCCCTTTTGAATAGTATGCCTTCAATCATAGTGTAGTTTCTTGCACGTGCTGCTGTTCTTGCCATCTCCGCTCCCTCTTCTAGGTAGCTGATATTGTTAAGGTTGTCCACTATTGCTCGCCTCCAATCTTCTCCTTCTACTAGCATCCTTTGTTTTGAAAGCTCGCTTAACGTCTCCGTTCTTTGGTTTGAAAGAGGCGTTATAGAAGGTGTTTTGCGGCATGCGGAGATTATTTGCCGCTACCTTGGCGGCGCATACGCCTCGTTGTTCTATTCTGCGGGAATGAATTTTACAACCCACGGAACCTTCGCTCGAGTCCTCTAGCTGCTTTGCCGGGTAGTTTACCGGCTTTGGTTCTCACGGCCATGCATTCTTTTTCTACTTGCCCGGCGACAAGCATTGAATCTGTTCTTACTTCCACAGTCTTCGCTCCATAGGCCTTTGCTTTGGTGAGGCCTAAGATGAGGCCTTCATACTCAGCCATGTTGTTTGTTTGTGGGCATTCTAGGCGTGTAGCAAAGTAGGACCTGATTCCAGATGGTGACATGAGGACGGCGGAGGCTCCTGCTCCGTATCGCCCGGGCTCAAAATGCGTGTAAATCGTCCACGATTGCGAGTCGAGCTTCTTTGTCCCTATTTTTGCGAGTCCATTCTGCCACAAAATCTGCCAGCACCTGGGATTTTATTGCTGATCTGTGAACAAATGAGATTTCAAAGCTGGGATAGCTCCGTTGCCCATTTGCCTATTCTCCCGAGGTTTCTTTGTTTCTTAGTACCTCTCCTAAGGGCTATGATGTTGGCACTACTACTTTGTATGATTGGAAGTAGTGCTTGAGTTTTCTACGGATGCGGTTTGCGGGCGTGAGCGATTTTTCTATCTACGTGTAGTTGATCTTCGCCCACGATAGCGCCGATACGTAGTAAGCGGGCAGCTGTATGAGACGGTTGGCTTCACATTTTTCTTGGACCGCCATAGCGCGATTGCGTTATCGGAGGCCACGAGATATAGCAACGGCGGCTTCTTCTTATGCAGGACATTCTTGACGGAGTTGTTCTTGAAAGTACTCTTTGAGTTGAGCGAAAGCCTCCGCTGCTCTTTGCCCCAATGAACTTGGCCACCTCCACGGAGTGCTTGGAAAAATGGTAAGCTTCTCTCTCGCCAATTTTGATATGAACTTTGTTTTAAGGCGGCAATCCTCCACGTGAGTTGTTGTATTTCTTTCTTTGTTGAGGGTTCCGTCATGTCTCACGATTGCCTTTGTTTTCTCGGGGTTGGCTTTTTCCTCTTCCGAACCGACTATGTATCCGAGCACCTTCGCTTTGGTTACTCCGAACACACACTTTTCGGGGTTTAGTTTGAGTCCAGATTTCTTGAGGTTGGCGAAGGTTTTCTGAAGGTCTGCGATGTGGTCTTGTTCTCTTTTTGCTCATGACTATCAAATCGTCCACGTATGCGATCATGTTTCTAAGCAATTGTCCTACTAGGACTTTACTGTCATCTGGCGAAGGTTGCCCCGGCGTTTTCAAACCCTCGGGCATTCCGACAAAGCGGTAAGTCCCAAAGGGAGTGGTGAAGCTTGTTTTCTCCTCATCTTCTTTTCTCGGCCCAGATTTGGTGGTACCACGAGTAACAGTCTAGCGGTGAAAATCTTCGACGACCTCTTTGCTTTATCAACGGAGGTGTCTATTCTTGGCGGTGGAAAGTTGTCCTTTTGGTTGCTTTGTTGAGGTGCGTGAAGTCAATACACATCCTCATCTTGCCGGAGGTTTTCTTTGGTACCGGGACTACATTTGCTAGCCAATCTGGGTATTTGACTTCTTTGATGACTTTAGCGTCGAGCGGTCTACGGACCTCCGCTTTGGCGACCCAAAGATTACGTCTTCCGACATTTTTCGTTGTCTTTGGTTTTGGGCTTCATGCTCGGGTTGATATCCAAAATGTGCTCGATGGTGTCTCTATCGACTCCTTGTTGGTATTTCTAACGTCACTAACTAGTAATGGCGTCTAGAAAGGATATCGGATGTTGCTTGAGATAAAACTAAAAAGAAAATAATTCATTGCGAGTTCATAGCATATCACGAAAAGGTTGTCATCCCTATAGTTAAGCCACTAATATGCAAGGAATAAACTATTCGTACTATGCCTTGATAACTTCTTAATAAGTAAATAAACAATTATAAGCTGGGTATCCGCAGCGCACGGATATGAATATACCATTGTAGCATTTTAACAGGGAGTAAGAACCGGTGTTGAATTTATATTCTACCACAGGGAAAGAAGTCTACTATCATGAATTAACTGTGCATAGGTGTATCTAAACATCTTAATCATCTCTCGTAAGCAAAGCTTAAGTGCTAAATCTATCAATTACTTAAGCGAGGGATCAAAGTTCACAATAAAGATAATGATAACAGATTCGATAAATAGATTCAACCAAGTCATATCGGTGTGCAAAATAGAAAGTGTCAAGCAGTGGGCGATAGCAATTCATAGGCTAGCTAGCATTAGAAACTCCAATATGTAACTCTAAACTATAAGTTAGGATCTACTCGATTAGTGCAATACATCTAACAATCATTGAAGAAAGACTAATTAAATCCACACATGAGGGACGAGAATCCGTGAAGACTAAGGCCGAAACTTAGAACAACCCGAATAATATCATCCGCTAGGCCTACATACGGGGATGGATTGCAAAGGACTCAATGGTCTTTGTCACCACCACGATCTACCACACGACCCGGCACATAGGGTGCAAACGCAGGTAAATAAGATCTAATCACCACGATTACATCATCTCTACCACTCACCCTCGAGCGAAAAGGATGAGCGCTATACGAATCCATGCATGAACATAACAATAATTCAACTATGCTAAACGTGTAATCAAAGTAAATACTAGAACAAATAATCTCGAATATAAACATGATCAAGATATTCATATTAAGAACGTGTACGGAACTTGAAGACTACTTACAATGAAGAACTTACAAGAACGAGGCCCGATCTTGAGCCGGCCTCCGACGATCGAGAGCGGATTTCTCCCTTCCTACTAGATCTAATCTTGATTGCTACTCTTCCTAAAGCGGTGTTTCTAGAGCGTGGGATTGATGACTTGGATCTTGAAGCGTTGTTCTTTGAATTGAGAACTTGATGATCCGAAAGGGGGTCTAGGGGTCTCCTTATATAGTCGGAGGAGGTGCAGTGTTGGACTTAGATACATCTCGTGCTCCCACCGACGCCCTCGGATCAAACCGACATTAAACGGGTGGATTAGATTGCGTCTTAGAGTCGGTTGAGGAAGCTTCCGGAGACCTGATCTTCTTGGACGGGGCAGGCCGATCGGCCCCCATTATTGGGCGATCGGCCTAGGGTGGGTCCCACCACGGGTCCGCGGTGCGTCGTGGCTTCTGGAGTCTTCTAGATGATGTTTTCTTCGGTGTCAAGTTTCGTTCACGTCGGGATTAATCCGAAGCCTTCTAGAGTCTTTCTCGGAGTTGGATTGCGTTACGTCGCGTGAGTCGTACTGACTCGCGAGTCCCTATTTGTTTTCTGTTTAGTCCCCGCAATTCACAACTTTACCAAAACTGGTGGAAATATGTTAGTGACACCCTATTCTAGGTTGTTATTATGATTTATACCCCTTTCTCATGTTTATTTGATTAATAAATTTATATGATAACAAGTGTCAACACTCCTTTAAGATCTGCTGCCGATCAGGCGAAGATATTTTTGTTTCTGATCAAAAGCTCCGCTAGTTCTGCCTCCTCTTCTGAAAGAAAGGTTGGCGCCGTCGTTACCTCGTGCTGCGGATCTTCATCTATTCTTATCTTTTTACCTTCTCACGCCCTTTGATGCTTTATGCGCTCCTTAACCATGTCGGGTGGCTTTCGGGGGTACGTGATTGGTGTTTGCCTGAGTTAATATTCTGTGTGCCTTGTATATAGCTCTTTCTATGTTCCTTGCTTTCCTTTTGACTTCCATGTATGGTAATGACTCCATGGAGTGCTGGAATTTTCATGCACAAGTAGCCCATGTGAATTGCGGCATTGAACTTGTTGGTGAACCCTCCGCCAAATATTGCATTGTAGGGGGAGTAGACGTCAACAATGTCGAAGGTTATGTATTCTGTTCTCGCGTTCTCCAAGTGTCCGAAAGAGACCGGGAGGGAAATTTTTTCAGCCGCTTGGACTTGTCTACCTCCGAAACCTATGAGAGGCGAGTCTGAAGGGTGCAGCTGATTTCTCTGAATTTCATTACGTCGAAGGCATTGGCGAAGATAATATCGGCGGAGCTTCCATTGTCAATCAATACTCTACTCATTCCCCAGGTTGCTATGTTTGTTGTGACTACCATCGCGTCCACATGAGGATAGCTTTCTAGTTTGAGGTCTTCTTCTGAGAAGGTGATTGGGGTTTTTGACCATTCGCCAAATCATTCTTTGGTTGGATTTGCTATATTGTTGACCAAGCAGAGATGATCCCTTTTTTGCCTTTTGGCTTCATGCTCTAGAGAGGATCCTCCGGCTATGGGCATGATCAACCTGATGGTCGGCAGTGGTGTGTGGGGATTGTACTGGTTTTCTGGATTTGGTTCATTTTTCATGGGTGCACTAGGTGGGGGGCCTGGCGGTGGTGGTAGGTGCGCATTAGGACTTTGGTTATTAAGCTGTCTGTTTGAATGTTGTGGCTGGCTTGTTTCGACATAAGTTAGGTGCTGTCTTGAGTTGGGGTAGGACATGCTAGACTCGGAGGAGTAGTTTGGTGTTGGTGCCGGTGGTGGAGGCGAAGGTCTCCATGCTGGCAAGAAGTTGGGGTAGTACGCGTTTGCGACGGTGGATGGGTGTATTTGGTTAGAGCTGAGCGACGGGTATATGGGGCAGTATTGCTGGTGCTGAGCCTGGTTTAGCGGAGGTTCAGTTCGCGGGAAAGTGAAGGCACTATTCATTTCCCTCGTTTGTTGTGTTGGGTTGAGCGGAGGTTGATTGCTCGCGCCTTTGTGGCTTTGTCCCTTTCTGTTGGATGAGGCGATCTCTTGTGAAGTGCCCCTTTTCTTCGCCATGTATGGCGCAAAATTGTTTTCTTGGCTTCTGTTCTAGTTCTTTCCTGGCCCCTTGCCTTGGTAGGGTTTCTGAGGGTTGGGGGGTCTTGCTCCCTGCAAGTTTTGCGGCTGATTTGCCTCCGCTAAGCGATCAAGCGCTAGCACCCGCTACCCCCGACCACGCTTTTTGCGGAGGTTCCGCCGCCGGTTCCTCCTGTTCCCTTTGACTGTTGCCTGTCTTGATTTTGCTCTTCCGGTCTCTTCGAAGCCATCGTCCGAACGGATCCATATTTCAAATTGCTCCACAGAGCTCCTGCATGTCCTTGGGTTTCTTTCGCGCAAGTTTCCCAGCAAACGGCCCTAGGCGGAGGCCTCTGATCGCCGCATCTATTGCGACTTGGTCCGGCACGTCCGAGGCCTTCACTTTGAGCTGCAGGAATCTCTGGAAGTAGTCTTTTAGAGCATCGTTTTGACCTTGTTTGCATTGGAACAGGTCCATGGATGTGAGGGATTCGACCACAAGTCCCTTGAAGTTTTCCAGTATCTTGTCGCGGAGGTTCTCCCATGAGTATATGGTGCTTGGTTTGGACATGGAGTACCATGCGAGCATCACCTTCGGCGGCTATGATGAATGCCTTTGCAAGAAGCTGCTTCATTGCCTCCTGCCCGATGCCTGCGCGGCCTCGTAGCTCATTATGAATTGATGGGGGTCGGTTCTGCCGTTGAACCTTGGGAGCTGGGTGGGTTTGTACCTCGCGGGCCACGGTGTTCTCTGTATCCCCTCCAACAAGGGAGATTTTGGGTCAAACGACCTCCGCTCATTGAGGACATTGTGGACAGTCAGAGGCGTGGGTGCAATCTCTGGTGCTGTGGCTGCCGCTATCTGGCTGAACACAGTGAAGGTCGCGGTGATCGATCGGTGTTTGAGTTGGCGGTGCATGGCCAATTACCTGCATGCTCTGTATCTCCGCCTGTAGCAGCGCGATTTGCTGCCTGATCTCCGCTGCCTGAGCCGACACTTGCTGAGCTTTGATGGTCTCAGCATACGCAGCTGCAGCTTGGTCCCTTTCTTGCTGTAATCTTTGGAGCATGGCTTGGAGCTGCTGTAGCTCATGAATTTGTGTGACGCCTCCGCCCTGAGATGCACCCCGCTGTGTTGCAATTTCCTCTTCCTCGCGAGTGGCAGATGGGTCTTCGTGTTCTTCTTCCAGTGATGGGTCACTCCTTGCCGTCGCGTATGTGCGTGCTTCTGGTGTTACGCTTCGGCCGGGAATTCTTCGCCGGAGCTGCTGCGGTGGACTTGGCAGTAGTTTAACTCTTTTGTGGAGCCATGGTTTTTTTCTTCGGCCCCACGGTGGGCGCCAATGTTGAAACTTGGGTTTCTAACAGGGAAATGAGATCTCCGCCTGGACGTTGCTCCAGGGAAGTGAAACCGGGAAAATGGCTAAGTGAGGAACACTCAATATTTAATAGTAACAAGTTTTATTTACCAACCAACAATACGGAGGGCCGTGCCCTCTATTTATAGTTTACATCATACAGGGATACAAAGTTACAATTCTACCATTCTAGATACCCGGTATATTCCTATCCCTGTCTTCCTGCTCCGGGGGCCTTCACGCCCTTTCAGGCCCTGAGCTGCCTTAGCTTGTCGTGTCGTTGTCTGGCCCATTTAGGGCCCGACTAACCAACTTTGGCCCTTCAAGTTATATCTCCGCCGGGACGGTCTCCGCTTCGTCTCTCCGCGCCCGATCTCCGGACACCAGGCCGGACATCTTCGCGTGGTCGGAGACAAGTCCCAAGGTGTCGACGGAAACCTCCGCGCCCTTCTTCTGGGTGGGGAGAGCCGGGTGAGCCGGCGGAGATGTGACCTCCGCCGGTCCGGTGCTCCCCCGGTCCATCGACTACAGAACCCTGCGAAACAGACATACAGTTGAACGAGGTGATTGTCAATTAGTAAGGCGGGGAAACCTCCGCCTGCCAGTATGGTTCGACATCTTCGCTAAGTGCTGGGGACCGTGTCCCAACAATACACACAGGTAACAGGTTGAGTCTGAAGAGAATTCATAATAAGCAAACAATCTATCAGGTAAGGTGATGAGCAGCAAACCAGCAGGTTGCGCATGCATACATCTCCAAGCTAGATATATATGGAAGGAAGGAAATTGATGCTCGAGGACTGAACTCAAATCCAATTAAGATGAGGTATATATGATGATTTGGGGGACCTCGCCCTCGTCGGCATGCATGATTAAACTGCACCTTAATTAAAATGCAAACTGGTGGTGAGCTAGCTGACGGCGAAGCAGATGGCGCAGCGGCTGAAGCAACAGCGATTGCATTCCTAAAACTGCCGGTGGAAGGAACCAACAGAGATGACTGTGGGAATAGTGGGGAGGATGAGCAGGCGACGACAGGCCCAGAGAAGTCGGAATTTCTATAGGGGAATCTGGTCGAAGAACGACAACCTCTGTTGTCGGCCAAGGAATAGTGTTGCGAGGAGGGGGATGAGAAGCTGTGTTTTGTTTGCTGAAGGGGAATTGCTGCTCATCGAAAGTGACATGTCGTGAAGTAATAACATGACGAGTGGCCAAGTCAAAGCATCTGTAGCCTCGGTGATCTGATGGATACCCGGGAAAAACACAGGCTGCAGATCGAGAGCTGAGTTTATTTGGGGCAGTTGCTGACTGATTAGGAAAGCAGAGGCAGCCAAACACTCTGGCTTGACAGGGCCTGCGATTCAGAAGGTATGTAGCAGTAGAAAGGGCTTCAACCCAAAACGAGGGACATGAATCAGCGTACTGCGTATGCAGTCATTCAGTGTTCGAATAATTCTCTCTGCCTTGCCATTCTGAGAAGAAGTATATGGGCAGGAGAGGCGGAGGTCAACACCATGTGCAGCAAGATGGGCACGCAAAGCGTGATTTTCAAACTCCTTACCATTGTCAGACTGAAAGGAGATGAGGGGCAACTGAAACTGAGTATGCACATAAGCATGGAAAGACAGTAAACAAGCAAGGACATCTGATTTGCAGCGTAAAGGAGATGTCCAAACATAGTGTGAGATCATCAATTAATACTAGATAATATTTAAAGCCTGAACAACTGGGTACAGGAGATGTCCACACATCAGCATGGATACACTGAAAAGGAACATAACTGATGGAGTCTGAACTTGAGAAAGGGAGACGCACATGCTTCCCAAGCTGACAAGTATGCGAGGATAAATTTGTACAAGAAAAATCAAACTGAATCAAGGTACGACGAAGGGGCTGACGTCCCGGATGGCCTAGCCATTGATGCCACAGATCCACAGTCGGTGCAGTGGCAACGAGGGCCGTCGGTGAGGGAGATGCCAGCGGGTTTTTTTTTTCTCGACCGGGCCATTCACCCGTTTTTCATTAAGAGGAGGAAAACCAAATCCAAATACAAATAGAGTTCATGATGCGAGTGGACATCAAACAAGCGAAAAGAGAACAACAACCTATCTCGCAAATAAACTGGCGATTACAAGATGAACAAACTCTGCGACACGGGAAGAGGCGATGCATACGCTCGGGCCCGAGGCGCCGCTTCTTGCCAAGAAGGAAACGCTCCATGCCCTCCCCGTTGGCTTCGCGAGGGCCCCGTGAAGGGCATCGCAACTCGTCAAAGGAGACCGCATCCTCATGCTCGGTCTCGACTCGATCCCCATCTTCTTGAGCAACACTCTCCTAGCCCGGTCCTTCGGCTTATGAAGCCTAGACCCACTCCTGCGGCGAGTCGTGCGCTGCGTTTGGGCATTAGCCCGGGCGTCCCGGGCGAGGCGCGTCTTCCTCAAAACCGGCGTAGAGAGTATTGATGGCTCGGCGGCTTCGTGAAAGCGGCCACGAACTCGCCAACCGACGGCACGAGCATGGAGATCGAAGAGTGTGCGGTGCACTCATCTTCGCCGCCACGAGCATCGGTGCCACCGGCGTCGGGCAGGGGAGGTCGGCCCCGACCTCGAGTGTAGCCGCAGCTCGCCGGTGCTCCCGAGGCTGGGGCGGCTGGGCCGAGGTGCCGGGTGCAGCGTCCGACATGACGGTGACTAGTGGACGGCGAGCTCGGCTCAACAAGCTGGCCCACCGCCGTCCAGTGGGCCCCGGAGTGGTAGGCCGGTGGAGGGCCCGACACGGCCTCTTCCTCCAGAAGGTAGCCGGGCGCACAAAGAAAGGAGGCCGCGAGCTCGGACGAGCATTGGGTCAACCCATGTGATAGGTTCCCCCTCCTCGCCCGCCCGCGGAAGCGGTCAACGGCGTCACGCGGATGTCGAGGATGTCGGTGGCGTCTTCAAGTCATGCGCTGCGGCGCCGGGCGACGCCGGCGGGGCGGCCGGCGCCGACCATAGGCATGTATCGCCCCGACGCAGAGCGCGCCCCCACGGCACCCGCGCCGCCGATGCCGAGGGAGTCGGATTGCATCATCCACACGGCACGCCCCGGCGCTGTGACCGGCGACCCCGCGACCGAAGCAAAGACGACGGTGGCGACATTGCGCTTGGCGACATGGTCGGTCGCGCCGCGCTTGAAGCAGAGGCCCGCAAGCTCGGGCGGCCACGGTGCCCACGGCGCCGGGTTTCTTTGGTCCCGCGAACAGCGATGACGACGCTTCATGACCGTCCGGAAACCATCGCGTGGTCGACGGGGGTCACGGCGAGGCTGCCGAGCCCCCGCAGGCCCCGCCTCCGGTACCGCCAAGTCGTTGGCGCGCCGGGGCCCTCTTTGTCGCTGAAGACCGAGGGCGACGTCGCGGGCACCCGCACTGCGGCCGTTGGCGCGGGACGGCCGGCCAGCCGACGCGGCCGCCAGCCGGGCCGACGTCGCCGCCGCGCCGACGCGCCGCCGCTAGCGCCGCGCCCGCGCAGACCCACCACACCATCGGGCCCGAGGCGCGGTGTAACCCCCGATAGCCCGACGAAAGACGAGGTACGAAGCGACGGCGGCGGCTGCTTGAGCGGAGTCGCCTCGAGTCGCTCGGCGTCCCCGCCACCGTTACGCTTCGAGCGCCCCAGAGGCTTCTCCGGGTGGAAGGGGGGCGTGGGGAGAGCGGCGGGAAATCGCTGGCGGCGGGCCGCTCCCCCGTGATAGCGCAGCGGCGGCAGATGTCGACGTCGTACCGCAATCTCGCCCTCTTCCACCTCGCCGTCATTGCCGCCGTCGTATACATCCACGATGAGGGCGTCGTCTTCCAACCCACGACCCGAGACGCCTGAGCCGCTAGGGGGAAGTATGGACGGCGGCGCACCGAAGCGGCGCCCGAGCCGCATCTTTTCGACCGCAAGGGGCGGCGCTTACGGCCCCTCCCCGGCCAACGCCGTGCCGCGACCCTCCAAGTGGGGGCGGGCGACGCTACGCGCCCGCGACAAGCCGCCGGGCGCAAGCACCGCCCCCTGGGAGGAGCAGGCCGCCACGCGGCGGGCCGGAGTCGGCGGCGCCCGTCGGGCAGGGGCGCGGGCCCGCCGGAAAGGCATGGGTCGACGGATCCGTGATGGGGAACCCGGATCCGGTGGACGGAGGGAGGTTGAAGGGCTGGAAGGGGTGGGCGGGGGCGGGGGGGGGCGGAGCAGCCATCGCCCGGGGAGGGTCGGGCGGACGAGGCTCCAACGGAAACATGTAGAGCAAGCCCTCACGTCCTCATCGACAAGCCCGACACCGCCTCCACACTAGGTATCAGCCGAGCCGACCGTCGTGCCAGCGGGTAAAGATCACCAGGACTTTCACATCGGAGGAGCACTGTGCGAGTCGGGATATCCTTGATGGAAAAACCGAAAGGATAAAATTCGACAGTCACATTGTTGTCACGGGTGAGAGAACGCGAACTGACACGAGATTCTTGACTAAAGCAGGTGAAACAAGAATGTTGTTCGAAGAAGGGGTGAGCGTGCAATGGTGATGGAAGTAGAAGCACGGTGGGTGACCGGCAAGGTAGCACCATTCCCGACAGTGAGAAAGGGGTTGGGAGGAGGAGAATATACTAGCGTTCGACGCCATGTGCTATGTAGCGCCGGTGTCAGGAACTGCTTGCGGTCCACTCGGTGGCACGCCGGAGGTGGCAAGAGCAACGAGTAGAGCTTGATGGTTCCAGACATCAGGTTGTGGACACGGCGGCTGCACGACACCCACGGGCGGCTGAGGAGGCATCCCGGTGAAGTAAGCCTGCTGAGATGGAGCACCAGGACGAGGCCAACAACCTTCCATGTTGATCTCGGTGAAGTTTATATAGAGTTACAGAACGCGCGCACGGAGCGCACGACATGCGGTCGTGGTCATCTCACACGTACACAAGACGCTAACCAACGCTAGTCTAAGCTATACATGTACAACACTTGAGAAGAACCGAACGGATCTGGAACTGAAACAAGGAGCAGGAACCGAAAATGTATTAGAGAGATGGGAGTGAGTGTGAATGGATGTGGAAGAACGAAGAGACGACTGACAAACGGAGTCCTAATCCTACATCCTAGCTAGAATAGCGAAACCAAAACCAATCAACTCACCTTAGATTACTCAGTGTTATTCATCGCAGCTGCTGCAGAGCGCAATGTTCCAGCAACAGCTGAAGAAGATCTAGACAGCTCAGCTGTGCCCAATTAGCTCGAAATCCATTATATTGAAGGCAATGCAACAATCTGTGGGCAACACAGCACAAGAATATAATCAGGCCATGAACGCAGAAGGCAGAGCGGCTACGTACTCTCTCTCAGTCTCAGTTCTCCAGTAATCTCAACACGGAGAGAAGCTGACTAACCATGAGAACCTCCAATGGAGAGGTAGTGCTTCCCACTGCGTTACCAGCTGGAACTAGGAGAAGGAAAGAATCTTCCCGTACCCCCCACTGTCATTGATGCAGAGGCAACCGTCGTCTTCCCGGCCGGGCCGGCCACTATTACAGGGCAGAGCTGCTACTGCCAGCACACATAGCGTAGCATGTGCTCTGCTGCATGCTCCGCCGGTGAGTGTGGTGACGGCGACTTGACTTGGTTGTCTCCACTGCTGGGTGCAGGCCGCGGACCTTGTTGGTCGGCTGCATTATTGCCTTGTGCAGTTGTGCTGAGATCTGAGGCGATGCCATGGCTGTGCCTGTGCGCCCGTGCGTGGTGGATGGCGATGGCTTTTAATTTGGACACGACACACGTACTGTAGTAATGGTGGGCTCAGGTCTGCAGTAGAGCAAGCAGCAATGGAGGTCGGTCGTCGGTCGTCAATGGCAGGGGCTGCTGGTGGAGATCAATAAAACCACGTCACTAGGCGGCTAGGCATTGATGAGATGAGTGAGGTTCATTTGTTGCTTCTGTTGTGATGGCACCAGCAGGATCAAATGACCAACGCACGTAAGATGAAGCCTGCCTGATCGAAATCAGGAATAAACAACAACTAGTGCAATGTGTGGTGCGCAAACCTGCTTCGTGGCATGCCATCTCACCGCAGCATGTCTATTAATAGAAGACATTTTGTTAAAGGTATTTTTTTCAAAATGCCTTAATTTCTTGTTCTATAAAGACATTTACCTCAAAAGGCCTCTAAAAACATATTTTTGAAGGCCAAATTAAAAAAACGCCTTAATTATTACCTATGATTTGATCGGAACAAACACTATGTTTGAAATCATCGTACGACATGTGGATCTTTGTATGATTATTGAAATTTGTGGTTTATGTGATTTTGCAGTGTATCATGTTTGTGTGATTCTATAATAATCTGTGTGCCACATGTATAGGCGAAATAAATATTTGTTTTATAATCTGAATATGTTACAATTGATATATACTATATGTGTGCCACATGTATAGGCGAAATAAATATTTGTTTTATAATCTGAATATGTTACAATTGATATAAACAAGTGTTACAAACTATGTGTTCTTTATTTCATAATGTGCTATATCATAATGTACAAGTGTTACTAGAACCTAAAAAAGTGTTACAACATACAATCACCGTAACACTAGGTAAATTTTTCCAATAGATAAATAAATGTGTTACAAGCTATACATTCTACCATAACATGAAGTGTTACTAGAGTAAAAAAAAGTATTACAGTAAAAATCATTGTAACACTAGACAAATGTTGTTGTAGACATGTAAATGTGTTACAATAAACCAGTCTATAATAAAATGGCCAATTGGAACACAAACAAAAATGTGTTACTAAGAGAGCTAGTAATACTTTTTCCAACCAATAGTAGTAACACAGGTTGGTGTTAGCAGTGAGCCTCCGGCCAACCTCGAACGAAGCGAACGCGTCGGTGCAGGCGTGCTTAAGCTGGTCAGGCGACAGCGTGCGTGCGTCCCACGCGCTCCGACGCACATGTGGCGGCTTCTCCATCTTGACGCCCATCACCTCCGCCACCAGCGCCCGCAGCCCGGCTGTGCCCGTGAGCGGCTTCTTGAGCATGTTGGCGGCAAGGCTGCGTAGGTCGACCGCGCGCCCCACCTCGAGCCCGTAGTCAGACCGCAGCTTGGCCGCGTCATCATGGATCTCGACGCCCACGAAGGTGAAGCGATCATCGGCCAGGAAACCGGACAGGGACTCCGGGATGTAGTCAGCGTGGCGGATCTGGAAGACGAGGCAGCGGTGGCCGACGCAGATCTGCAGCACGGCGACCGGTTGGACGTCCTCCCTAGAAGTGCACGGGCGCCACTCGACGTCTAGGCCGACAACGAGGCGGTTGAGGCGGCGACAGTGGATGCGGTAGATCTTGTCCAGCCACGAGTCCACCACGTCCCCGGAGTCCGAGAGCGTCATGTGGATGGCATCAGTCTCGAACCGCACCACGAAGTGGCCGTCGTAGGTGTGGGAGATCTCGGTCGCCATCTCCTCCGGCCAACGATCTTACTCTCTCCGCGCTGTTGGGGGAGGGAGATACGGTGTTTTAACTGGATTTCGAGGTGTCCATAGAAGCCCTCGGCGGAGCGGTATATATAGTAGTCCTCCTGTTGTGCGTACCGCGGAAGCGGTGCTGCGTCCGTTCATGCGCGGATGGAATCGGGTTCTCGGGTGCATCGACCGCCCTGATCTGCTGGAGGAGCAACGGGACTGGCCAGTGTCCCATGTCGCTGTGCTTTCTTCACTTTCAGAGACCGTATTCCTTTGAATAAAAAAAGACGGCCCCACAGGCCGATGCGTTCCTTGGTGTCGAAGTTTTGGTTTTACTGTTCCTCTGTCTCGAGTCTTGACTGAGAAGACTCGTCGGCGCACCATAGCGGAGGACGGGCGAATAAAAATATTTCAGCTGTGTTCAGTACCCGGAAAGTTTCACTGTAGCACTGAATTTGGCATTGCAGCACTTTTCGTTTGTTTGTGGTAAATATTGTCCTACCATGGTCCAACCAGCCAAAAGATTCATCTCGCAACGAACGTACATCCGAGTTGTCCAATTAGTTATTTTGTTTAGCTACATTTCATACTCCATGCATCTTCCAAAGATTCGATGTGATGGAAAATTGAGACGATGTGATGGAAACTTTAGGGTACTTAACACAGCCTTCCATCTGTGCTTTCACTGTCAGAGACCGTATTCTTTGAATAAAACAAACACGGTCCCGCAGGTCGATGCGTTCCTTGGTGTCGAAGCTTTGGTTTCGCTTTCAGAGACAGCCTTTTTTTTTTTAGTTAGTGTCAATTTAGTTTTTTTAAAAAGAAAAAACTTATAACGGAGGGGAGTTCTCCACTCATCCTGCACAGCTAGGGTACAACGACCGGAGGCTCACACCACACCACTACTTACTTCGAGTTGATCGAACCGACCCAACTTGGCCGAAAACGACCCAACTAAACACCTCAACTTGCCCACCTCTTGCATTCAAACAGAGGCGCGCAGCCAAGCACACGTTTCTAAATAGTAGTGTCCCGGAGTACGGCGAAAGGGCAGGACGGCCACCAAAGTCCTAAAGTCAAGTCCAGACAGCTTGCTGATAATGCGTTGTGACTCAGCCCAAAGCTGCCAATAAAGCGTACACCTGCGTGAAAAGAAACAAAACAAAAGAGAAATTGCGGCGGAGTTGGTGGGAAAATGACCGAGAAATTAAACCCCATTCCATGTAATCGTCAGGTACTCAGGTAACCGTTCTAACGTAACAAGTAACATGCATCCGCATCTGCATACTGATGAACGGGTCCCGGGACAGTGGTGACGTCAATTAATCCACACATTTGGCGGACGCCTTTATCTTGTGCATGCACGAATCATCGAGTGGTGATGCTCATAAAATTCGTGAGTGGGTAACTCATCATCACAATTGTGGCCCGGCTTAGAACTTTAGGCCCAAACGGTACGCCCGATGGGGGCGACGCCCGACACCCCCGCCGCCGCCTCCGGTCCGCCGGCCGCCGCCGCGCACCTCCTAGCTCCTCTTCCACCACCATCGACAGATCTAGGACCCCCGCATCGCGCCCACGCGTGGAGGTTAGCCTCGCCTGCGCCCCCGGGGATGGCGGAGATCGACGTTGCGGCCGCCGCCCGAGCCCCGGGCACCGAGCCGCCGCCGACGCGGCCGGCCTCCCCGCGGCGCCCCCGGCCCCCCCCCACGCCGCCCGGAGGACCTCCTCCCCTCCCCGGCCGACGCCGGCCTTGAGCCGGGCGAGCAGCCGGCCCGGCTGCCGCTCGTTCCTCGTCGGGCTTGGCGGGGGCCTCCACGCCGCTTCTTGTCGCTACGGTGGCCGTGGCGCGACCTCCGTCGTCCTCCTCGCCCGCCCGCCCTGGGCGGCGGCGCCCCCGTCGAGCCCCGACCCGGGGCGAAGCCTCCCTATGCCACTACTACGAATTGAACTTGCGTGATGTTTGGATTTGATTTTCCTTGGCGGGCTTTTTGAAAAACCGCCATGGAAAATCACTCAATTAACCGTGGCGGGCTTTTTTTCCCATTAACCATGGCGGTTTTAAAGACCGTCATGGTAAATACATTAACCGTGGCGGTTTTTATATTTAGCCCGCCACGGAAAATCAGGCCCAAATCATCACCCAAAAGCCCATTTCGGGCCACAAATATATATACGAGGTCTAGGGTTTCATTTCACCAACTCTCTCTCTCTCTCTCTCCCGTTTCCTCTCCAAAGAGCACCATCTCTCTTCCTCACCCGAAGCGCGGTGCGGCGCCCCTCCCTCCCCTCCCCAACGACGGTGCGGGCGGGGGGCGGAGGCCATGCGGGGCGGCGGCCCCTCCCGACGCTGGATCCGGCGAGGATGGCCTCCCCCTGTGGATCCGGCGAGGACGGCCTCCCCGGCGCCGATCCGGCGGGCGCGGCCTCCCGACGCTGGATCCGCGACGACGACGACGGCAACTCGGCGACGGCGGGCGCGGGCGGCGCTTTGGCGCCCGGCAGCGCGCGCGGCGCTGGCGCTCCAGCCCGGTGTCGGCGCGGGCCTCCCCGTGGCGGATCCGCGCGGGAGGCCTCCCTCGCGGGCGGATCCGCGAGGACGGCCTCTCCCGCGGCGGATCCGGCGAGGACAGCCTCCGGGCGGCGGATCGGGCGGCGGCGGCGATGGGCTCGTGACGGGCTTTGGATGGGCTCCGAGCCGGCTCATCCTTTATTTTATTTTTTATTTCATTAACGGTGGTGGGCAAAATAACCGCCACGGAAAATAATCCATTTTCGGTGGACCCTATGTTCATGGCGGCAAAAAAACCGCCACGGAAAATACATTTTGCCCGCCACGTAAGTTCCTTTATGTAGTAGTGTGCATGGTCGCCGCCGCGACGGCCTCCGTCCCGGGCCGGCCGTGGTTGCGGGTGCGCGGTTCCGCGGGCGGTGTTCGCGCCGCCACCTTCGTCGCCTATGGGGCTCGCTACTCTCCCTTCGGAGGCGACGTCGCCGACCACCGCCTTTGAGACCCGGGGCGGCGGGGCCTCAGCGGTCGCCCTCCACGCCCCGTCGCCTTCTATGCGGTAGCCGGCCAGCGGCCGTCCTTGTGCGGCCTTCCGCCCCATGCTCGTCGGCATCTACCACCACCCCCGCCTATCCATCGGGGGGGGTTGCCTCAACGCCTCTCGCGCCGAGTGGCTTCGTGGCGCCAGAGCTCGCAGCCGACCGCCCCTCCCCATCGCCCGCCGTGAGGGCGGTCTCCTTCGGGCCGCGGCAAGGCCCTCTCTCTCGATGCGGCCCCCTTCTTCCCCTCCGTCGAAGACCCAAAGGATTGCGGTGGGCGGACGACTCCTTCTCCGATTGCTCGGACAACGAGGAGGACGAGCCTCGTGGAGCCGGAGGCCTCCCACCGTCGCGGCGGCACGCTTGTCCATCCCCCTCTTCACCGTAGGCGTCCCTAGGCTCCGTCGCGGACCTCGCAGATGGACTCGCCTAGCCCCGGGCTCGGGAGGGGCGCCCCCCCAAGGCTGGGACCCTCCAGCCAGCGGCGGCGCCTTTGTCGTCGGTCGCTCCTCCACGACTCCATCGACGCCCTTGCGGGATCTCCCTTCCTTTGTCCAGGGGTGCCGGCACCCCGCAGGCTCCTCGCCGACGGCTCGCCACAGATCCCTACCCACCAACGGCCCACATCGCCACCGGCCTCCGCCCCCCGGTGACCGTGACCGTCATCTTCGCCAAGCCACGGCCCCCACCGGGGGCCCTCCACCACCTTCTCGACGCCCTTGTCGACGACGATGGCTTCACTCTTCGGGGAGACGCAGCGTGGGCGACGGCTTGCCTCGCCCAACCCCTCGCCGTTGACGACTGCGGCCACCATCCCTTTGCCGGGCTCGCTTCAATCGCTCGGGCCGGGATCACGTCGCCGCCCATTGTTCTCGCCCTCGCCCCGCCGCCTCATCTACCTCGCGACGAGGCACGGCGAGGAACCGCAAGCGCCGATGTCGCCTCCCACCGCAGCACCCCTCCACGAGCAAAGGTGCGTGAGCCTCGACACCGCGTGTTCGGGCCTCCTCCTCAGGCTCAAGACCGCCGCGCCGCCGTCAGTCAGCACGGGCCCGGACGCCCCTAGGGCGGCCGGGTCTCCGTGCAACCCCTTCTTCGCCGGGCAGATCCTTTGTTCGCCCCCTCGTCGTCGGCCTTGCTTGGTACCGGGGATTGGTGCGGGCCATCGACCGAGGTGGGCAACGCCGCACATTCCACCGACCGCCGCGCCGAGCCGTTTGTGGGAACGGGAGCCTCCCGCCGGGTGGACCCAATGCTTGATGAGCTCGAGGCCTCCCCGTCGCGTCCGCCTACCTTGGCGACCTCCCTCGTAGCCGGTTGGAGCCCCCTCGCCGCTACGCTTGGTCCAACTCAACCGTCAGACGCCGTGGCACCCGAGGTCGGTGCACCGGTGGCGGAGAGCTTCAACGACGATGTCCAGCCCAGGGCCGGATCACGCCGACCCGGGGCCTAGCAGACTCCACCCGCTGGCCCCTGGCGGGCCTCGCTTCTAGCGTAACGCGCCCTCTTGACCCGATGCGGCGGAGGAGATCACCGCTTTTTGTGGTGACCCGCTGCACCCCACGGCCGCATCCGTCGCTGCCTTCCTCGACTCCCTCGTCGTGCCACTCGAAGAGCCTCGATCAAGGAACCGCCTCGGCTCTGGACCTCGGTTCTGTCGATGTGCGGGGGGCTTCGCCGCGGAAGACCGAGCTTGCTGTCAAGTCCGGCCAACACGACCCCAATCCGAACGCCAGGCGCCCAGTCATCTTTCGAACGATTGGAGGGCCGTCCGAAGGCCCCCATTTCCAACTCGCCGGATCCGACGCGCAAGTGTGATTCCACCATCACGCCCGGTGGGGAGATCACGGCGCCAAGAGGGAGAGGATGCGGGCGGCATTCCCCAAGATGCGTCATCTTCTTTCGAGGGGACGCACCGTCGGGGACCCGACACGGCAATGTTGTCGTCGCCAGTGCTTGTAGCGCATCGGTTATAGCTTTAGTACAACTTCTTTGCCCCGCCATTAGAGCCCGGTGCCTTGTGTTGTGTTCCACCACTTTGACCTTTGGCATCTCGCCATCGCCTTCGTGGGACTTGTAAGAACTCTACTTTCCCTTAATGCAACACGTGCTTAAGCACGCTTCGAAAAAAAAATTATGGCCACGGAGAGCTTGCCTAAAATACTAGCAGAGAAGCCCGGCCTGTGTGGGCTGTTTTTCAGCCGCCAGCCCGAGAAGCCCGGCCTTTTAGCATGTCGGGCCGACCCGAGGCCCACGAGAGAGGGAATGGGGAACAAAAGCGGCGCATCCATGGGAGGCGGCGCCGCCATCGCCGCACTCGCTCCCGAGGCGATCCGGCATAGGGAGGCATGGAGCGTGTGGTCGCCATCGCGATCCCGGCCATGGACGCCAACGCACACGGGAGGGAGACTCGCGGCGCCGCTCACGCAAGAGGGAGACGCTACCCCCTCCATGGTCGACGCCGCACGCTAGAGGGAAGCACGAGGTGAGAAGGGAGGAGGCGAGCAAGTGCGGTGCTTGGAGGGGTGAGAGAGCAAGAGGTGCGGCGCCCGAAGCAAATGGGGTTCGGGGGTTCGGGGAGGGGGAGCGATGCCACTCGATGCGGTTGCGGGTGTTGCCCGAGGGATGGGGCGGGGAGTGGAGTGCGGCTCACGACCGGCATGGGAAAATGGAACTAGGGTTAGGTAGAAATTGAAGTTGGGCTCTTAGTAGGCCGCCGGGCCTCTATTTTTTGCCTAGAAAAAGACGTGGGGGAGGTCCCCACGGTTTGAGATCTTTATTAATTTTAAATTTAGAGGGTTATAGGGTTACATACAGTGATTTAACTGAAGGCATCGAGCCAAACACAAAAAAGAAGACCTTAAGTCTACTTTAAACCAGACCGACTAAAGCAAGCATTGTGACTTGAAGTTCATGAACCATAGATTT
This sequence comes from Hyparrhenia diplandra, assembly GCA_015847255.1. Classification (NCBI taxonomy): domain Eukaryota; kingdom Viridiplantae; phylum Streptophyta; class Magnoliopsida; order Poales; family Poaceae; genus Hyparrhenia; species Hyparrhenia diplandra. The sequence goes on from JADLZK010001249.1 coordinate 129,822, forward strand.
GGGGTCGGGTCTATGCTTTTGGAAGACTTTGTCATTCCTGAGTTTCCAAAGTTCCCATGAGGCTATCAGAATTGCTTCAGTGAAACAAGGCATGTTGTGTATGGCCTGAGCATGAGTGAACCTGTCTTTGATTGGTAAGGCACCATTCCGCTTGACTCAATTTTTCGCCCAAAGCATTCAGTTGCAAATGGACAATCAAAGAACAGATGATTAATTGTTTCCAAAGAGCCCAAAGTGCACATGACACAAGCCTGACTACCCTTGACCTGCATGTTTCTTCTTTGAAGCATATCTTTTGTGTTGAGTCTATCAACCATGATCAGCCAGGCAAAATATTTGATTCTGGGAGTGCATCTTGACTTCCAGATAATCTTGAAGATTGAGTGTGCATCAACTGAGCTGAATGCATAAGAATAGTAATTTTTGGATGTATACCTTTCCCCCAAATAGGCATCCACTTATCATTGTTGTCCTCATCATATTGCATAGGTTGCAATTGCATCTGTAGTAATTCAAGTTCTTCTAGTGCTTCATTTGATAGGGGTAGCATGAAAACTGCATCGAGGTCTTCAACTTGGACAATTTCAAAAACTGAGGCACCATCAGTTCTAGCAAAGGAGGCCAGCCTTGGATATTTGCTTTAGAGGATTTCATCTGCCCACAGGTCATCCCAAAAACACACAGTTTAGCCATGACCAATGTCACATTTTGCTATCCCTCTGAATAGGATATTCAATCTCATGATATCCTTCCACCGTAAAGAGCCCAGTTCTCCCGAGACATGTGGAACTTTATTTCGTAATGCTTATCCCAAACCATTCTCACCCAAGGGTTGTCTACTTTATTATAAAATTTGCTCAGATATTTCATTAGGAGGGCATCATTCTGCCGGCTTAGATTAATTATCCAAAGTCCACCTTTATCTTTGGGCAAAGTACAGTTGGCCATGCAACCAAATTTCCACCCTTCTTTTTTCTCGAATTTCCTCTCTAGAGGCATTGTTTTTCGGCCCTATCTATGTTATCAATAACTCCTTTGGGAAACTTGATAGTACACATAGCATAAGTTTTGATGGGTGTGATTGCAGAGTTTATCATCTCCAACCTTCCAGTGGGGGACAGCCAAGTAGAGCAAGCAGATAGTCTTCTTTCCACTCTTTCCATCATAGGGGTGAGGTCCTCAAATCTGGGTTTTGTGGTGCCCATAGGTAATCCAAGATATGTGAATAGCATTGTGCCAATATCATAGCCAAAAAAACATTTGCTAAGTGTTCCATCCTGTCATGGGTGACATTTATGGGGTACATGTGGGATTTTCTGTAATTTACTTTCAGGCCAGTTGAGTCAGCAAAACCTTGCAACATGTTTTTTAGGAACACCAGTTGGCTTGGGTCAGCTTGGAGGTATAGGAGGGTATCATCAGCATAATGTACTATTGGGAAGTCCTCCCAGGTTGAGGCAATGGCTGGCAAAGGTAATTCATAGTGGCGGCTTTGTTGGTGATGATCTGCTGAGCTAGCAGCCTAGGACAAATAGCAAAGTGGAGATAATGGATCTCCTTGCCTCACTCCTCTTTTTGCATTTGAAGAATTTTTTCTGGTACCCCATTTAGGAGCACAACCGAAGAACCGAAGCCAAAATAGTGTTCATCCATTCGGTCCATTTTCCTGGCGGACCCAAATGTGTCATAACTTGAATTATGGGAGAGTGTTCAATGGTGTCAAATGCGTTCTCAAAATCAAGTTTGAGAATGATAGCCTCCCTTCTTAATTGTTGACATTCATGGATGTATTCATAGCACCATACCAAAACAGTCTGTATGGTCCTCGGTTCTAATGAAGCCATATCGATTTCAGTGCATGTTGACGGTCACTAGTGATATATTTTTACCATCAACATTCTACCATTAAGGGGTGAAACTATACATTCTCATACTCATATATATTTATTATTGACATATTTTCACTTGTAGTGTAGAAATATCTATTTTGTAGGAATTAAATAAATACAAGTGGAAAATACAACAAAAGGAGCCTTCTAGGGAAGCGCATTCCGGGACACCACTTGCCCCAAATGAGAAGAAGCCCACCACGATGAAGAACTAGGCCAAGCACCATCACCACACCACATCTCGGGCCCAAAGATCGCACTTAGACCAAAGCCTAGCCTGCACCGGAGCCCGGCCTAGCGCCTTGCGGGCGCCGCCTATGTGGCCGCGCCGACCTTGGCATCGGTCCGGCCCAAACTTGGTGAGGCGGTACATTAAGTACGCCTGGAGGGCCGTGCTTGGGTGACGTGGTAGGTTCACGGCACTGGGCGCCCGGGAGGAGGTCGGTTTGGTGGCTTTTAGCACTCTAGGCCCCTCTCCTCCATGTATAAGTAGCCCCCTCCTCCTCCTCATTCCAACACACCTCCCTTGAGTCCTACCTCACACTCCACACTCTCTACCTCACTCCTCCACCTCTCTCTACCTCTCTACTTCTTCCGGTTCTTACTTTCTTGGTTAGTCTTGGAGTAGAAGAGCTACAAGGAGGGCTTGTCTCCTAGAAGAAGTGCTTCTTGGTAATATATCTCTAAGGGAGAATTCTTCTTGTTACAAGTCCCTATTCTATTATCATAGTCTTACATCTGAATTAGAGTATAGTCATGAGTGTGATTTGATCCTGATATATGAACTAGTATATAGTTTGTGTGTCTTGCTCATAGCATGCTCATACTCGTTCTTCATAGTTCATATTGCTTACATGATTAGAGGTGGGATAACGGTTCGTTGTTCTTTTGGGTTTGCTCATATTCTAGTCCGTCCATCCGTAGGGTGGGGATCCTGGGGGGACATGAGTAGTTTCCTTGTATGCGAGCATGCTGCCCGGTCTTAGGGGAACTGCGAATATGACGGCACGCCATGGTTGAGGGGGTAGGCGGCAGGGTAGTGACAGCCTTGTCCATCCTTTGTAATCCCCCCACGTTCGTGTGTTGTGTAGGAGTTCGTAAATGCCTCAGTGGGTAGCAGACCACCTGGGGGGTCTTCCCGTTATCCTAGACCTAACCATGCTTATATCATGTATTCATGTGACTCTAACTATATTCATTTGTATTGACTATGACTAGAATTAATCTACTCCACTTAGGAACTTTCATTTATTCTTTATCTATTTTCTTTATCCTTTTAGGTAGCTCCTTGGGTGTGTGTCACACTATCTATAAACCATATTGTTTACCCCTACATGATCAAGTTGGTCCATTGTGTGTGTGTATCTTCGTATTCAGATGCCATGCTAGCTTCTTACATACATGCCTTCCTTTGGGAAAATATAAATAACGATACCCTGATAATACTTTCGGGTAAAATGCTACAATGATAGATCCGTGCGCTTGCAGATAAATATCTATTAAGGCAAGATCTATGAACCGCCATCCAATAGGGTCACTATTGGGATCTTCGATCCTGGCAGTGATGTTGTGGGATGACGGTGTTGATGTTTCTAGTGTAATCACCGATATGGTGGTTGCGCTTAGGAATGTCAACACGCATTTCTGGCGCTTTTATTAGAGATGGGTTGTAAACCTATTTCTAGTGATTGCGCTAGGAAATGCCAACAAATATTTCTAGCTATGAGTATGAGATATGCATGCATGGTAGCCACTTGCTCATACAGGCTAATCTTTTATGTTTTCTCCTGTTGTGGATGAAAACAGGATAGTGTATGTCTAGTTTCCAACTACCGGATAACTTCATCGCTAATTCCGAGGCACTCCTAAGGAAGAACAGGTCTCGCGCCTCTTCTTCTTCGGTCGGAACCCCGATAGCTGTACCAGACACCCCAACACCAACCGTACCAAACTCCATGGCCCAGAAGTCGCTTCGTGAGTTCTCCATCCCCGCTGTTGCCAATGTGCCCACCGAGCGCACTGTCAATATCGGTGACAAGAACTTCAAGCTCTGTACTAGGCTGATCACTATGATGCAGGCCAGTCCATTCTGTGGACTGCCCAGCGAGGACGCCAACGCTCATCTCTATCACTTCCTTGAGCTGTGCGACACCATTGTCATCAAGGATGTCGCACCGGACGCTATCAGGCTCCGTTTATTTCCCTTCTCCCTTGTGGGGAAGGCGAAACAGTGGTTTTACAAGGACAAGGAAGCTGTTGACATGTGGACCAAGTGTTCCACAGCGTTCTTGGCTAAGTTCTTCCCCATGGGCAAAACCATTGCCCTGCGGGGGGAGGATCGCCAATTTCGGTGAAATTCCATGGAACCCATTCCGGAGGCATGGGAAAGGCTGTAAGAATATATTCAAGCATGCCGCACCACGGGATGGAAAATTGGCTGGTGCTCCAGAACTTCTACAATGGGTTAACACCCATGTCGAAGGGGCACCTCGACCCAAGCATCGGTGGCGCATTTCTATCGCTCACCATCGATGTGGCCCACGGCCTTGATCGATAAAATGGTGACGAATCAAAGCTGGGGAGGGGATGGAACCCTAGCGAAAGCACAAAAGGCATGCATACCTGTGAAGGAGCCGGATATGCTTGTCGCAAAAATGGATCTCTGCTGAAACGGCTAGAAGAACGCACCACTAAGAAAGAAGCAATGAGGCAACCAATCCACGCCACAGACACACATATGACGTGTGAGAGACACTGTGGAGAAGTTGGCCACTTTCGGGGGGATAATTGCCCCGAGACCCGTGAGGAAGCATCGTACATCAACAACGGGTACCGCCAACGATGCTTGAGGGCAATAATGGCTGGAACAACCAATCCCGGTGTTGCATTTCTTAAGCGCAATCACTAGAAACAGGTTTAGAACCCATCTCTAATAACGGCGCTAGAAATGCGCCGTTGACATTCCTAAGTGAAACCACCGTGTCGGTGATAACACTAGGTACATCAACGGTGATAGATCTTGCCAATTAAGATATTCATCCGCAAAGCGCACGGATCTATCATTGTAGCATTTCACGGAGATTTTTAGGGTATCGTTATTTATATTTTTCCCAAAGGAAGGCATGGTGGAAAAGGATCTAATAGAGACATGAACAAGATAACATGACGTGTAATGGACCAATGCTCATAACAGGGGTATAAAGGGAACGGTAAAGGGATAACTTGACACACTCACTCAAGCCAAACTCAAGGATAAAGATAAATAAGGAATAAAGAAAGTCCTAAGTGGAGCATACTGATTCTAGTCATGGCTGTGCATAGAACCAGTTGATAGTCGGGCAACACGCATGAGCGGGAGGTCGGAGGCGAGAATGAAATGGACAGGGAGACTCCCGGGTGCCATACGACCCAATAGAAGCATTTACGAACTCCTACAGCACACACGAACGTGGGGGGATTTCAAGGGACGGTCAAGGCTTGTCACGACCAAGCCGCCTACCCCCTCAACCGTGGCATGCACTCATATTCGAAGGATGCACGGCATCCAGGACACCACGTCCGCATACTAGGACACTACTCATGTCCCCCATGGCCCCCCACCCTACAGATGGACGGAATAGGACGACCAAGCCCCGAAGGACACAACGAACCGCCATTCAGCACAATCCCGATACTACCCAATTATATTGCATGAATGGTTTAAGCATAAAGTTCTATATGACGATATCACAACATAGAAACTATAGACTAGTTCATGTGTCATGATCATGTCAAGAACAACATGTTAGATCATAGGATAAATCACGAGGTATAGAAATAACATGAAGACTCTAATCCTAATGCACAACCAAGATAAGATAAGAGCAAGGCTTTGGAAGAATACCATAGAAAGATTTATTTCGGAATCCATCTTCCAAGGAGCCAAGCCCTCCTTGGTAGCTTTGCCTAGCTCCACATCCTAAACTACTAATCCTACTAGGAGGAGGAAGAAGAAGAAGTGGAGAGGAGAGAGTAGCTTTCTTGTGAGGTGTGTGTTACAATGGTGGGGAGATGGCCTCCTTTTATAGGTAGAGGAGAGGGGGCTCATTGGAAAATGTCCCTCCCCATATGGAAGGAGCCAAAACCGACACTGAAATACCTTCCTAGTTTGCTAAACCGACCAACCAACGTCGGCAACGCCCGTTTTGGAAGGTAACAAACCGCCTCGCCAAACACGGGCCTGAACCGCCTCGGGATGGGTGCGGGCGCACCGGTGGTGTGCGCGCACTGTCAGGCTTCGGTTCAGGCCTTGGCGGGGTGGCGTGTTTGGGCTTGAAAAGTTGTGTGGCGATGTTTGCTCGGCCCGATTGGCGTGTTTGGTCCATTTCTCCCTTGGGCTTGATGTTCTCGGGGAATGCGCTTTCGGGAGGCGTCTTTTTGGTGTATTTTCCACTTATTTCTTATATAAATCTGCACAATGATAATTTGGACACTACAAGTGGAAATATGTCAATAATAAATGTATATGTGTGTAGTAAGGTATAGTTTCACCCCCTTATTGGTAGAATGTTGACGTTAAAAATATGTCGTTGGTGACCGTCAACAAACTCCCCCAAGCTTACCCTTTGCGTGTCCTCGAGCAAAGATAAGCACTTGGTTGTTGATCAGGAGTTGCTACTATGCCGATTATGTTTTCAAGTGCCGGGGGTTATAATAAGATTTTCTACTAGAGTTTGAATAAAATGGCACATCTTTTTCTCACCCTTTATTACCTTTCATCGTAGCGGGGCTTTTTAGCTTTTCTCAAAGTCTTGGCGGTTGCCAGATAGAACGGTTATAACGTAAATACTTTTTCATTCATCTGATCAACTTTCTCATCAGGGATTTATTTTTTTTATTTTTTTAAGTTCTATTTTGTTTTTCGAAAGTATGGGCTTTATTGCTATATTTTTTTTTTTTTTTTTTTTTTGGAGAGGTGGGCTCTGCTCGCCCTAGACTTTTGTCTTTTATTTCCTCACTCTTTTTTTGGAGATGTGGGCTCTACTGCGCCCCTCGGACACATGTCCATTTTTCATCTCTTTTTTTTTTCTTTTCTTTTCTTTTTTTTTTAGCATAGCCCATATCATTTCTCTTTTCTTTCAAATTAGATTCCCGGATGTCAAGTTTCTCTTTTGGACAAAATCATAGCAAATCCATTTGTACCATATCATACTTGGCAACAACTTAGACTAGATAGAGCCTATGCAACCCACATGAATCAGGTTTTTTTTTTTTTAGGATGAGTTTTTAGACTTAGCCACTAAACCCAAACTTTAGAGAAATTCGAATTATAAACTAGGCACGAGGCAAAACATAAAACGGAGCAACTATTCATCATTTCAACGGGGGTAGAACTAAACATTTCTACAACACATATATATGGAGTGGAATAAATCTCCTTTCTCTCTTTCTTCTTCCCCTCTTTTATTATTATTATTATTATTATTTTATTCTCATACCTCATCATTCATATAAGATAAGAAAATAACCGAATGGAATGTGAGATGCGAGTTACCTTTGTGGGAGTCCTCCCCAAGCTAGCTTTTGACTTACCTTCGGTTTATGAACGTTGCTAGCTTGTGACGCTATGAATAGATCTTTGATTAACGTCGTCTTTTGAGCGTGCCGGAGACTCCCCCAAGCTTGTCTTGTGATGATCTTGGAAGAGCGGGACAACCATTCTTGGGGTTTCAAAGGTTTTTATTTATTTTATTTTTTTATTTTATCATTATCATCATTTTTTTTTTGGTTCACCAAACAACTTCGATCTCCATTGTCATCTCTTGAACTTACCCTCATGATGTTGATAAATTCCTAGGGGGGGTTAGTCCATATGGTCGACCAAATTCTACATTCGCATCTCGATTCAATAATCAAACTCGACTCCATGTCTAATCGATTAGGGTAGACTTTTGACCTAAGCACCATGCTTAATTCAAAAACACCTATGGAAGTATGATCACTCGAAGTAATCAAATCTTCCAAACCAAAACATGCCAACATAGAAAAAGGACGCATGAAATGAAAACAAGATTCATCCAATGGAGATAAAGGCATTGCAAGGCGAACAAAATGATTATAGTTGTTTTTATATATATATATATATTAAAAATTTATTTAGAAAATATGTTTTATTTAGGAAAATATTTTTCTTAGTTAGTTTTTTTCATAGAAGAATTTATTTTATTTATAAAGGTTTTTTATTGTAGTTTTTCGAAAATATTTACTTATAGATTTTTATGTAGTAAATATTTTTGTTTATTTTGATAATTAAATATTTTATAAAACTTTTTTTGGAAGGTAATGGACAGAGGAGGATGAGTGTAGGGTTCTCATTACCTTGGTAGGATCTTCCCCCAAGCTAGCTCGGTGCTCATCGGATTGGGGTTTTACCCCGTGCTCTTTGACTTTTCTGCATGGTTAGTATATGGTAGATTCACGAGTGGACTTACCATCCTCCGTGATTACCAAAATTCAAAGCATATGCAGGAAGGAGCATTTCGAGCAAGCTAGGTGTTCAAGATTTTTTTTTTTTTGAAATTTATTATAAAGGGAGGACAAAAACTTCACCAAACTTTTCAAACTCAAGCAAGGCTAAGATAAAGATGCAATATAAGTCTAGCCTTGTTTTATCTCCATGATGAAATATTTTTATATATATATATATATATGGGGATAAGTATGAGTAAAAAGAATTGGTGAATTATTACCTTTGCGTACCTGAGTGTGTGTACCAACCACGCATGAAGGCAAGATGTTAAAACTCCCGCGGTGGTAGCTTGATGATCCATCTCAGGCGGGCCACAAGACTTAGGTGATACACACAGGTAGTGTATATGGACCATGGGCCTTAGTGGTCACAAAGGTGTAAAGGAGTATGTTCCTCCTTTCCTTTACCTTCTTTTTTTTTTTTTCTTTTATTGGACCTTTTGCGTGCACTGGAGTGTACTTGACCGGCAGCTTGGGGATAGAGTTCATAATTGCTTTGCATCGGTAGCGTGATGATCTTGATTTGGTAATGACTTCCTCATACCGGAGTAGAGGGAGGCATACCCAAACTCACCAGTGCAACAAAGGTCTTTGGAGAGAAAGATCCCTTCTTGCTTACATGGAAGTAATGAAGGGTGGAGTCGGTGTCTTCGTTGTTTACTTTGACCTTGTGGGGCCAACCTGCTCCTCTCTCCTTTTTTTTTCTCTCTTTTTTTTAAACAACCATTTTTTTCTATATATATATTTTTTATCTCTCCTTTTTTCAACTCTTTTTTCCTCTTTTTTTTTATATATAGCAAGGTGAGGCTAATCTCTTATTCATCTCTCTTTTTTTTTTTCATCATATATTTTTTTTTTTCTCTTTTTTTTTTTTTCATCATATTTTTTTATGATCCCCTTGTACGTGGAACTTGATATTATCACCGTCCTCCCTCTCACACTTGGACTTTTTGCAAAAAGTCGGGTGTGCAAGGTCGAGGTCTCCTTTTGAATGCGTTCCTCCGCCCAAGAGCATCAAAGTTTTTTCTTGATGATGTAGCCCCCATGTTTTCCAAGCGTCGCGTGCCCTTTGTTCTTCTTAGTCTCCACACGAAATGGTTAGCGACAAGAATACCCGAAGGCGCATACTAACTTGATAACATTCCCTTGCTTTTTATATATAAGATATATATATATATATATATATATATATATATATATATATTTTTTTTTTTTTTTAGAAAGTTTTTTTTTTTTTTTTTAAAAAAGATTTTTTTTTTTTTTTTCTAGATAAACCTGTTACAAACAAAGGTCACTACACATGCATATTATCATGATGAACATGTTCCAAAAGATTCCTTAGAAAAAACCAATGCCTTCCCCGGCAAACGGCGCTTTAAATGCTTGTTGCATTTCTTAAGCGCAATCACTAGAAACAGATTTAGAACCCATCTCTAATAACGGCACTAGAAATGCGCCGTTGACATTCCTAAGTGAAACCACCGTCTCGGTGATAACACTAGGTACATCAACGGTGATAGATCTTGCCAATTAAGATATTCATCCGCAGCGCACGGATCTATCATTGTAGCATTTCACTCGGAGATTTTCGGGTATCGTTATTTATATTTTCCCAAAGGAAGGCATGGTGGAAAAGTATCTAATAGAGACATGAACAAGATAACATGATTGTGTAATGGACCAATGCTCATAACGAGGGGTATAAAGGGAGCGGTAAAGGGATAACTTGACACACTCACTCAAGCCAAACTCAAGGATAAAGATAAATAAGGAATAAAGAAAGTCCTAAGTGGAGCATACAGATTCTAGTCATGGCTGTGCATAGAACCGCTTGATAGTCGGGGCAACACGCATGAGCGGAGGTCGGAGCTGAGAATGAAATGGACGGGGAGACTCCCGGTGCCATACGGCCCAATAGAAGCATTTACGAACTCCTACAAGACACACATAACGGGGGGATTTCAAGGGGACGGTCAAGGCTTGTAACGACCAAGCCGCCTGAAATCTCATGTTTGGTTTTGGAAATTGATGGCGACACTTGTGGACTAATCCTTGGCTCTAAGTGTGTGACTTAAGAAAGGATTAGGTGGATGACAAGGAGCATGATGATCATGAACATGGACAATGTGATGGACATGATGGATCGTTAAGCTCGGTGATCGGCTTGAGAGGAACCCGGGAGATCAAGGCAAAGGTATACTTGATAGGGTTTTCCTTTTCGGTGATCAAGACACGGTAGAGCGTGTGATCACATTATAGGATAGATGGCCGACTATCAAGAGGGGTTGCCGCGACAATCCTTGCATGAAGTGCTTCTAGGTCCAATTGACTTGCATATGCATTTAGGATTGAGAGCACTAACTTCGTTCTTGTCTAACCCGATCACGACATGCTAACACAAGTGCTTATGGGACACATTCGACGTGTTGGCAACTCAAGACAAGAAGCGAAACTTGGAAATTTGGAAAGACGACGACGCAACGATGAAGAGGAACTTTTTGTACCGCTGCGGTTATTTGGGCGGCGCTGGCGCTGGCGCTGGCGCCGGCGAGTGCAAAAGTTCAAATCGGGCGCCCGATGTGTCCGCGGCTTGCGCCGACGCGGCCAAAACCAATCGCCGGCGTCCCGCTGTTCAAACGAAATCTGACAACACGTTTTGAACAAATGCCCGACGCGGCATGTGGTGGGCGCTGGCGCATCCGGCTGGCGTCGGCGCGATCGAGAGCATGTCGGGAGACCCCCGCCGGACTCTGCGTCGGCGTGTCCGGCGATGTGTATAGGCGCTGGCGCGTCGGGCGAAGGTCACCCGGCGCGTCCGGCGCAGCGACGGAGAAGGGACTTTGGCCAACGGCTCTATTTCGACTTGGGGTCTATATATATTGCTTTGGCCGGCCATTTGAGCTTCCTCTTGCACATTTGAAGCTTCCAACTTGCTAGTGAGCTTGTGAGACTCCTCTCCACTCATCCCTTCACTCTAACTTCGAATCTTGAGTGAGTTTGAGAGTGATAGAAGTGCATTGCTTGATTAGTCTTGCATCTAGAGGCACTTCATCCTTGGAGAAGCCACGGGATCTTGTTACTCTTGGGAATTTGCTTGGTTCCCTAGCGGCTTGGAGCAAGAGGCGGTGTTGAGCTCGATTGGAGCTTGTTCGAGGCCACACCGGTGGTGATTGTGAGGGGTCGTTCCCTACCCCGCGGGAGATCGCGAAAGGAGCACTAGTGGATTGCTCGTGGCTTGTTGGACCCTCTCTTGTGTTCGGTTGCTTGAGCTCCCACCGGGGATTTGGCATTGGCCATTAAGCTTAGCATCCGTCAAGTGAGTGTGTCGCCATAACGGGGACTAGCGTGCCGGCAAGCACGTGAACCTCAGTGAAAAATCATCGTGTCACTTGTTCTTGCTCGTTGGAGATTTCTTGGTGATCACGGTGATTGGCTTCCACCTCTACACTTCGCGGTGGTATTGTGTTCTAGCCTCCTTGCATTGCTTTCGCTAGTATTCTTGTGTAGACTTGTTTAGCTTGAGTAGTGTAATAGGTTGCTTAGTCTTGTTAGCTCCTAGTTGTTAAACTAGTTAGACTTGCTTGTTCACCTAGGAGTATTTGTAGAGACTTAGCTTTGTGTGAAATAGAGACTATAGAATTGACTTGTGGCTTGCATAGCTAGTTGAAGCATTGCTTAATTGCTACGCCATCTTATTGTCTAACCCGGGTGCTTAGTGTTGTTGCAAGAATTTTTAATAGGCTATTCACCCCCCCTTCTAGCCATTAGGACCTTTCAAGTGGTATCGGAGCCGAGGCACCGTATTTGAGTGGCTTAACATCCAACGGTGACAAGAAAATGGCTATAATGTTTCATGTCAACAACACCAAGAAGGCGCCACCTTTTGATGGCACAAATTTTGCCTATTGGAAGGTTAAGATGACCGCACACCTCAAGTCAATCAATAGAGAAGTGTGGGTTGTCACGGAGAAGAAGTTTGAGGTTGCCAAACCCGAAGAGCCAACCTCCGCCGAAGAGAAGAAGCTATATGCCAATGATGTGGCCGTGAGTGCTTTCCATGAGGCATTCAATGATCGTGTATTTGAGCAAGTCAAGAACCTCACCATTGCTCATGAGATATGGAAGAAGCTAGAAGAGTGTTATGAAGGCACCGAAGGCGTCAAGCAAGCCAAGGCATACATAAAGCTTGAGCAATTCAATAGCTTCAAGATGGAAGATGATGAGACCGTGCCGGAGATGTTCCACCGCATGTAAGTGTTGGTGAACGATCTCAATGCACTTGGTGAGGACATCAAGGACAAGACCTTCAACATGAAGTTCTTGAGGTGTTTGCCGGAAAGGTTTGGGATGTTCATCACGGTGCTAGTGAGGACAAACTTGAAGGACTTGACACCCAACCAATTGCTTGATGAGGTCATGACCGATGACTCCTATAGAGATGACAAGAAAGGAAATGTGTTGGGGCTAGGCAAGATTGCTATCACTCAAGAGAAGAGTCTATCAAAGGTGTTGCTAGTTGACAATCTTGATTACAACCTCTTGTCGGTTTCTCAACTTGGTGACCATGGGTACAAATGCATATTCACAAGTCAAGAAGTTGAAGTGGTTAGTGGTGATGGTGCAAACATGATCTTCAAGGGATTTAGATATGGTGATCTCTACCTTGTTGACTTCAACTCAAAAGAAGCCAAGTTGACAACATGCTTACTCTCAAAGGCTAGCAAAGGGTGGTTGTGGCATAGAAGGCTTGGTCATGTTGGAATGAAGAAATTGAATAAGTTGTTGAAGCATGACTTGGTTAGAGGCTTGGATGATGTAAAGTTTGAGAAGGATAAACCTTTTGGAGCATGTCAAGCCGGGAAGCAACATGGCAATGCACATCCAACCAAGAGCATCATGAGTACAAGCAAGGCATTTGAGTTGCTACACATGGACTTGTTTGGGCCAACATCATATTCAAGCATTGAAGGCAACAAGTATGGTTTTATCATAGTTGATGACTACACTAGATACACATGGGTGTTCTTTTTGCATGACAAAAATGATGTGTTTGAGCTATTCAAGACTTTTGTCAAGAGAGTGCAAAATGAGTTTGAAACATCCATCAAGAAGATTAGAAGTGACAATGGGAGTGAGTTCAAGAATACAAGAATTGAAGAGTTGTGTGATGAGCTTGGAATTGGACATCAATTCTCACCAACCTACACTCCTCAATCTAATGGTGTAGTTGAGAGGAAGAATAGAACCTTGATTGAAATGGCAAGATCTATGCTTAGTGAATACAATGTTAGCCATTCCTTTTGGGCCGAAGCAATCAACACGGCTTGCTATTGTAGCAACCGTCTCTATTGCCATGGGATGCTTGGCAAGACACCATATGAGTTGCTCAATGGAAGAAAGCCCAACATTGGTTACTTTAGAGTCTTTGGATGCAAATGCTACATTCTCAAGAAAGGCACAAGATTGGGCAAGTTTGACAAGAAATGTGATGAAGGATTCCTAGTTGGATATTCAACCACAAGCAAAGCATATAGAGTATGGAACTTGGGTAGTGGCAAGCTTTGAAGAGGTTCATGATGTTGAATTTGATGAAACCCAAGGCTCTCAAAATGAAGTTAAAAATCATGATGATGTGAGTGGTTCCAACTTGGAGAATGCTATGAGGTCAATGGATATTGGTGACATTCGGCCTAGGCAAGTGCAAGAAGATGAAGACACTCCATTGCCTACTACTTCGTAGACATTGGTGCAAATGAAGCTAGCACTAGTGGCACTCAAGTTGAAGATCAAGATCAAGAGCAACAAGCTAGTCCAACTCCTCATCCTAGTCATCAAGTGCAAGTGATGCAACCTTCCAACATTGCAAGAGACCATCCAATTGATCAAATAGTGGGTGACATCAATAGTGGAGTGGTCACTAGAAGAAGACTAGCATCTTTTTGTGCTCACCATGCATTTGTAGCACAAGAAGAGCCGGAGAACATTATGGATGCACTCAAGAAGGAAGATTGGATCAATGCCATGCATGAAGAGTTGAACAACTTCAAAAGAAATGATGTATGGGAATTGGTGGAAAGATCAAAGGACTATAATGTAATTGGAACCAAGTGGGTTTTCAAGAACAAGCAAGATCAAGATGGAATTGTTGTGAGAAACAAGGCAAGGCTAGTAGCTCAAGGGTACACTCAAGTAGAGGGTCTTGACTTTGGAGAGACCTATGCACCGGTTGCTAGACTTGAAGCAATTAGAATCTTGCTTGCTTATGCATGTGCTCATGACATCAAGCTCTATCAAATGGATGTGAAGAGTGCTTTCTTGAATGGCATCATCAATGAGTTGGTGTATGTGGAGCAACCACCGGGCTTTGAAGATGAGAAGTATCCCGATCATGTGTACAAATTGAAGAAGGCTTTGTATGGTTTGAAACAAGCACCTAGAGCATGGTATGAGAGGTTGAGAGATTTTTTCTCCTCTCTAAAGGGTTCAAGATGGGCAAGGTGGACACCACACTCTTCACCAAGAAGATTAGCAAAGACTTGTTTGTGTTGCAAATATATGTTGATGACATTATCTTTGGGTCAACCAACCAAGAGTTTTGTGAAGAGTTTGCTAAGATGATGGCCAATGAGTTTGAAATGTCAATGCTTGGAGAGCTCACATTCTTCCATGAACTTCAAATCAAGCAATTGAAGAATGGCACATTCATTAGTCAAACCAAGTACATCAAAGACATGATCAAGAAGTTCGATCTACAAGATGCCAAGTCAATGTCCACACCAATGGCAACCAATGGAAGCCTTGACACCGATCCAAATGGCAACATGGTTGAGCAAAGAAGTATAGGTCTATGATTGGAAGCTTGCTCTATGCAACCGCATCAAGACCGGACATAGCATTTAGTGTGGGCATGTGTGCTAGATATCAATCCGATCCAAGAGAAAGTCACCTCAAAGCAACAAAAAGGATTGTGAGGTACTTGAAGGGCACACAAGATGTTGGACTATGGTATCCAAAGGGATCTAAGTTTGATTTGATTGGCTATTCGGATTCCGACTATGGAGGGTGCAAGATCAATAGAATGAGCACAAGTGGCACATGTCAATTTCTTGGAAGGTCACTAGTATCATGGTCTTCAAAGAAGCAAAATAGTGTTGCTCTCTCAACCGGCCGAATATGTTAGTCTTGGGGGAAGTTGTTGCACTCAATTGCTTTGGATGAGGTCAACATTGAAGGATTTTGGGTTCCAATTTGACAAAGTCCCATTGTATTGTGACAATGAAAGTGCAAGGAAGATGACTCAAAATCGGTTCAACATCCAAGAACAAAGCACATTGACATTAGGCACCACTTCATAAGAGATCATCAACAAAAGGGTGACATTTGTATCATGGGCATTGGCACCGAAGATCAACTAGCCGACATATTCACCAAGCCACTTGATGAGAAGAGGTTTTGCATGCTAAAGGGAGAATTGAACATTATTGACTTCTCCAACTTGAGTTGATGCACCCCACTTATATGACATGCCTCTCCTTCGACAAACCCCAAGGTAAAAGTTGGTTGTCATGGCATTCATATATAGCTAAGGACTTGTTAGTGCATCTAGACATCATGCAACTTAATAGGCTCATTCATGGTAAATCAAATGATTTCAATGTATGTGTGGCACCACTATAGCTTTGAATGTTTACATGATCTAGTGGTGGCATATGACATGTTTATGTGCTTGCAATCCTAGTGTCAACTCTAGAAAATGCGCTATTGATGTGTATTCTAACATGGTGCAAGATAACCCTTATATTTATATGAGGTGTGAAAAAGCTTGTCCTTGGTTCAAACTTGAATACATGGAAAGGCAAGTGATCTAGATGAGACCATATGTGATACTTTGATTGACTTGATTTCTCTCATTTACACCTTTTTGGTGATTGTTGACAAAGGGGGAGAAATAAGTCACAAAGATGTTGGAAAGGATCACACAAATAGGGAGCAAGCTCATAGACTATTTGTGCATTTGTATGTGCATGATCATAAATGTGATGTTGCATTGGCAATCTAAATTCAATATACATGATTGCTTGGTGTATGCTAGTTTTTTTTTGAAAAATTGTTTGGTGTATTGACCAACTAGCATGCATAGGATGTATCTAGACAAAGCTCACATTTAGCCTATAATGTTGATCTCATGGGGTATGTTGAGCTTTAGATGAATGTCTAGATACAAGATGCTAAGGACTCCGATGGTTTCACGCTTTAAAGGTCCAATTTCTAGAACCTTAGCATCTCTTTTGGTATTAGTATCTCTCCCCAAGATTTCTATCCAACATATGTGCTAAAATTGAACCAAACACATGGAAGCACATATGTAGGGGGAGCTACTACTACCAAAACCGAACCTTGAAATGATTGTCCATCTCTTGATTCATGATCAAAACTCTATGGGCAAGCAATTCAAGTTCAATTGAATTTTATTTCTTATCTTTGTGAGTTGGTTGTCATCAATTACCAAAAAGGGGGAGATTGAAATCTCATGTTTGGTTTTGGAAATTGATGACGACACTCGTGGACTAATCCTTGGCTCTAAGTGTGTGACTTAAGAAAGGATTAGGTGGATGACAAGGAGCATGATGATCATGAACATGGACAATATGATGGACATGATGGATCGTTAAGCTCGGTGATCGGCTTGAGAGGAACCCGGGAGATCAAGGCAAAGGTATACTTGATAGGGTTTTCCTTTTGGTGATCAAGACACGGTAGAGCGTGTGATCACATTATAGGATAGATGGCCGACTATCAAGAGGGGTTGCCGCGACAATCCTTGCATGAAGTGCTTCTAGGTCCAATTGACTTGCATATGCATTTAGGATTGAGAGCACTAACCCCGTTCTTGTCTAACCCGATCGCGACATGCTAACACAAGTGCTCATGGGACACATTCGGCGTGTTGGCAACTCAAGACAAGAAGCGAAACTTGGAAATTTGGAAAGACGGCGGCCAACGATGAAGAGGAACTTTTTGTACTGCGCCGGACGCTGGGCGGCTGGCGCTGGCGCGCCAGGCGCGGTGCAAAAAGTTCAAATCGGGGCGCCGACGCGTCGGCGGCTTGCGCCGACGCGGCCAAAATATCTTGGCGTCGGCGCTGTTCAAACGAAATCCGACAACACACGTTTTGAACAGCGGCCCGGACGCGGCATGTGGCGGGCGCCTGGCGCGTCCGGTAGCGTCCGGCGTGATCCAGAGCATGTGGGGAGGCCTCCCGCCGGACTCGCGTCACGACGCGTCCGGCGATGTAACGCGGGGGCGCTGGCGCGTCCGGCGAAGGTCACTGGCGCGTCCGGCGCAGGCGACAGAGAAGGGACTTTTGGCCAACGGCTCTATTTCGACTTGGGGTCTATATATATTGCTTTGGCCGGCCATTTGAGCTTCCTCTTGCACATTTGAAGCTTCCAACTTGCTAGTGAGCTTGTGAGACTCCTCTCCACTCATCCCTTCACTCTAACTTCGAATCTTGAGTGAGTTTGAGAGTGATAGAAGTGCATTGCTTGATTAGTCTTGCATCTAGAGGCACTTCATCCTTGGAGAAGCCACGGGATCTTGTTACTCTTGGGAATTTGCTTGGTTCCCTAGCGGCTTGGAGCAAGAGGCGGTGTTGAGCTCGATTGGAGCTTGTTCGAGGCCACACCGGTGGTGATTGTGGGGTCGTTCCTACCCCGCGGGAGATCGCGAAAAGGAGCACTAGTGGATTGCTCGTGGCTTGTTGGACCCTCTCTTGTGTTCGGTTGCTTGAGCTCCCACAGGGGGATTTGGCATTGGCCATTGCTTAGCATCCGTCAAGTGAGTGTGTCGCCACAACGGGGACTAGCGTGCCCGGCAAGCACGTGAACCTCAGTGAAAAATCATCGTGTAACTTGTTCTTGCTCGTTGGAGATTTCTTGGTGATCACGGTGATTGGCTTCCACCTCTACACTTCGCGGTGGTATTGTGTTCTAGCCTCCTTGCATTGCTTTCGCTAGTATTCTTGTGTAGACTTGTTTAGCTTGAGTAGTGTAATAGGTTGCTTAGTCTTGTTAGCTCCTAGTTGTTAAACTAGTTAGACTTGCTTGTTCACCTAGGAGTATTTGTAGAGACTTAGCTTTGTGTGAAATAGAGACTATAGAATTGACTTGTGGCTTGCATAGCTAGTTGAAGCATTGCTTAATTGCTACGCCATCTTATTGTCTAACTCGGGTGCTTAGTGTTGTTGCAAGAATTTTTAATAGGCTATTCATCCCCCTCTAGCCATTAGGACCTTTCACCGCCTACCCCCTCAACCATGGCATGCACTCATATTCGAAGGATACGGCATCCAGGACACCACGTCCCGCATACTAGGACACTACTCATGTCCCCATGGCCCCCACCCTACGGATGGACGGAATAGGACACGAGCAAGCCCCGAAGGACACAACGAACCGCCATTCAGCACAATCCTGATACTACCCAATTATATTGCATGAATGGTTTAAGCATAAAGTTCTATATGACGATATCACAACATAGAAACTATAGACTAGTTTATGTGTCATGATCTTGTCAAGAACAACATGTTAGATCATAGGATAAATCACGTGGTATAGAAATAACATGAAGACTCTAATCCTAATGCACAACCAAGATAAGATAAGAGCAAGGCTTTGGAAGAATACCATAGAAAGATTTATTTCTAGAATCCATCTTCCAAGGAGCCAAGCCCTCCTTGGTAGCTTTGCCTAGCTCCACATCCTAAACTACTAATCCTACTAGGAGGAGGAAGAAGAAGAAGTGGAGAGGAGAGAGTAGCTTTCTTGTGAGGTGTGTGTTACAATGGTGAGAGATGGCCTCCTTTTATAGGTAGAGGAGAGGGGGCTCATTGGAAAATGTCCCTCCCCATATGGAAGGAGCCAAAACCGACACTGAAATACCTTCCTAGTTTGCTAAAACCGACCAACCAACGTCGGCAACGCCCGGTTTTGGAAGGTAACAAACCGCCTCGCCAAACACGGGCCTCGAACCGCCTCGGGGATGGGTGCGGGCGCACCAGGTGGTCTTGCAGGCGCACCCGGTCTGGCTTCGGTTCGGGCCGGCCTTGGCAGTGGTGGCATGTTTGGGCTTGAAAAGTTGTGTGGCGATGTTTGCTCGGCCCGATTCTGCGTGTTTGGTCCATTTCTCCCTTTGGGCTTGATGTTCTCCGGGAATGCGCTTTTCGTGGAGGCGCCTTTTGGTGTATTTTCCACTTGTTTCTTATATATAAATCTACACAATGATAATTTGGACACTACAAGTGGAAATATGTCAATAATAAATGTATATATGTGTGTAGTAAGGTATAGTTTCACCCCCTTATTGGTAGAATGTTGACGTTAAAAATATGTCGTTGGTGACCGTCAACACCCGGCCACCATTCCAAGGTAATTCAGGCTATAACCCTAATTATAGTTTGAATCAGCCTTCACTCAAGGATCTGGTATTGGGCCAAGTCAAAATCAACGAAAATCTCAACAAAAAGATGATGCACAATGATAAAATCCTTGAGAGCGTCAATAATAAGCTAGAAAGTCTGTCCTCGGCCGTAAAGAACCAACTAAGCTTCAACAAGATGATTGAAACACAGCTGGCTCAGATTGCTGTTCTAGTGCCAGTTAACAATTCAGGCAGGATCCCGAGGCAACCCGAGACTCCGCACGAGTTAGTTAACATGATATTACTAAGGCTCGGACAACCTCCAGATAAGAAGCGATCCCTCGTGGACTCGCCGTTCGTCGCCAAGAAGGGAGACCCTTGAAGTCCGACAATCACTTGCACCATTGGCCCCCATGAGTTCAACAATGCATTCTGCGATCTCGGGGCCAGTATCAATGTGATGTCCAAGGCCACCATTGATAAGATACATGGTGGGACTCTTGCACCCGCAAGTTTCATCCTCCAAATGGTGGATCAAACGACTCGGCGGCCCAAAGGCATACTCGAAGACATGCTCATCAGAGTCAAGGACGAGTATAATTTCCCGCAGACTTTGTCATTCTCGACATGGGTCATAATGAGGATGTGTCTCTTCTTCTGGGGAGACCATTCCTCAGTACAGCCAATGCCGACATCTGTGTGGGGAAAGGATTCATCATCTTCCATGTCAAGAGTAATGCGGTCAAGTGCCCTTTCAATGGGTACAACAAGAAGAAGCACACCCGGAAAGCATCATCGTCAACCAAGCGGTGTGGTATCTTCAAGGATATGACTCCGAAACCCCCAGAGCAGGTGTTTTCTACTAGTGAGTAGGGGAAGAGTCAGGCAGGCTGACTATAAATAACCTGCCCCTTGCCAAAAGGTAAATTGGCATTTAAAAAAATAATAAATAAATATTTTTACTATATAAAACAAAAATACCTATTAAAATTTACATAAATATTTTCAAAAACCAACATAATAAATTTTATAAATAAAAATAAATGCTTTTATAAAAATAAAGAAAATGTTTTATGAATAAAAATATATGATAGTATATTTCTAATTCCCGAGTATAAATAAAGCATTTTTTGAAAATTTTTGGAGAAAATCAAAAGTGGCGTAAACGGTCGAGCCCACGAGGGCAAACAACGGCCACAAACTTCTTGTGACCATTGGCCACTCTCGGCCAACGCCCAACGACTTCGCGGCTCGGGCTTGGTGCGGCCAAGACGGCGGCAAGGCCAGCGCCGCCAGTGCGGCGGCCGCTTCGGGCTGGCCTGCGCCAGCGGCCTAGCCGTTGTAGCCCGACTCCACCAGGTCGGTTTGCGTGGCTATAAAAGGCAGGGGGCATACCGGTGTGAGAGCTCACCCCTCTCATTCTCATTCTCTCTCACTCTCACACTCTCTTCTACTTATTCTTCATTTCAATTTTCTCCACAAAAATAGTTTGTCAAGCAAGATCATAGGCGTGAAAGTTCATACTTTTTCAGCTAACCCTTGCACACCCGGGGTTTTTGCAAGAGTCGTGCTTGTTTTTGCGATTGCCATGGACAAGCGAGAGGGAAGGCTCTCGCGGGTTTGAGGTGATCGTCAAAGGCGAGCTCTTGGCATTCAAGCTCGAGCTCCCTCCATATCGACCGGCAAGAAAACATCCCGCACAAGAAGGTCTTTGTACCACCCGGGGAGAGCAAGCTCAAGATCCCTCGGGCGATCTACGAAGACGACGCGCCGTACCTCAACATTCAGGGAGCTCGGGAGATGCAAGCATATCTCCATCTCAGGGATCGTGTGTTTTTGCACACACCCGAGATCGACCCCGACCTCCTTGAGAGGACAGGTATGGACATAGAATTCCCAATACTTTGGAAAGCAGTTGGTTGGCAAAATTTTCCCCCTCTCGAGGAGGAAGGTTCTCGCCTTCTGACAATTTAATTTCTATGCACCCTGGTAGAGGACGAGTTAGGTATCTCCTTTCGTTTGTTTAGAAATTCTTATCATGTGCAATGGAGAGACCTAGCTCGTCACTTAAGCTTCAGTTATAAATGTGCATTAGATCTTGATAATGCTTTGCCTAGTTTTGTAAAAAACCAGTTTTGGGAAGATATTTCTGGTGCACATGAGCCTGGCACGTTTAAGCCTAGACATACCCAGATCTAGCATCCTTCTTTAAGATTCATGCATCGCTGGATATCCATGAGTTTGTTCCCAAGGCATGAGGTTAGATGGGTACATGATATTGAGCTTAAGTTACTTTATGCTCTCGTCAACAAGGTTAGAGTTGCTCCCGTGTGGGAGATGTGCAAGCATTTTTCTGATGTTATCACTATGACCACTTCCGTTACTTGCACATCTCTTATCACTCGCATCGCTTCTACGATAGGAGCACTTGACAATATGCACATAGAGTACATTTTCGTACCCCGTAATGTCGTGAGTGAGCAAAAGCTAATTCAGGGGCAACTTTTGAAGTCTCTACCATCAGGAGAGCTTGGTTTTACTTTCCCTGGCTATCCAACTATGCTCCAGTTACCTAACCTGGACTTACAGTTGTATAAAAGCCAGTCACTAACCTTTGAGCTCAAGACTTCTTATAGCCTGCGCAGAAAGAGTATCTCTAGCAGCGCCACTCACAGTGCCGGGAGAACAGAGGCCGGCTCAAGCTCACATGCGCCTCCCTTTGTGCCACAAGCACCACCTACACAGATGTTCTAGGCAGGTTGGTCCCCATACATGGGAGTACCAGGGTACATACCCGGATATGACTCTAGGTGGGAGCCACAGCCAAGAGCACCTGAACCTTCAGGGTGGCCCGAGGTAGATTCAGCAGCATGGGAGCAGAACAGGATGGAGCTAAGTAGCAGCTCTGATGACATGCCTCCACCAGTCCCACCAAGACAGTCGGTACATGGCCGGAGGTCTGTCAACATACAGCCTACTGTAACTTGGATGTTTGCACGGGAGAAATCCAACAAATACTCAATACCCCATATGCGAGAACACCCACCGGTGGCAAAGCAAAACCGGCGCATACCAAAGCCAGCAGAGGTGGGACCAGTTCCAAGCTAGCAAGGCATAGCGTAGCGCACGCGGGAGAGGCATTCTGGAGGCATCAATGCTTCAATCTGATCGAGTGGGCCTCTAGATAGCTTGGGGAGGACCCCCACAGGTATCATTGCATTGCATATTTATTTTTAATAAATCTTTGTTTTTATTTTAGCATGTTTAAATTTGAGCAACCTTGCATCTAAAAAAAACAAAAATAGAATAAGTAGCTCTAAATAAAGAATTCCATTCCTATACATATGAGCTATGAAAATATTTTAGTTAATCTCTTTGTTGAAATGATGAATCGTTGCTCGTCTTATGTTCTACCATTGCCTAGTTTATAAATTAAATTTTTCTAAAGTTTGAGTTTAGTGGCTAGTTTTATTTCACCTTGAAAAAAACCTGAATCATGTGGGTTGCATAAGCTTATCCGGTCTAGGTGGTTGTGAGATATGATATGGTGACACAGACTTTGCTATGACATCATTTCGAGAAATACTTGATATCCGAGTTTTATTTTCAAAAATCAAAATTCAAAAGTTCCTCAATGATATGCATTTCCCACCAAAGCCATATGACATGATGATATGATCATTCATGAAAACCTTAGTCATATGCTACTTGTTTTCATGGTGAGCCTATGTCAAATTGATGAGACCTATGTTGAGATTCTTTTCATATGCCCAAGATCAAGATTCACGTACACCCATAAATAAATTGCCAACTCTTACTTTGAAAGTTGCGCGCAACATGCACCCTTCCATCCACCAAATAAACTCCATTCATTTTGTATCATGACTTCTCACCAAAAATTCCTGCTATAAAAAGGAGAAGTATGGGCTATGCTAAAAAAAGAAGAGAGATGGACAAATGTCCCAAATAAAAAGACGAGGAAGTCAAGTACACATCCAAATATATATATATATAGAAAAAGAAAAGAAAGAAATAGGTAGCCCATACCTCCTTCAAAATTCCACCAAAAAAAGAGAGTCATGATACCCGGAGTACAAAATACAAAAATTCCACACACTTTGCACATCTTGATCTAGGCCTATGACCAGTCTCTCCATGTGGTCCGGTATTTGACCAAGGCAACATGACATGATTCAAGTAAGCCGATCTCTTTATCTACCCAGAGCTCCACAAAAAACCTTATATAGTTGGTAGGCAAAAGAAAGGCACTCTAAGCCTTTGGTGAGGAACAAACCACATTGAGCGATCGAGAGATCATTTGAGAAACTACTTTCTTTGTAAAAATATTTCAAAACCTCTGGATTGATAGTTGCTCAAAGAATGAAAGATAAGCAAGTCCATTGATCCGTTCTATCTTGCAACCGCTCAAGATTCAGAGACGGCTCAAAAGCCCCACAAACAACTGCAGGTAATAAAGGGTGAATAAACATGCCATTTTATTCAAATTCTAGCGTAAAAATTTTTGTTATAAGCATGACACCTTTAAAACATAATTGGCATAGAAGCAACTCTTGATCAACAACCAAGTCCTTAAACTTTTGCTCGACGACGAGCAAAGGGTAAGCTTGGGGGAGTTTGTTGACGGTCACTAACGACATATTTTTACGTCAACATTCTACCATTAAGGGTGAAACTATATATTCACATACTCATATATATTTATTATTGATATATTTCCACTTGTAGTGTAGAAATATCCATTTTATAGGAATTAAATAAATACAAGTGGAAAATACAACAAAGGCGCCCTACGGGGAAGCGTATTCCAGACAACACTTGCCCCAAATGAAGAAGCCCACCACGATGAAGGACTAGGCCAAGCACCGTCACCACACCACATCTCGGGCCCAAGATCGCACCTCGGACCAAAGTCTAGCCCGGACCGAGCTCGGCCTAGCGCAGCGTCGCTGCCGCTGCGGCCGCGCCGACCTTGGCGTCGGTCCGGCCCAAAGTTGGTGAGGCGGCACATTAAGTGCACTGGAGGGCGGTGCGGGGTGACGTGGGGGTTCACAAAGACGGACGCCCGGAGGAGGAGGTCGGTTTGGTGGCTTTTAGCACTTAGGCCCCTCTTCTCCATGTATAAGTAGCCCCCTCTCCTCCTCATTCCAACACACCTCTCTTGGAGTCCTACCTCACACTCCACTCTCTACCTCACTCCTCCACCTCTCTCTACCTCTCTACTTCTTCTTCTTCTTACTTTCTTGGTTAGTCTTGGAGTAGAAGAGCTACAAGGAGGGCTTGTCTCCTAGAAGAAGCATCTTGGTAATACATCTCTAATAGAGAATTCTTCTTGTTACAACCCTATTGTATTATCATAGTCTTACTTCTGAATTAGAGTATAGTCATGAGTGTGATTTGATCTTGATATATGAACTAGTATATAGTTTGTGTGTCTTGCTCATAACATGCTCAAACTCGTTCTTTATAGTTCATATTGCTTACATGATTAGAGGTGGGATAACGGTTCATTGTTCTTTTGGGTTTGCTCATGTTCTAGTCTGTCGATCCGTAGGGTGGGGATCCTGGGGGGACATGAGTAGTTTCCTTGTGGCATGGTGCCTGGGTGCCGGGGAACTTGCGAATATGACGACACGCTACGGTTGAGGGGTAGGCGGCAGGGGTAGTGACAGCCTTGTCTGTCCTTTGTAATCCCCCCACGTTCGTGTGTTGTGTAGGAGTTCGTAAATGCCTCAGTGGGTAGCAGACTACCTAGGGGGTCTCCCCGTTATCCTAGGCCTAACCATGCTTATATCATGTATTCATGTGACTCTAACTATATTCATTTGTATTGGCTATGACTAGAATTAATCTACTCCACTTAGGAACATTCATTTTATTCTTTATCTATTTTCTTTATCCTTTGAGTTAGCTCCTTGAGTGTGTGTCGGACTATCTATAAACCATATTGTTTACCCCTACATGATCAAGTTGGTCCATTGTGTGTGTGTGTATCTTTGTATTCAGATGCCATGCTAGCTTCTTACATACATGCCTTCCTTTGGGAAAATATAAATAACAATACCCTGATAATACTTCCGGATGAAATGCTACAATGATAGATCCGTGCGCTTGCGGATAAATATCTATTAAGGCAAGATCTATCAACCGCCATCCAATAGGGTCACTATTGGGATCTTCGATCCTGGCAGTGATGTTGTGGGATGACGGTGTTGATGTTTCTAGTGTAATCACTAACATGGTAGTTGCGCTTAGGAATGTCAACGTGCATTTTTGTATTTGTTATTAGAGATGGGTTCTAAACCTGTTTCTAGTGATTGCGCTAAGAAATGCCAACAAAGTGCACTAGGCTTAGGATAACCGGTTGTAGTCTATCCGCCAAGATCTTTGTGATTAGCTTCAAGGAGATATTCAAGAGGGATATTGGCCTGAAGTCACTCACTGTTTCGTGGCTGTCTTTCTTGGGTACCAAAGTTATGTATGACTTGTTGATGCACTCAAGGTTGGCCTGCCCCAAGTAGAATGACATGAGAGATCATAAAAATCACTTTTAATGAGTTGCCGGCATTTCTTCAAGAAAACCCCAATAAATCCATCTAGCCCCGGGAGGCTTATCTCGATGGCATTCTTCTAACAACATTGTCAATTTCTTGAGGCAAAATGGGAGCTATCAGATTTTCCATACCCTCCACTCGGTTGGATTTAGCTGCGAGATCAAATAGCATTGTAGGGGAGGAAGTGTTTCCCATTCTCTATCCGAATGAAGACCATAGGATACCAAATTTTGACCAAAGATGATCGTGGATCCATGCTCCTTGTTCATTTTTGACTTGGGCAATAGAATTTCTTCTAAAGGAGATTGTGGTCATCCCATGAAAGAACTTAGTGCACTCATCCCCAAATTTAATTCTGTTTATAGTATATCTATTTCTCCAATAGATGTTTCGTATCTGAGCCACACTTTAAGTTATCTTTTAACTGCATTTCTTAGGTTTGCTTCTAGACTATACAGGCCCCTCTGATCTTCAATAGCATCTAGGGTATTAATTGCTTCATTATAGTTTGATATTAGAATCCCAAGATTTGAGATATTTTTACTCCAACTCTTCAGCCTAGATCTCAGGCTTTTGAATTTCCCCGAAATTTGCATTGCTTTGTTAGGTATCGTGGCTGAGGAGGACCAACTTTGCTGCACTATCTCAATGAAGTCATGCTGCTCAGCCCAGTAGTTCTCAAAACGGAATATGCAAGCCTTTGGGATTTTGGTTTCTATGCTGACTTCGCATGGCTGATGGTCAAATGTAATCTTGGCCAAGGGGAGCACTTCAATTCTAGGATAATCAATGGTCCAATTAACTGATGTAAAAAACCAGTCTAGTTGCTCGAGGAGTGGGTTGGGCTGCATGTTACTCCAGGTGAAGGATCTGCCTTTCAACGGTAATTCTACCAGGCCCAAGTGACCTATGGCATCATTGAACAGCTGCGTGTCATTCAGGTTACCACCAGGTTTGTTTCTATTGTTGAGGGAGCGGTAGAAGTTAAAATCACCCGGGGAATAGCCGTTAACATCATCAGCGATATTGTGTCTGCGGAACCAAAGTATAAATTCTGATCTTGCTGGTTCATCACAGGGACCATACACGGTTGTCATTTTCCATCTATCATTATTGTGCAGAGGCTGAAAGTCAAGGCTGATGCCATCTTGTCTTTTGTCAACCACGTTGCCACAAAAAAATAGAGCTGTTCCAGGCTACTAGGATACCACCCGATGCACCAAAAGACGGGATATAATCAAACTTATCAAATCTTCGAGGACGAGAATTTTCTTATATATGGCATGTCAAAATCTTCTCTTTTTGTTTCTTGGATGCGAATGATCGAACAAGAACTTTCCTCTTTTATTTCTTACTGCCTCCCATTTCCCCTATCATTTATCCCTTGAATGTTCCAACACAAAACATTCCGGCTACATGAATTCATTTAAAAACCCAAGATTTAAAAGAAACTCGAGCCGATGCCACTAGGATCATTAGGTAGCGGCCCGAGGAAGATAAGCCACACAAGATGCAGACGAAGAGAGGTAAATTTATAGGCACATAGAGAGGATAAAGCATATAGCTGTCATTCAAACGTATAGACTTGGGAGTGCCACTTAAAGTATCACCAAAAAGATATTCAAACGACATGAGTTGGGATAAAGTTTCAGACATAGATAAATAAAAGACTAGACACAATATCGTGCTCCACCGCGACGAAATTCTTCTCTGCGCCATCTCTTCACCGCCCCTTGCATGATCATTCAGTGTCTTCGTCATCAGGAACCTGTGCGGTTGGCTCCTGTAATAGCGCATCATCAGTGAGGTCACTAGGATCCACACCACATTTAATCCCCCAATTCTGCATAGTAGTGAGAGACAGAGGCTTAATCTCACTTGTTCACTCATCAACTTCCACTGCCCAATTCTTGCATCGTTTGGATGGCACCTTGTCGATTTTGACCGTGCAAAAACCATCCTTCCCAGAGGAGAGCCCGGGTTTGCGACGGATGTATGTTTTTGGGTTAGGAGGGTGCGAGAGTCATTAGCGTAGATAAGAGAGGTTAGGGCCATACCCTTTCTTTTCTGCCTTGTAGCAATGCCACCATTTTGGCCCATGGTCGAAGCTTGGGCGGGCCTCATTCCTTCATTTTGAAATTCAAAATTACTTGGGCCAGAATTCTCACCCTGTGTTGTCACTGCCACTCCATCATGGATCACTCCAGCTTCATTTATGATCAAGATTGGATTGGGAGGAGACTGCTTGAGCTTTTTCCTTGCTTCCAACACAAAAGGGAAAGCTTGGAGAAGGATAACTACAGGAATTGGGCGCCATAGGACAACTACCATGTCATTGTTTACAGTCGGATCACTGTTTCCATTCAGTACAGTGTTGTCAATGAAAATAGGCTTCATCAATCTCCTCAGGGGGGAGCGTGACTGGTACTTGGCAGGTCCCTACGGTGGAAGAGGGAAATGGTGGCATAGTGGCTTCTTATTGCATTGAATCTAGCAGCTTCTTCAGCAACCTGACCTGATGATGCATCACTAGAGGATGAGCTGTCTTCTGAAAGGTTGAACACCTCTTCGATAGCAATGTCAGGGCCAATGGCTCTCAGAAATCTCATTGAGGAACCTGAGAGGTCCAGGTCTAGAAAGTCTTGTGGAACTCCGTGGTGTTGAGGGATCTGTGGAGCCGCTTGATGGTTCTCGGGTCATTGTCTCGTAAGGAAGACTTGAGGGTTCCAGCCGGCCAAAGCTTCACCACCCTCGTGCTCGTGATCTACGTCCATATCATCACCATCACCCATATCATCTTCTGCATTTTCTGCCCCTTGTGCTTGAGCTGGTTGGAACTGAATTGGATTGTGTTGGTGAACAGGATGCGGATGAGGGTTGCCACCAAAGAAACCTAGATTGGCCGCCGCACCCCGCTACTCATTTTTCCCGCTTGGGTTCCAAAGGATTGGCGCCCAAAACGATAGGTCCATGCTCGTGGTGGGACTCTCCATCAAAAGAACCAGATCTTCATCTGCAGGAAACGATCCGGGAAGTGTCCATCCAAGATATAAACCGGGCTGACCGGATCGACCCATACCACCAATAATGGGGCCCCTAGACCAGACCAGGGCTCCTTGGCACTCTATCCGACTCGGCAAAGACTTATACCGGGATACAGGACTTGTTTTCATCTCTATACCATTCTACGAAGTCTGCCATACGGTGCCACAGCTGCCCGAACATACAAATTCTTCTGAAAGTCCAGTGGAAAGGCCAAAAACATCAGCCAGCAGACACGAATGTAAGTGCACGATCTGTGATTAATTCCTTCATCATGCCTAACCACACGAACCACATGATTGTGACCAAGATTAAAGGGTGAGTTTCTGACTAATTTCTCACGCCGAGCTACTGGCGAAGCTTGATCGTATCTTCAAGACCGAGGGATAGAGGAACGCAGATTCAACTTGAACACTTTCGATTGTGTTCCGCAAAAATCACAAACCACATTCAGATGAGGGAAGTAGGTTCACATCGACCGGCATTGGCTCCACGGAGACGCGATGGCATAGTCTTCTTGCTCTCTTGTTGGCTCCCCACCCAGCGCCATCCTTCCTCTTGCCGGCTGTTCCAGCCATGGTCCACGGTGAGCCCCGCGGCGGGGAAAGCTTATGGATTGACCGGATAGTTGGCCATCTCCTCGCCACGATCGCCATCGCAAACCGCCTGGGTAGGTGCAACGGTGGCGGAGTTGGGGCACTGGGTGGGATTACTAGACTCTCGCGGGTGGCGAGTCGAGGGTTTTCTATTCTTGTTGTTGCGACTCGAGAGTCGGAGTCGGGCACCGGAATTGTAGCAATGAGATTAGGAGTTGTTCCTGTTGCACAATTTGGAGAAGTTTCGCCCCCGTAGGTAGTGCACGTGAATCGAGGTACCATGAAATCTCAAGATATTTCTTTCCTTTCACTTCCAATTTGATCACTTATTTGTGGCAAGGCAATCTTGGGCCACCACTCCAATTCGGCTTGGAAACCGTGGTTTGGGACTTGGGCCTCCATATACGGATTGAGTTATGTGCTTTCCTGGCTCAGATTAAACGCTGAATGTGACCCAACTCGAGGCATCTAGCACATCGGACTTGGGAGCGACGTAACTGCTTAGTGTGGCCCGAGGTCCGGGCACCTAAAAACGGACTATGGGCTGGCCCATGCGATTCAAATTTGAATCGGGGGGCGTGATCTTGGCGATGATGGCGCCGTGTTCATCTGGCTGATTGTTACCCCCGTTGGAAAACATTGCTCCTTTTTCCTTGGTGAAAAAATCAATTTCTCTGGGAGCGCAGAGGGATTAACATTGCTTCGGATCGATCTGAAGTAGATCGAGAGGCTTGGACACTGGGGAATCTTTGGTAGAGGTTGGATAATTGGATTGGCAAAGTGAACCCGTTTGAGTTTATCCTTTTTCCTCTCCTCTCTCTTTGCGGATCTAGATAGGACTTTAGTCCACTCCTTTTCTTGCTCAATCTCTCAGGCACGTTTTTCCCTCTCCCAGTGAGGGGTTCCATTACTCCAAAGGTGGAAATAGAGATCAAAAGAGGAGGTAGTCACACGATGAAGATTATAGATCGGAAACCCAACCTCCTTGGAGAAAACCGAAAAGCGAAAATGATTGTTGCTAAGGAATTTTACATGAAAATCCTCAGCACGACCACCCAAACAGGATTGAAGGGCAAGACTCAGATTCCTCAGTTAGGCGGAAGAGAAATCTTCGAAAGGTGACTAGAAGGAGAAAAGATCCATCATGGGCGGGGAAGGGGAAGTGTACCGGAGCTTTGTAAAAGGCGTTGAACTTTCTCTTGAAACTCTAATCCCCCTCGCCGAAATCCAATGGGTTCACTAGATCCGAGGATGAGCCCATCTTCAAACGCCAGGGGATCACCGGGAAGGACATC
>JADLZK010001250.1:0-190715 GCA_015847255.1 Hyparrhenia diplandra
CTAAGCCGATGACACACGCTAGCACTACTACAAAAGCCAACTAAGGGAGCGCCTGGCATTTATATTAGGGGCGGCTCATACTTTGAGCCGCCCCTAATGTATGCGAAAATACTTGGCCGTTGACAAACCGCCCCATCGACGACACATTAGGGCGGCTCGTGTACCGCCCGCCCCTATCTGTTATCGGGCGATTCAATCACCAAACCGCCCCTATCGTGGTCCACAATAGGGGCGGCTCTATATTGAGGCGCCCCTACAGTGGGTTGCCGAATTTTAAAATGAGGCACTAAAAATTAAAATTTCATAAACGACCTCGGACGGAAAAACTTCCTAAATATGAAATGTAGATCTCGAAAAGTTATGAAACTTTGTAGTTGACCACTTTTTAGTTCGAAATCATCTAGTCATGCAAAAGTTGTGTTCAAATGTCTCAAATTTGAAATTCAAATTTCGTAAACGACATCGGACGGAAAACTTCCTAAATATGAAATGTAGATCTCGAAAAGTTATGAAACTTTGTAGTTGACCACTTTTTAGTTCGAAATCATCTAGTCATGCAAAAGTTTGTGTTCAAATGTCTCAAATTTGAAATTCAAATTTAAGTAAACGACCTCAGATGGAAAAACTTCCTAAATATGAAATGTAGATCTCGAAAAGTTATGAAATTTTGTAGTTGACCACTTTTTAGTTCGAATCCGTTTAGGGCCTCAAATAGTCAATTTACACTCGGATTTTATAATATATGAGGACGCGGAATGGGATATGGACACATACAAGTGTGTAGCTTGATGAAAGAGAGGGAGGGAACGCGCGCGAGCTCGAGGTCGCGGGTTCGAATCTTGGCGGCCGCAACATTTGCAAAAAGCCTAAAAAAATCACCATGTGTAGGGGATGTAGGTGGCTGGCCGGTGGGGTCCTACCCCGATTAAAAAAAAATCTTTTGTTATTTTTTTTTTGAATTTTGAAAATACAAAATCTGGGATTCACATTAGGGGTGGCTCAAACAGGAGCCGCCCCGATGTGTTCACATTAGGGGCGGCTGAGACAATCGCCCCTAATGTGGATGAACATTAGGGGCGCTTGTTTAGGGGCGGCTGGGAAAACCGCCCCTAGAGTCCATCACCGGCCGCCCCTAATGTTGCTCAATGTAGTAGTGTAGCTTCCCCGTCAGACGTAGTTACCGCGCCAATATGCTCTCGCTCCGACGGACATCGGACGGGATCAGCCTAGGTGGAGGACGAAGCGAATACAATGGCACGGTGGTTTTGCGGTGAGCAAGATAAACAACGACAGCGCTTAGCGGTGTTTAGGGCGGTGATTTTGCTTGGGCCAGCACTGGCCGCAGATTTGGAAGGCCAATTATTGCGAGCTAAAAATTGACCCACGCATGCAATTGGGTTTGGCTGGGTGCCGGTCGTACACCGCATGGGCCTAATGCCCCCGCATGCAGGGCAAATTAAACAGGCTCGGGCAGGTGCGCTGGTTACATGAAAGCTGGTGTGCCCGGTGGCCTGGCTACAAAATCAGTCATTCTGTAGCTAGCTATGGAGTAATAGTTCTATATATATATATATATATATATATTTTATTTTTCTTCTGTTTCGAATCTACTCCAACTCACCACCACATACCGTCCACGAACCACTCACGAGTTAACCGACCCTTCTCCTTCACTTGCCACCGGGCCCCGCCTACCCCACCCAAGCCATATACACATGCCACCCAGCCGTCCACACAGTGCACTAGCACCCCTAGGCCCCACCCCCATTCCACGCACACACCAACCAAAAATCAAACCCTCTCCCTCTATTCTGTCAAAAAAAAAAATCGCCCTCCCATACCAAGAAACCCGAGACCCGAAAAACCGAAACGACGCACACACCAGACATGGGCCCTATCCTACAGCGAGGTGTGTAGGATTACGCAAAGGATTCGCATGCAAGGCTTCGCATGCAAGGCCCTATACACGCGTCTGTAGTAAAGGAGCCGTCTGGTGGAAAAGGCTCCGCTCTACAGTAACACAGGTGCCACCAACGACGAGGTATTGATGATTTTTATATTCCCGAACTGTTTGACCAAAACATTTTCCAATACTTTTATTGGGACTCGGCGCGGCCGGCCGGGCGGTTCACTATTGCTTCTGGGGGGTTGCGTGTGGCGGAAGCGTCGGTTTCCCCGTGCTGTGGAAGGGCAAGAGGCCGGCTACTCCAGAGGGCAAGGAGGGCAGAGCGAGGAAGATGAAGGGCAAGAGGACGGCAACACCGCTAGACGCGATGGTGGCAGATGCCGTGGACGACGTGCTTCGCTGCAGCCGCCGGAGGAACCGCCGGGCAGCAGATCCTCCAGATCGCAGAGGGAGGGGAGAAACTTCCAGAAGCATCGTACATGCATCTTCGACTCGTCTGCCGCAAGTTCCAGCAGTACACCGACACTGAGGAGGCGATCCGACTCGTGTCGGTCCGTCCGGGCTTCATCACCGCGCCGGCGATGCAGAGTTTCCCTCGGAGCTCTGGCAGGGGCGCTTCCTCAAGGCCAATCGTCCGGAGGCCATATGCTACGAGGGGATGGTGAGGATGACGGTGGCGCCGTGGGATCCCAAGGGGTCGGAGCTCCTCAGGAAAGCTGCTAATGCCGCGACTTCGCGCGGCTTACTTCTTGACGATGCCGCCAGACCGCCGGAACCCCGCGGACCAAGAAGCGCCGGGCCTGCTCCATGGAATCAGCGGCGCCCAGAGCCCGACGGCCGGTGGGCGAACCATAAACCGCCGGGCGCGTTATTGGGCCCAGGAGGACCTCAACGAGGCCAGCGCCGCAACCCAACCTTGGTTCGTGGTCGCGACGGCACGAGCGGCGCTGGCGTCGTCGATCCCCACGCCTATGCATGGCCGGAAGGATGCAAGCGCGTGCGCCACCAGGGAAGAACCTTCATCCTGTACTGCAGCGCTCGGTGCCGCATCGATCTTGAGTTCGTGCTCTAGCTCCGGTCGCCGGACTTGGATGTCGCAGCGATACACGCCTTCAGCAGATGTGTCCGTCCCCAAAACTAGCTATATTTAGTTTTTATTTGTGTCCGAGATGAGTTAGAATATCACTACTCCCCTCCGTCTCATGGAGTTTGTCATTTTTAACTTTTGAACTTCATGTTTGACCATCCGTCTTATTCAAAATATTTATGTAAATAATATAATAAATTAATCAATATTTAAGTATCTTTATTATTGATAAAATAAGTCATAAGGAAATAAATTATATTTGTGTAAAAAATTTGAATAAGACGAATGATCGAACAAGATGGCACGGAATCGGGGTGACAAACTCAATGGGGCCGGAGGGTGTATCACCCTCCTACAGTATTCTTTTTCTTTCCTTTTCCCCCTTTTTACCATTCTCTTTTTTTATTTTTTTACTTTACTCTATACCAACTATCATCAGTGGGGCCACCTATAATTTTATTGAAATATATCCATATGAGGTCTTGTTTTGCAGGATTTATTAAAAGGAATTCAATGGTGTAATCAGAATTTAATTTGATTTTTTTGGTTTGTGAGTTATAACATTTTTTAGTTAGTTCAAACAGTAGGGCCTGCCACTGGATATCATGGTGGGGATGCTGAGTGTATGTGGATTAAGTATATGATCATACTAGACTATCTAGGGTATGTGGATACGTAGAGTATGTGGATATACTTTTTTTATATACAGCAGTAGTGATATGTTTGTATATATGAAAAAATATGGGTTCCTTCAAAAAAATTTCGCGTAGTAAAATCTAGACTGCATTAATATGAGTATCTAAACATACTCAAACTGATAAACAAGTATGAACACATGTGCAACGTGGTTTATTGAGGCGGGAGTAACTACTCCCGGGAGTACGTAAATGATAAACGCAGATTTGAATAGGTCTACCCTTTGAAACCATACATATGACCAATGAAACCAAAAAAAAAAAGTAATAGTCACATCGGCTGACAAACAATAACCATCAAATGGTACACGCTAAAGACATGCATATGACTATCATTCATCTCATGCATGCAGATGAACACTTATGATAAGAAATCAAAAACTGCATCAACATTGAAGCATCGGCAAACATAATATTTACAATATTCCATAAAGGTAGATTAGGACAGGAATAGATTATCGAATAATCCTACGTAGCATATTATATATATATATAAAGAAAGAGACGAACACCAACATATACACCCAAGCAATAGACAGCACAGAACACTGACAGTTCCTCGTTCACACAATCTAAATGTCATAATACAGATTTAGTTCTCCTCCTTGATATTCTTAAGAACCGCCTTCATGCGCAAGAAGGCTGTCCGCATCCTTTCCACCCGATCAGCGCTCGGATTGTTTTCTGCTTCAACCAAAGCGTCTGCGGCTCTAATCAAACGCCCAAGACGCCGAGCTGTATCTGAACAATGAAACAATACTCAAAGCCAAAAAGCAAACCCAAAAAGTGCTACAGTACCCGTCACATCGAATCTTTTGACGCATGCATGGAGCACTAAATGTAGATAAACAACAAAACTAATTGCACAGTTCAACTGAAAAGTGAGAGACGAATCTTTTAAACTTAGTTAATCCATGATAGGACAATAATTACCAAATACAAACGAAAAGTGCTACAGTAGCCCCAACCCAATTTATTTTGGGTTGCATGGCAACTTAACATGCCCAAAAGGATTCCAGTATTGGATTAAATAAAAGACCATGTCCCCATCAGAGCTTACTGTTGTGAAGGGTTTGAAGGGAATTCAAGCGACTTTCTTGAGACTGAATGACGGTGTCCATCTCAGAAAGATCATCCAGGGTCTCCTCAAGCACCTTGCGCAGTCGACAAACTTCCGGATCGACGGACACTTCCTGACCACTCAACTCAGAAGATCTAGAGCAATAATGCAAGATGGTTGACAGAAAAACATTACCGGAATGGCAAAAATAATCTCCCTGATGCTTCTTCTGAGGACGGGAAGAGTTGTCCTCATTGGACTCCACAACTGGGCGCTTACCATTATTGTCCGCCATGGTAGATCTTGAAGGAGTGGAGACAGTTTTGTGTCCTTTCGGTAACCAACACTCCAAGTGCAGTGAAATATGAAGAGAAGGAAAAAATGAAACTGACGTTTATAGAGAAATCCACACGACGCATGGTGGTTGGGATACCACGCCGCTGGTCAGCAAACCAATCATCGTCTGGACAACTGCATTGGAACTCAAATACTCGCTTTAAAATGCACCAGAGATAATATTACATTTGCACTCAATTGTGTACACCTTAATTAAAAATACAACGCCAACAATGCATTTACCAAATGAATTCATAGGGTATGACTTATTTATTTAAAAAAAATAACTTCAATTACACGTACATATAATTCACTTAGATTACATACAGCCGGTCACGTTGAATATAAAATCCGGTAAAGACGTCAAATAGCCTATAGCACACCCACGGACGACCCAGCGGCCCTACTCCAATAAAATTGGTGCCCTGGGGCCATCATGTCTGTGTCTAACCCCGTCCGCACTGTCTTCACTAGTTCACTCCTCTCCACTCTGCTTTCCACTCCTCGTTATCCCCACAACGCGCACCGCCGCTGCCACTCCTCCTCGCCCTCGCCCCCCCACAAGGCGATGAAGGAGAAGAAGCTGGCGATGGCGGCAGATGCCATGACGACGTGCTTGCTGTTGCGCCGCCGGAGGACCCGCTTTCGAGTAGGAGATCCTCCAGCGCTGCCTCTAGCAGAAGGAACAAGTTGCCGATGCAATGTACATGGAGGTTCGTCGCGTCTGCGGCAAGTTCCGGCAGTACACCGACACCGAGGAGGCGATCCAGCTCGTGTCGCTCTGCTAGATTCGTCTGCTGCGCTGCCCCTGCCGAAACAAAGAGTTCCCCTGGGAGCTCTGGCAGCGGCACTTCCTCAAGGCCGAGCATCCGGAGGCCATATGCTATGAGGGGATGGTGAAGATGACGGCGGCGCCGTGGGATCCCAAGGGGCCGGAGCTCCTCAGGAGAGCCGCTGATGTTGGGGACTCCAGCGCGGCTTACTTCTTGGCGATGCCGCCGCATGCGGTCGGAACCCCACGGACCAAGAAGCGCCGGGCGCCGCTCCATGGAATCAAAGAGCCGCCCGCAACCCGACGGCCGTGGGCGAACCATCTCCCCGCCGAAAGCCCGTATTTTGGCCCAGGCGGACCTCAACGCGGTTGTGTGCCTCAACCCAACCTTCATTCGTGTCCCTACCTGCTTCGATGGTGTAGAGCTACGCGTCGACGACTCCCATGTCTGTGTACGGCCGGAAGAATGCATGACCCACGAGGGCGAGGGGAGCGACGTCATCCGGTACTGCTCCGCTCGGTGCCGCCTCCGTTTTGAGTTCATACTCTTGCCGTTCAAATTGAGCAGCTTAGCGATATACGCCTTCATGAGGATGTGCAACATGTCCCTAAACTAGCTTTATTTGGTTTTCGTTGTCATATTGTTGTGTAAACATCGGTTCTGCTTTAATTTGCAACATGTGTTTATTTCCCTGTGTTGAGTGTAATATAATTATTAGAAATTTAGGTGAGAGCTTCGCCGAGGGTTAGCGATGAGATGCTCGCCGGCGACCACCATGGCACGGCGGAGTTGCGCTCCGGCAATGTCATCGATGGGAACTATTAAAGTTTTTACGTGTGTGCATGCCATCTCTCGACATTAATGATGTTGTTAGTCTTCGAAATGTTTCCCTGCCTCCAAAAGCTCTATGTGAAGGTAACTAACATTTGGATCAAATATTTATATGTACCTTACATTCCACATTTAGTTTCTAGCTTATATTTCTTGAAGATATTTTTTTACACGCTCAAATGTAGCTGATATTTCTTGATATTTATGAATTGAATTTGTTTATGTGTAATCCGAATTATGTCCGAATAAAAGTTCATTTAGTCAAATTGTGCAATCATTGTCACTACGTTTTGCGGTGTTCAGCTCCGACATTTTTTGTTTGTTTCATTTGTAGGTCTCTTTGAAGGCCAGGTCAAAAAGGGTGAAGCACCCATTATGCCCTTGATCATCTTGATTGTCTTCAAAGCCACCTTAAGAAAGCTAATACTTTGTTAGATTACAAGGGCGGGAAGAGAGATGTGGAATTTGTCTACTTCTTTATTACAAATGCCAAAGTTACGAGAAAAAAAGAATTTGGACGAGGCGTGCCAAATGCGATTTCGAATATGTGGATGAAGCGACAAGTTTAAACTGAAACTAGAGTTCAGCGCTTCCAAGGACATAAAAGTAACATTTTTGCCTTGTGGCTGTCTCTACCTTGACATTGTGCACATCAGGGATATGCATGATAGGAGTATTGTTGATCTTTATGAGCATGCGTTGTGTGTGACCGAGCATTACGACCGACATTGCTTGTAAACTCTTTGTGTCGTATTTTGTACATTGTTGAGAGTTTACAATGGATGGAACTTCTACTCATGTGTCAAATTTGATTGTGTGAACGTCTAGCTTGTCATCTTTTTCCTTTGTCATATTTTAAAAATTGAGATGCTGACTTCATAAGACTAATGACAGAACTTGTTTTACTGTGGCACTCGCTGCACGGTTGATAGTGCACTTTTATGGTTTATTGAAACTTTACTTTCAAGATGACTGCTTGTGGTTTGGAACTGATTTCTTTGTGTACACATCCGTAGTGATTACTTTGGTTGTGTGAAGGCTAGTGTTGTCAATGCATTCTGCGTGTCTGGATTGAGCTTTATCATGGCAATGAAGCAAGACTGGAATGGAAGGGTCATTCGGAAGGTTTTTTTTGTTTCCCCACACTCGAGGACAAGCACTGCAAAACTGGAGGCTACCAATGCTGAATTTGCAGATGCTTGTGTATTGGATTACAATGAAATGAAGCAAGGTAGAAAGCCTCGTCTTTGTGAGTTAGTGGATGATGAGGAACAGATTTTGTTGGGCTATCCTTCCACATGGAGGATGAATTTGGAGCCCAACAAAGTAGCCCAAACCAACGACAAGCCCAGTGCTTGTGCACCGTTGAT
The DNA here is from genome assembly GCA_015847255.1 of Hyparrhenia diplandra. NCBI lineage: Eukaryota > Viridiplantae > Streptophyta > Magnoliopsida > Poales > Poaceae > Hyparrhenia > Hyparrhenia diplandra. The sequence goes on from JADLZK010001250.1 coordinate 8,059, forward strand.
CTTGGTTGGATTCAATGGTTGAGATTGCTTCTTGGGAAGCATGTATGGTGTAAGCAAAAAACCCTAGCTTCCATTCAAGCGAGAAACTATGCCTCCTCCGGATGCCGCGTGACGGCGTGCTTCCCATTGCGGTTCCGCCGGAGGACACGCTTTCGAGCGTAAGATCCTCCGGCGCTACATCCAACGGGAGGAACAACTTCCAACTTGGAGCCTCGTCGCGTCGCGCCGCAGTTCCGGCGATACACCGACACCAAGGAGGCAATCCAAAATATATAGCAGAAGCGTAGCAAATCAATCATCAATAGTACATAACAACACACACCGATCTCAATAAATTAAAATTGAATTCTTAGTTTACATCATCCATTCATAATATACATCAAACTAACTTGTCTCAATAACACAACACGAGTCATAATATACAATCAATTAACCAACATATCATAATTAATAGTAACTACTCACACTGATCCAAATAGGACTGAACTTGTTGATTGCCATCAACGCGGATACACTATATCTGTATCCAAATAGTAACACCCAGTGACAAACTGATGACCATGCTTCTTCTCAACCTGATGCCCAACCTCGTACGACAAGAATGCATCCTTGGCGGCATACTCAATCTATTTTTCGACATGCATTAAAATCACCCCAACAGGTATGATCGAAGTATCTGTTCTTCGGCATATGATCAAGTCCCAAAACCGCTGATGCAATGTTCGCCAGAGAAGCCCGACGCCCTGGACTGGCTAGATCTTTATACTCTTCTACATCAAGGTTAGGCACTATGCGCTGCAAATCCTGCGTGTTTGAAAGTATGACACCACAATCCTCCTCCATGCGAAGAACATCATTGCTTATATGCGCTCCACGTAAAAACATGTCCCTCATCGGCAAAAGAAAACGTTTGTAACATTTGGTAGCTCTCCCCGGCCTGGTGAACTTGATAGACAAGACATCGATTTCCAACGCACAACCGTAGCGGGGCAATCTTGTACACGCGTCTTTGCCACACTTGTTCTTTCCGATGATGCGCCACTCAAGTATCAAGACCAACCAACATACCATTTTTACAAGCATCGTTACCTTTAATTTTTACGTATGAAATCCTCCACCACCGCAAGCATCACATGTCACAATGGTACTGATGTCGTATTGCTTTGGAAAGAACACAACATCCTGTTGCTTCCTCGATGGCCTAATCCTCTCGGGCATGCATAACCGCTTCGCCGGTGGCTGTAGCTAGGAATCGTGAGCGTCGACAGGTTCTTCGCGCCGCTCCCAAGGGTTCCTAGAAGACCCTATTGGTATACCTTATAGTATAAAATATAGAGGTTTTTAAAACGAAAATAAGGGCTTAAAATGAATATCAACATAGTATAGGGGCTTAACTAACATGATTCCACTAGTTTTGGTGATTTATATATTTTTCAGGGATTAAACAGAAAATACCCAAGAGATTGCAAGCCCTACGACATAAAGACGTATCCGTGACGTAACCCAACGTGGAACATACACTAGAACATTCGAGAAGAGACCGAGAGAGCACCGGAAGGAAGGTGGGGCCCACCGGCGAGCCAGCCGGCGGCCCCACTCGAGGCATGGCATGGCGGCGGCCGCCCTGTGGGCCCCCCCCGCAGCCCTCGCCGTAGGTCGGTTCACAACCGCCATTAAGAAGAGATCTACACCGTTGCTCAAGGTCCATTTGATCCAAGGGCTATCGTGCATCGCCTAGGGCTATATAACAAGACCCCCTGACCCCTGGGTGAAACCCTAATTCATTCTAATTCATTCCAACTCCAAGTCATCAAGTCAAGATCCCAAGCCCTAGTTCCACCATATTAGAGCATTAGCTATCTAGGCTAGTTCTAGAGGAAGTCAAGTATTGTCTTGGATTCCTGATCGTCAAGAAGTAGCGGGAGCCGAGCGCCTCGTGGCTTCTCTCTTGTATTTGATCTTGTAAGTATTTTGGTTATTTACAATTGCTATGACATTGCTCTATTTAATGATTATATTCTTAGTTATATGTTCCAATGTCTATTATGATTATATATCTAGTATAGCTAGATTGTCTTTATATTCAAGCATGGAGTCGTATAGTGCTCACTTAATGACGTCTTGGGTGAGTGGCCAACAATGTGTAAACGTGGTGTTTATACAACGTTTGCCTGCGACATCACCCTATATTAGGGACGTGTGGTAGATCGTGGATGTGACACTCCCATTGAGTCCTTTGGAGTCCACCCCGAATGTAGGGCTAGTTGAACTTTGTTACTATGGTAGGTTGGTTTTGTTCCTAATCTTCCTTAGTAATATTCACCATGTGTAGATATATTGCTTTTCCCGCCATGATTGCTAGGTGTATTGCACTAATCTTAGTATGCATTGACATATAAGTAGGAGTAACCTAGGAATATTTCTGTCTATTCTACCTATACCATCTATTTGCCCTTTTATGACACATTCTAGTGGCACACGATGATCTTTGACTTGGGACTTATCATTTATCTTTATTATCTTTATATGACTTACCCCTGTTCAGAGTAGTTAGATTACATATGGTTATTCTACTTTACCACACTGCATGTGACCTCAATCAATCTACCCATATCCTACCCCTTCCCCGTGGAACATATAAATACGATACTTGGATAGACTCACGGTGAAGTGCTACAATGGGTTATTCTATCGGCGCTTGCGGATACCAAATAGATATTATCATTGCAAGAGATTCAAGTGTCATATTAAGAATATCCGTTCACGCATTTCTTTAGCGTTGTGAGCTAGGGTGACAGACTAGTTTCGTAGGCAATGCTAGAATGTGTGGTATAGCTTTTGTGCCTATCGTGGTGAGATTAACTCCACCATAGATAATGTTACAGAGTCACACACCATAACTAACACCGTCTAACTTTATTAACTCTCCGCTCTGACTTTTATTGGAATGTGAGATTAACTCCACATCCAAGCTAACTTATTAGATAGATGGCGCCGTCCTAGGGTTGGATCTTAGATCCATCCTTTTGTGATTGCGTTAAGAAATGTCAACAAGCATTTTCGGCGCCGTTCTTCGAGGAAGGGTGCTAGCCAAAGGAACATACATATTTGGATAGATTGATATCACTTGCATCACGTAAGGTATTGAGGACACCATTAGTCACTACTCGAACAGGATTACCCTTGTTTTGTCTACTTGTGTTATCTTATGCAGGGTAATGAATGAATTGGAGTGGCCGTCCGGATAATTATATTGAAAATCCAGAAGCATCAGAAGGGCAAGATCCAAGCTTAGAAAAAAAAAAAACTCCAACACCTTCTATCCCGGACGATCATTAATCAAGGCAAAGCTTAACACCAGTTTTTGAGGCCATGGCTACAAGATACTATGAGAGTTCTCTATTTCAACTATGGTCAATAGGCTGGCAGTTGAGATTTGGGGACAATGACTTTCAACTCAAGCCTGGGCTCATCAACATGTTGCAAGCTAGCTAATTTTTTGGAAAGGCACACGAAGATGTGAGTGCTCATCTCCAACATTTTCGTGGAGGTCTACAGTACTTACATCATTAAGGAGAGTACCAAGAGACGCCATCCTACTTCGCCTCTTCCCATTTTCACTATTGGGGAAGGCAAAGTAGTGGTTCTACGCTGATAAAGAGAAGAATACTACATGGTCACTCTGCTCTACTGCCTTCCTAGTCAAGTTCTTTCCTATAGGCAATACAAGTGCCTTACGGAAAAGTTATCTAATTGCTAGCAACAACATGATGAATCTGTCCCAGAAGTGTGGGAGCACTTCCAAGATTATATCTCTGAATAACCACATCACGGGATGGAGAAGTGGCTACTCGTGCAGACCTTCTACCACGAGTTCAAGTACTCGTGAGACCATGAATGTTGTTGTTGAGGTGCTTTCCTATCACCTACACTCATTAAATCTATTGAACCTGTGGAGAAGATACCTTCCAACTAGAGATGGAACGAAGAATGTCAACCCTACATGAGATCAAGAGGAATGCACTAGTTTAAAGAGGGCACACAGTCAATAACTGCCCAAAAGATTAAAGAGGATATGAGCTACAACAATAACAACAACTATCATCCTCAATAGAATCAAAATTGAAACCAACGGAGGCCTAGCTACCAAGGTTTCTACTTCAAAGAGTTTGAAAGAATAGATGAAAAAGATGACTCCCTACCACCTGATAAAGAAGATCTAGGGAGAATGTCATCCCCATCAGAATTGGACCCACACCATTGAGGCCACGCTAGGTGACTTTGGTCCAAGCATCAGCATCATGCCTAAGGTAATTTATGAGAAAATTCATGGTTCATCATTATTGTATACAACCATGTGCTTGTAGCTTGCAGACCAGTCACCCAGCTACCCCAAAGGAATACTTGAAGATGTGAAGTATGGTTGGACACTCATGTGTGCCAGTAGACTTTTGCGGTTATTTAAACAGGAAGAGATGAAAGGGCACCAATCATATTATGCCAACCATTCTTGCATGGCCAAAGCTATCATCTACACCATCAATCAGCTCACTCACGAACACCATACCTCTGTGAGTTGACACCAGAACCTACGATCAAGACCATCAAGAAAAAGAGGAACAAGAATAAAAACAAGAAGGCTCAAAGAAGATCCAGGCATCCCGACCATAGCATGTTCCATCAACCAGTTGACTTTCAACAACACTTATTGATACGGGATCCAGCATCAACCCAATGGCAAAGGTAATATATAAATTATTATTTGGCAAGATGCCTTTGTACCCAACATATGTGCAGCTGCAGATGGCGGACAAATCATGCCGATTTCTGGAAGGAATTGCTAGAGACATACCCGTACAAATCAAGGAGCACTATGTCCTCACCAACTTCTTAGTCATGGACATGGGGGAAGAATAGGATCCACCACTAGTGTTGGGGAAATCATTCCTCAAACACCATGTGCATCATCATCTACATCCAATTGAGAGAGATCCATTTCCAGTTCCCTACAGAAAAAGGTATGCTTGTATTTTAATAGTTACACTAATTATGAACAGCCAAAGAAGAACAGGTCAGCATGCAAGGAGCAAGCTTGGGGGAGGAAGGCCAATTCCTCTACAAGATGATCCATCATACTCTTCCTCTTCACATACCCTCGTCACTCCACACGCTGGTTTGAAACCTCTCCATTTACTATTGCTCTTTTCCACAAGTTTGAATGATTTTGTTGCATGAAAATTAAACTTAAGGTAGAATAAAATCATTCCTTTAGAAAAGCAAAGTGAACACTTAAACATGAGATAAATGATCTATGCTAAAATCTTCATCCAAAACTTTTCGGTAGCATAGAAAGTGACCTTTAGCCCTGTGACAACACTAGCCTTGTTACTACTTGTATATTCCTTCGGGTATGTGTTGTCCACTAATGACACAGGAATAAAACCATAAGAGGAGCAAAAAGGTCCTAACACAATTCAAAGGACAAGAAAGAAAGGATGATGCAATAAAGGAGATAAGTTAGGAACAAGATACACAAGAGGCCAAAGAAGAAAAGCTTCGAGCAAAAGGAAAGAACCACTACAAGGTGTTACAGTGCCGTCACATTCGAATAATAAGGTAACATCTTGAGGTAAGTTGTCATTAATTAAGCTTTACCTTAATTATGGCATGTTCATAAATAATGAATCAAACATGTTAGAGTAACGACCTTGCTTGATCTAGCTTTATTAGCTCAACTTGTTTTGTTTCTAGACACCACTCTCCTAATCTCATAGTCCTCGATAAGTCAAAACGTTGCGCATCCTGTTTTGGAAGATAATCATAATCATTAAACCTTGGATGCCCAATTTCCTGATCTTATCACCCATGTCATAAACAACAACAATAATAATAATAATAAACATTAACTCTATCTTGTTTAATGTGCCTAAGGTTAGAGAATAATGAATAAAGTTATGGTTCTATTGGTGTTTTCCCACCAACAGGGCCCATGCACTTGATCTCTACCTTGTCTTTGCAAACAGGACACACTTCGAGCAAAATGTGGAGGAGTCTGTCACTCCCCCAAAATTCTATAAGTATATGTCCTGAACCCACAAGGTATGCACACTAAACAAGATGTTGCCCGCTTCCACTATCAAAGCTTCACTTCAACCCATGGGACCAAGAAAGAACAAGGGTGATGCCATCCTCTGAAATCACTATCTCAAGAGACGCAACCGCCAAGATCCGATAATGCACTTGAGAAGTGAGTAAGTGAGGTAAGAAGTCTTGTTTGGAGGACTTTAAATCCCCGAACCTTCGCCGAAAGGTAAATTCGGTAAGTTATCCATATTAAATTCTTAGCATTGCATATTCACTTTCTCCAATTGCATAGCATATTTCCCTTTTCCAAATTGCATTAGAAAAGACAATAAAAATGTTTAGTGCTTTGCTTTGTTTAAAAACCTAAAGCCCCATGTGAGTAAATCTGAGGTTTAGCACCCTCGAGATATATTCTTGTGGTGGCATAAAAATAAAATAAAGATGCATTCATAAGTTCTTCATCTTTTCTTGCATACAAATAAAGAAAACCCAAAAATATACTTTTGCTGCTAAAAGATCCCAGGCGACAAAAGTAAAGTGGCTAAACTCTAACGCCTAATCAAGCTCCACTAGCTTTGTTGTCTATTTGAGTTTAGCAGATTTCGAAGGGAGAGAGACATGATGAGCCGACACCATTGTCACCATCTACCTCAACTTCCATATCATCAACCCGACATTCCAATCTAGCTTGGGGGAGAGCACCCCCAGTTATCCCGATAAGTATCTCTACTACTACTATTATTACTAGCTAGATATTTGGTTTGCTTAGTTTGCTTAAGTTGCTTAGAGTGAGTCTATATAATCTTTCAAGAGTCTTTATTATGGTATGAATAAAATGATCAAGAGAGAGTGTACACCTTTTACGCTTTTGCTCAATTAAAAAGAACTTAAAAATAAAGGAGATGATGAATAGTTGCTCCGTCATAATTCCTTTCAAGTACCTAGCTTTCAAGCTTAATTTCTCTCGATCCTTTAATGCAAACTGCTTTGACTTGAGATTTACTCTAAACCTAAAATCTGTGGATTGCAAATGCTTGCTCTAGAGTCTAGGTAATTGACGGATATGATATATGAAAGTTTTGAGCTGCTATTTCTCTTACTCCTAGTGACACTAGATTTCTGGAGATTTATCTTTTGAAAATTATAAATACACATGATGAGTTCTATGACAGAGTGTTGAAACTCCTACCACAACCATATATACATGCTCCATAGATTAGGAAAACCCTTTGATATATAGGTCGCTTGCTTTTGCATTGAGTTTGGTCAATCTTTGTCGACCCTTAGAAACTTGTCATACTTGATGTACACTCCATCCATCCATCCACATCCATATATTCCATTCCACTAGACTCCATTCATATATATATGCTGCTTCTATCCTGGAAGTACGCATCTACCATACACATCCATTATATATCCGCCAAATATGTTCCACTCCTATTCTGGGAGAAGAGCAACCAAAAATATTCCATTCAGTCAGCAATCTTATAAAGCTCTATTATTCTTGTTTGTCTCTCAAAAGTTTATTGCGAAAAGAGACTTGGGTTGTAATTAAAAAAAAGAGAAAAGAGGGGAGATGAAAAATGGACAAGTGTCCTACGGGCGAGTAGAGCCTACCTCCCTAAGAGAAAAAGAGAATAAAGGAGAGTTAAAAAATGGACAAGTGTCCGAAATGAAAACAATGGGTATTTAGATGCCCGCCTCTCCATAAAATAAAGAAAAAGAAAGAAATACAACCCAGGTTCTCTCAAGTGTTTTCAAGTTTCAAAAGAGAGATGACTTTTCAAAGAGCTAGAATTAGACTTTTTCTCATCACATTCATTCCATTCATTTCACACCTACCATCATATTCAATTCATTCCATCATGCACATGCATCAGTGTGACTCGTGACTTTGGATCCATTGATTGAACTTACAATATATGCTTAGTAAGTAAATTTAGTTTTCTCCCCACCTATGAACTCTAGATATAAGCTTTATATATAGGGTGAGAGAGAAGAAGGCATAGTGTCCTACTGCCTTAGTCCAAAAATACCACATACTATGAGAGAAAGGCAAAACAACCTTATTGCCTTAGTGAGGATCCACCAGTACCACATATGAGAGACTTGAAAGGGTCATACTGAAGGAACTTTGAGTTTTATTTCAAAAATCAGCAAAAAAAAAAAAAAAAAAAAAAAAACTCCGGAATGATGGTTGAACAAAGAGTTTGAGACCTAGTGCTTGACTTGATTGTTCTATCTTTCAATTGCCCAAGATCACAAGAAAAGGCTACAAGCTCCATGATTAAAGGTAAAATGGGTAAGTAAAAGGTTGAAATAGTTTATCCGGAGATGAAATTTTGTTTGAAAGAATGTGTACTTTTGAGGTGTGAAAGCGTTGCAGCAACTCCTGATCCAACAACATAGTCTTGTTAGGGACTAGCAAGAGGTAAGCTTGGGGGAGCTTGTTGGTATCCCTTATAGTATAAAATATAGAGGTTTTTAAAACGAAAATAAGGGCTTAAAATGAATATCAACATAGTATAGGGGCTTAACTAACATGATTCCACTAGTTTTGGTGATTTATATATTTTTCAGGGATTAAACAGAAAATACCCAAGAGATTGCAAGCCCTACGACATAAAGACGTATCCGTGACGTAACCCAACGTGGAACATACACTAGAACATTCCAGAAGAGACCAGAGAGCACCGGAAGGAAGGTGGGGCCCACCTGGCAGAGCCAGGCGGCGGCCACTCAGGGCATGGCGGCGGCCGCCCCTATGGGGCCCCCTGTCAGCCTCTGCTTCATAGGTCGGTTCACAAGCGCCATTAAGAAGAGATCTACACCGTTGCTCAAGGTCGGTTTGATCCAAGGGCTGTCGTGCATCGCCTAGGGCTATATAACAAGACCCCCTGACCCCTGGGTGAAACCCTAATTCATTCTAATTCATTCCAACTCCAAGTCATCAAGTCAAGATCCCAAGCCCTAGTTCCACCATATTAGAGCATTAGCTATCTAGGCTAGTTCTAGAGGAAGTCAAGTATTGTCTTGGATTCCTGATCGTCAAGAAGTAGCGGGAGCCGAGCGCCTCGTGGCTTCTCTCTTGTATTTGATCTTGTAAGTATTTTGGTTATTTACAATTGCTATGACATTGCTCTATTTGCATTAATCTTAGTATGCATTGACATATAAGTAGGATTGTCTTTATATTAACATGGAGTCGTATAACGCTCACTTAATGACGTCTTGGGTGAGTGGCCAACAATGTATAAACGTGGTGTTCATACAACGTTTGCCCGCTTACATCACCCTATAATATCCTTTGGAGTCCACCCCGTGTCTATTCTACCTATACCATCTATTTGCCCTTTTATGACACATTCTAGTGGCACTAATCTTATGATATTTGACTTGGCACTTATCATTTATCTTTATTATCTTTATATGACTTATCATTTATCTTTATTATCTTTATATGTCGCTCGAGTAGTTAGATTACATATGGTTATTCTACTTTACCACACTGCATGTGACCTCAATCAATCTACCCATATCCTACCCCTTCCCTATGGAACATATGAATACGATACCTGGATAGACTCCTGGTGAAGTGCTACAATGGGTTATTCTATCTGTGCGCTTGCAGATACTAAATAGATATTATCATTGCAAGAGATTCAAGTGTCATATTAAGAATATCCGTTCACGCATTTCTTTAGCGTTGTGAGCTAGGGTGACAGACTAGTTTCGTAGGCAATGCTAGAATGTGTGGTATAGCTTTTGTGCCTATCATGGTGAGATTAACTCCACCATAGATAATGTTACAGAGTCACACACCATAACTAACACCGTCTAACTTTATTAACTCTCCGCTCTGACTTTTATTGGAATGTGAGATTAACTCCACATCCAAGCTAACTTATTAGATAGATCCCCTTATACATTTCTGGCGCTGTCCTAGGGTTGGATCTTAGATCCATCCTTTTGTGATTGCGTTAAGAAATGTCAACAAAGGTCAAGGGAAGGGATCTTATCCTCACCGGCGAGAATCGCGCAGCGATTGCGATCTGTATGAGATCACAAGTCGGTAGACTTGGCGCAGGGGCGGGCGGATCGTGTCTGGCATCGCTTGGGCATTGAGGTCCACGTCGTGGAATGTTGAACGTGTCAGCGGGATCCGGCCGTACTTGTGCAGGTACTTGTTGAGCGCTGTCCCTGCCCCCACCAAGCTAGCGCCAGCACGGGCTACCTGCAAGACGAACTGAGTTTGCTTCCTCGGCTGCACCGGCGGCACGAACGTAGATGAGCCGGAGTCACGGACTAAATACCTGCAAGATGGAGCGATGGCACGGGCGATGGCGGCGCACGGGTGGAAGTGCCCGCACGCGGGAGGAAAACTTCCGCGGGGAAGCACTGTGAATGCCAAGCGTCGTACCACGTGCAAATATGCACGAGAAGGGACTTGTTTTCCGACGTTGTCCAAATTGCCTAGCTGTTGGAGACCTTATTTTGAGGTTGTGGCAAAAAATATCAAGATTGGGGAATGTCAAGTCAACCACATATGTGGGGAATATACCCATGGCGGCCTTGAAGTGGTGCTACTCTAAGTGCCTCAACCACACCAGGGTGGGGAATATACCCATGGCGCCTTGAAGATTAAGGGTGTGCTCGGGGGTGCGGTAGACACAAGTGACACTTCTTAGCGCAATCAAAGGACATAAAACCCACCGAGAAATGCTTGTTGACATTTCTTAGGCAATCGGTATAAAACCCATTCAGAAATGCCCACATTCCCAAGTAAAACCACCATGGCGGTGTGAGAAGATTGTCAATGGGATGATGGGCCATCTTAGATATTTGGGAAGCACGGATCTATTAGCATTTCACCCGGAAGTATTCGGGTATCGTTATTTATATTTTCCCAAAGGAAGGCATGTGATTAATAAGTTAGCATGGGAATAGAGGAACATGTGTTTGCTTAGACCAAATTGTTCGTAACGAGGGGTAAGCAATAATGGTTTATGGATAGTGTGACACACACTTAAGAATCCGCAAAAGGATAAAGAAAATAGATAAAGAATAAATGAATAACCTAATGGAGTAATTCTAATGTATCTAGTCATGGCCATACAAATGAATAGCTAGGATCATATCAAACTGATTTAGGCATGGTTAGGTCTAGGATAACAGGGTCAGGATACCATACGGCCCGATGGGAAGCACCAACTCCTACGGCACATACGAACGGGGGGATTTCAAGGGACGGTCAAGGCTTGTCACGACCAAGCCGCCACCCCTCAACCGTGGCATGCACTCATATTCCAGGTGTGTAATACAGGGCACCCCCGCATATCGAGGCACTACTCTTGTCCCCGGGATCCCCACTCGTCGAATGGACGGACTAGAACAAGAGCAAACCCGAAGGAACAACGAACCGATATCCCACCTCTAATCAAGTTAGGCATATGATGATCGATGATGAACTGAGATGAACATGTCAAGATTATGATATGCAAACTATATGCTAGTTCATATACCAACACAAGAATATGAACAAGACTATACTCTAGTTCATAAGTTAGGCCGAGAACATAGATATAAGACTTGCAAATAGAAGAATGCTCCATTGAGAAGATATATTACCAAGGCACTTTCTTCTAGGAGGCAAGCCCTCCTTGTAGCTCTTCTACTCCAAGTGCTAACCAAGAACTAAGAAGAAGAAGAAAGAAGAAGTAGAAGAAGAGAGAGAGGTAGAGGTGGTAGAGAGAGGAAGATTCTTGGTTTCTTTGGACTCCAAGTGGTGTGTGTTGAGAGAGGAGGAGAGGGGGACTACTTATACACTTGGAGGAGGGGCCTAAGTGCTAATTTACACCAAAACCGACCTGGTAAACATTCCTAATCTGAGCAAACTGACCATCCCACGTCGGTAATCCCCATTTGGCAGGTTTATGAACCGCCTCCCCGAGGCTCGGCCGAAACCGCCTCGGGGAGGGTGCGGCCGCACTGTGTGGTGCTTGCGCACCCCCCAGGCTCGGCTTTGGCCGGGTCTCGGTGGGGTGTCGTCCTTCATCTTGAAAAGTTGTGGGTCGGGCTTGGCTTGGCCCAATTTTGATGTTTTGGGTCGATTTGCTCTGGGCTAGTGTTTTGCAATAATGCGCTTTCCGGATGGCGTACTTTGGTCGATTTTCCACTTGCTTTTATTATAAATCTGCAAAATAAAATACTAGACACTACAAGTGGAATTTCATTAGTGATAAATGCATATGAGCATAAAAAGGTATAGTTTTACTCCCTTTATGGTAGTAAGTTGACGGGAAAAATATGTCGTTGGTGACCGTCAACAAACTCCCCAAGCTTACCCTTTGCGCGTCCTCGAGCAAAAAAGAGATAAGTACTTGGTTGTTGATCGGGAGTTGCTACTATGCCGATTACGTTTTACAAGTGCCAGGGTTATAATAAGATGTTCTACTAGAGTTTGAATAAAATGGCACATCTTTTTCTCACCCTTTATTACCTTTCATCGTAGCGGGGCTTTCTAGCTTTTCTCAAAGTCTTGGGCGGTTGCCAGATAGAACGGTTATAACGGAAATACTTATCTTTCATCCTTTTTGGTCAACTTTTTATCCGGGATTTATTTAGTTAGATAGTATTTATTTTTTTCGAGAAAGTATGGGCTTTATTGCTATATCTTTTTTTTTTTTGGAGAGGTGGGCTCTACTCGCCCTAGACTTTTGTCTTTTATTTCCTCTCTTTCTCTTTTTTTTTAGAGATGTGGGCTCTACTCGCCCTCGGACACTTGTCCATTTTTCATCTTATTTTTTTTTCTTTTTTCTTTTTTTTTTTTAGCATAGCCCATATCAATTCTCTTTTCTTTCAAAGTAGATTCCCGGATGTCAAGTTTCTCTTTTTGGACGAAATCATAGCAAATCCATTTGTACCATATCATACTTGGCAACAACTTAGACTAGATAGAGCCTATGCAACCCACATGAATCAGGTTTTTCAGGATGAGTTTTTAGACTTAGCCACTAAACCCAAACTTTTAGAGAAATTCGAATTATAAACTAGGCACAGGCAAATCATAAGACAGAGCAACTATTCATCATTTCAACAAGGGACTAAGACTAAACATTTTTATAGCTCATATGTATAAACATTAAGGCACAAAGAAGAGCTACTTATTCTATTTTTTGGATTTTTTTTTTTTTAGTTTTAGTTATCTTTTTTTTTTTCAATGCAAGATTGCTGAAATTTAAACATGCTAAAATAAAATAAAATTTGATGGAAGTAAATATGCAATGCAATGATACCTGCGGGCGTCCTCCCCCAAGCTATTTGGAGGCCTACTAATCAGGATCGAAGCCTTGGTACCTCCAGACTGCTTCCTCGCGTGCGTTGCGAGTAGCCATGTTGGACTCCAATTGGGTCCATCTCTACCGACTCGCTTTGCTCCCGGTTCTGGCCGCCCAGCATGCGGTGTTTTGCACATGGGTATTGAGCGTGTGCTCAATGTTCCTAGTCTGCGGACGTCGAGGTCTTTGCATTTGGGTACCGATAGCCTCCACCCCTTGTGGTGGCTGCTGTCTTGCGGCGGGCTGGCGGGGGCATATCGTCGGAGGCTGTCGTCAAAGTCGAATCTGTTGGCCCTCCATCTTTGTTGTATCTCCTTGAGGCCACTCGATGGTGCCGATTAAACCGAGGCGGCGGCTCCCACCTAGGATCATACCGGGTATTACCCCGGGGTCCACATAGGATGAGGCCATCTTTGCTGGAACACCGGTGTAGGCGTGGGCGTGGCACGTGGCGTGAAGTAGGGCCCATGGGAGGAGGATCCGACCTCGGTCTCGACACCTGCGTGAAGAACCGATGGGGGTGTCTTTCTGCGCGCAAGCTATCAGCGATCTCGAGCTCAAATGTTAGTATCGGCTTTTATACAAGCTGTAAGTCCGGGTTAGGTAACCGAACTATAGTTGCATAGCCGAGGGGAAAAGATGACCAAGCTCGCCGAGGAAGGTAAAATCTTAACTAAATGCCCCTGCACAAGCTGCGCAACAGTCCAAAAATCCCTGGGTGTGGAAATGTACTCTATCTGCTGATTATCCAAAGCTCCAATCGCAGAAGCGAGGCGTGTGATAAGAGATGTGCAGGTGACAGGAACAGCAACTTTTGTGATAATATGCAAAAAGTTCCCGCACATCTCTCTACTTTCGAGCCACTTTCTCCTTGTGGACAATAGCATAGAGTAATTTTAATTCAACCTCATTCACCCATCTAACCCCGTGTCTAGGAAACAAAGTCAACGAGATCCAGCGATGGATATATCTAAGTGATGGGTGCTGGATCTGTGAGTGGCGAGGTTTGAAAGTACCGGCCTCATGAGCACCGGATATCTCCTCCCAAAAGTGGTTTCTGACAAAGCCGGGAAGAGCAACATCTATGTTTAGTGCACATCTATAGCTGAAACCCCAGTGACGAGCTAGGTCCACCCACGTGACATGATAAAGTGTACCAAAAGGCAGAAAAAGAAATTCCTAGCTGGTCCTCTACTAGTGTGCACAAGAACTGTATTGTCAGGAGGCGAGAACCTTCCTCCTCAAGAGGGGGAATATCCTGCCACCCGACTGCTCTCCAAAGGATAGGGAATTCTTCGTCCATACCTGTTTGTTCGAGGAGCTCGGAGTCGATTCTGGGCGTGTGCTGGAACATACGGTCCTTGAGTAGGAGATATGCTTGCATCTCCCGATCTCCACGGATGTCGAGGTACGGCGCGTCGGCTTCGTCGATTGTCGGGGGAGCTTGAGCTTCTTCCTCCCCAACGGGTGCAGCGTCTTCTTGCATGGGGGAGCCTTCGAGATCGTCGAAGTTGAGGGCGGAGCTTGTGCTTGTTTGTCGTGAGCTATGTCTTGACGACCGCCTCAACCCGCTGAAGATCTTCCCAGCTTTCTTCATGGCTTCTGCAAAAACGATTGAGCAAGACCTCGGGTGTGCAAGGGTTAGATGAAAGTATGAACTTTCACACCCGTGTTCTTGCTCGGCACAATGTTTTTGGTGGAGAAAATGGAGTGTAGAACAAGTGGGAGAGAGTGTGAGAGTGAGAAAGAGTGAAAATGAGAGGTGTGTGCTCTCACACCGGTGCTCGGGCTATTTATAGCCGAGCCAACGGCCGGGGGACGCTCCACACAACGGCTAGGAGCCGTTGGCGAAAGCGGGGCCAGCAGGGCGCCGGAGGGTGCGGGCGCACCTTGGGGTGCGCGCAAGCGCCCGCCCGAGGCAGCCGCCGCTGTCCTTTGGCGTGGCGTGCACAACGGTCACGAAAAGTTCGTGACCGTTGTTGGCTCGCTATTTGGTTCGGCCGTTTTCTCCCCTTTTTGATTTTCTCCAAAAAATTTTGAAATATAAATTTATTTTTAAATAGAAAAAATTATTTTAAAAATATTTTTGTATATATTTTCTATGTAGGGAATCTTTTTCTTTATTTTTCATGAAAGAATTCATTTTATTTATAAAAGTGTTTTTTTATTTTAGTTTTTGAAAATATTTACTTACAGATTTTATGTAATAAATATTTTTGTTAATTTTGATAACAAAATATTTTATAAAACACATTTTTTTTTAAATGTACCCCATTTTTTTTTCTTTTTGAAATATACCCCATTTTTTTCTTTTTGAAATATACCCCATCATTTTTTTTTTTTTTAAGGGCAGTTATTTATAGTCACTGTCGACTCTCCCGCACTCTTGGCGGCAAGCACTGCTCGGGGGGGTCTCGAGTCGATCCTTCAACACTCCACACCGGTTTCGATGATGTTGATATCCGGGTGTGTTGTTGTTTGTACCCGATGAATGGGCACTTTACCGCCTTACTCTTGACATGGAAGACTATGAAGCCTTTCCCCATGTAGATATCAGCTTTGGCCGTATAGAGAAACGGTCTCCCGGGAGGAGAGACGTATCCTCCGATGGGCCCATATCCGAGATCACAAAATCTCGGGGATGTACTCGATGCGTATTTTGACTAGCACGTCTTCGAGTATTCCCTCCGGCCGCCTTGTTGATTGATCCGCCATTTGGAGGGGACGAAGTTGGCGGGAGTAAGTGTCCCTCCATGGATTACGTTGAAGGTGGCCTTGGACATCACATTGATACCGGCCCCCGTGTCACGAATGCATTGGCGAAGGTGTGGGGGCCAACAAATAGCGGTGATAAGCGGGCGTCGTGGTCGCCCTTCTTGGCAATGAATGGCGAGGTCGCAGGGATCTTCTTTAGCTCATTTGGTTGACTGAGCCTTAGAGATATCATGTTAACCGACTCGTGCGGGACCTCAAGTTGCCCTGGGATCCTACCCGAGTCGTTAACTGGCACTTGGGCAGCAATCGGGGGCGGTTGTGTTTCTATCATTTTGTTGAAGCCGAGTTGATTCTTCACAGCTGACATCAACCCTTCGAGCTTATTATTCACCCCTTCAAGGATTTTGTCTTGATGGCTCATCTTTTTGGTGAGATTTTCGTTAATCTTGGCTTGGCCCAATACCAGGTCCTTTAATGACGGCTGACCGAGTTGTAGTTGGAGTTGTATCCCCTGGTTGCCTTGAAATGGTGGCTGGACTGGTTGTTCCCTTTGCCGAGGTTGGCGATACCCGTTCTTTGTTGTTGATGAAGGCGGCTTCTTCACGGGTCTCAGGCGGTTATCCCCTGAGTGGCCAACTTCACCACACGTCTCACACGTCATGTGAGCGTCTGTGGCGTAAACTGGGCGCTGCTGTGTAGTGGAGTTTGTGCTGCGCTCCTCCAGTTTCTTCAGGAGTAGATCCATTTTTGCGGCAAGCATATCCGCCTCCTTCATGGTATGCATGCCTTTTTGTGTTTTGGCTAGGGCTCTATCTTCTCCCCAGCTCTGATTTGCCACCATTTTGTCAATCAGGGCTGTTGCCTGATCGATGGTGAGCGATAGAAATGCGCCACCAGCAGTGGCGTCGAGGTGCCCATTTGATATGGCCGTGAGACCATTGTAGAAGTTTTGGAGCACCAGCCAATTTTCCATCCCGTGGTGCGGGCATGCTAGAATGTACTCTTGCAGCCTTTCCCACGCCTCCGGAATGGGTTCCATTGATGTCTGCTGGAAATTGGCGATCCTTCCCCTCGGGGCATTGGTTTTGCCCATGGGGAAGAACTTAGCCAGAACGCCGCGAGCACCGCCCACGTCATCGCGACTTCCTTGTCCTTGTAGAACCATTTGTTTCGCCTTCCCCACGAGGGAGAAAGGAAACAAGGCGGAGCCCGATAACGTCGGGTTCGACGTCCTTGATGACGATGGTGTCGCCGGCTCATAAGGAAGTGTTGGAGATGAGCGTTGGCGTCCTCGCTAGGCAGATCCACGAGAATGGGACCGGCACGCACCATGGTGATTAGCTCGGTCGCGCAGCTCAAAGTTTTTTGCGCCACATTCACCACCGGCCCGAAGGCGCACGTTGGTGACAGCGGGGGGTAGAGAAATCGCGCGGCGACAAGGCCATGGCTTGAGATGCGGTTGGTGCAGGGATGTCGGTCTCGACTGTCGGGGTTCCGGCTGAAGAAGAAGCGGCACGAGACCTGTTCTTCCTTAGGAGTGCCTCTGGATCGGAGATGAAGTTTTCCGGCAGTAGGAAACCTGACATACACTATCCTGTTTTCACCCACAACAGGAGAAAACATAAAAGATTAGCCTGTATGAGCAAATGGTAGCCACGCACACAGTTCATATTCATAGCCAGCTAGTTTATTTATTTATTTATTTTTTCACAATGCCTTCCCCGGCAACGGCGCCAGAAATGCTTGTTGACATTTCTTAGCACAATCAAAGGAAACAGGTATAAAACCCATCCCCAATAACAGCGCCAGAAATGCTTGTTGACATTTCTTAGCGCAATCAAAGGAAACAGGTATAAAACCCATCCCCAATAACAGCGCCAGAAATGTGCCGCTGACATTCCCAAGTAAAACCACCAGTCGGTGATCCGAAAGGGATTGTCAACGGGATAGATCTTGCCATCTTAGATATTTCATCCGCAAGCGCACGGATCTATCATTGTAGCATTTCACCCGGAAGTATTCAGGGTATCGTTATTTATATTTTCCCAAAGGAAGGCATGTGATTAATAAGTTAGCATGGCATCTGAATAGAGGAACATGTGTTTGCTTAGACCAAATTGTTCATAACAGGGGTAAGCAATAATGGTTTATGGATAGTGTGACACACACTTAAGAATCCACCAGCAAAAGGATAAAGAAAATAGATAAAGAATAAATGAATAACCTAATGGAGTAATTCTAATGTATCTAGTCATGGCCATACAAATGAATAGCTAGGATCATATGCAAACGGATTTAGGCATGGTTAGGTCTAGGATAACAGGGAGAGGATACCATACGGCCCGATGGGAAGCATTTATGAACTCCTACAAAGACATACGAACGTGGGGGATTTCAAGGGGACGGTCAAGGCTTGTCACGACCAAGCCGCCTACCCCCTCAACCGTGGCATGCACTCATATTCGCAGGTGTCGTAATACCCGGGCACCATGCCCGCATATCGAAAGCACTACTCTTGTCCCCGGGATCCCCACTCGTCGAATGGACGGACTAGAACAAGAGCAAACCCGAAGGAACAACGAACCGATATCCCACCTCTAATCAAGTTAGGCATATGATGATCGATGATGAACTGAGATGAACATGTCAAGATTATGATATGCAAACTATATGCTAGTTCATATACCAACACAAGAACATGAAGAAGACTATACTCTAGTTCATAAGTTAGGCCAAGAACATAGATATAAGACTTGCAAATAGAAGAATGCTCCATTGAGAAGATATATTACCAAGGCACTTTCTTCTAGGAGACAAGCCCTCCTTGTAGCTCTTCTACTCCAAGTGCTAACCAAGAACTAAGAAGAAGAAGAAAGAAGAAGTAGAAGAAGAGAGAGAGGTAGAGGTGGTGGAGAGAGGAATATTCTTTGGTTTCTTTGGACTCCAAGTGGTGTGTGTTGAGAGAGGAGGAGAGGGGGACTACTTATACACTTGGAGGAGGGGCCTAAGTGCTAATTTACACCAAAACCGACCTGGTAAACCTTCCTAATCTGAGCAAACCGACCATCCCACGTCGGTAATCCCCATTTGGCAGGTTTATGAACCGCCTCCCCGAGGCTGGGCCGAAACCACCTCAGGGAGGGTGCGGCCGCACTAGGTGGTGCGCGCGCACCCCCCTAGGCTCGGCTTGGCCCGTGTCTCGGTGGGGTGTCGTCCTTCGTCTTGAAAAGTTGTGGGCCGGGCTTGGCTCGGCCCAATTTTGATGTTTTGGGTCGATTTGCTCCTGGGCTTCTGTTTTGCAATAATGCGCTTTCCCGGATGGCGTACTTTGGTCAATTTTCCACTTGCTTTTATTATAAATCTGCAAAATAAAATACTAGACACTACAAGTGGAATTTTATTAGTGATAATTGTATATGAATATAAAAAGGTATAGTTTTACTCCCTTTATGGTAGTAAGTTGACGGGAAAAATATGTCGTTGGTGACCGTCAACACATACCCCGGGCGAAGATCAAGGGAAGGGATCTCATCCTCACCGAAGCAGAATGCGCAGTTGCAGTACGCGCAGATCACAAGTCGGTAGACTTGGTGCAGGGGCGGGCGGATCGTGTCTGGCATCGCTTGGGCGTTGAGGTCCACGTCGAGGAATGCTAAACGTGTCAGTGAGATCCGGCCGTACTTGTGCAGGTTGACGCTGTCCCCGCCACCACCAAGCTGGCGCCAGCACGGGCTACCTGCAAGATGAACTGAGTCTACTTCGTCCTCGGCTGCAACGATGGCATGAACGTAGATGAGCCGGAGTCACGGACTAAATACCTGCAAGATGGAGCGATGGCACGGACGATGACGGCGCACGGGTGGAAGTGCCGCGACGGGGAGGAAAACCTCGCGGGGAAACACCGCGAATGTCAAGCGTCATACCGCGTGCAAATATGCGCGAGAAGGGACTTGTTTTCTGACGTTGCCCAAATGGCCTAGCTGTTGGAGACCTTATTTTGAGGTTTTGGCAAAAATAAGAGAATGTCAAGTCCAAATGGGGAACTGTTGGAGCTACTCTAAGTGCCTCAACCACACATGTGGGGAATATACCGATGGTGGCCTTGAAGTGGTGCTCGCTAGAGCAGACAAGTAGCCACTCCGACATGCCACCCGGGACCAGGGATCGGCGCTATTCAGTGGCCACACCGCCGATGGCGTGAGAAGATTAAGGGTGATGGGCACGGGGGGGGGGTGCCTGGTAGACATACCCCGGGCCAAGATCAAGGGAAGGGATCTCATCCTCACCGAACTGCACGCGCAGATTTGTGACGCGCTGAGATCTCACAAAGGTTGGTAGACTTGGAGTAGGGGCTGGCGGATCGTGTCTGGCATCACTTGGGCGTTGATGTCCACGTCGAGGAATGCTGAACGTGTCAGCGGGATCCGGCCGTACTTGTGAAGGTACCTGTTGAGCGCTGTCCCCGCCACCACCAAGCTGGCGCCAGCACGGGCTACCTGCAAGACGAACTGAGTCTGCTTCCTCCTCGGCTGCACCGGCGGCACGAACGTAGATGAGCCGGAGTCACGGACTAAATACCTGCAAGATGGAGCGATGGCACGGGCGATGGCAGCGCACGGGTGGAAGTGCCCGCACGCGGGAGGAAAACTTCCGTGGGGAAACACTGCAAATTCCAAGCGTCGTACCGTGTGCTAATATGCACGAGAAGGCACTTGTTTTCCGACGTTGCCCAAATTGCCTAGCTGTTGGAGACCTTATTTTGAGGTTTTGGCAAAAATAAGAGAATGTCAAGTCCAATTGGACAAGTGTTGGAGCTACTCTAAGTGCGTCAACCACACATGTGGGGAATATACCCATGGCGGCCTTGAAGTGGTGCTCGCTAGAGCAGACAAGTAGCCACTCCGACATGCCACCCGGGACCAGGGATCGGCGCTATTCAGTGGCCACACCGCCGATGGCGTGAGAAGATTAAGGGTGATGGGCACGGGGGGTGCCTGGTAGACATAACCCGGGCCAAGATCAAGGGAAGGGATCTCATCCTCACCGAAGCAGAATGCGCTGTTGCAGTACGCGCAGATCACAAGTCGGTAGACTTGGCGTAGGGGCGGGCGGATCGTGTCTGGCATCACTTGGGCGTTGAGGTCCACATCGAGGAATGCTGAACGTGTCAGCGGGATCTGGCCGTACTTGTGCAGGTTGAGCGCTATCCCCGCCACCACCAAGCTGGCGCCAGCACGGGCTACCTGCAAGACGAACTGAGTCTGCTTCGTCCTCGGCTGCAACGACGGCACGAACGTAGATGAGCCGGAGTCACGGACTAAATACCTGCAAGATGGAGCGTTGGCACGGGCGATGGCGGCGCACGGGTGGAAGTGTCTGCACGCGGGAGGAAAACTTCCACGGGGAAACACTGCGAATGCCAAGCGTCGTTCCGCATGCAAATATGCGCGAGAAGGGACTTGTTTTCCGACGTTGCCCAAATGGCCTAGCTGTTGGAAACCTTATTTTGAGGTTTTGGCAAAAATAAGAGAATGTCAAGTCCAAATGGGGAACTATTGGAGCTACTCTAAGTGCCTCAACCACACATGTAGGGAATATACCGATGGTGGCCTTGAAGTGGTGCTCGCTAGAGCAGACAAGTAGCCACTCCGACATGCCACCCGGGACCAGGGATCAGCGCTATTCAGTGGCCACACCGCCGATGGCGTGAGAAGGTTAAGGGTGATGGGCACGGGGGGGGTGCCTGGTAGACATACCTCGGGCCAAGATCAAGGAAAGGGATCTCATCCTCACCGAACCAGAATGCGCAGTTGCAGTACGCGCAGATCACAAGTCGGTAGACTTGGTGCAGGGGCGGGCGGATCGTGTCTGGCATCGCTTGGGCGTTGAGGTCCACGTCGAGGAATGCTGAACGTGTTAGCGGGATCCGGCCGTACTTGTGCAGGTTGACGCTGTCCCCGCCACCACCAAGCTGGTGCCAGCACGGGCTACCTGCAAGACGAACTGAGTCTACTTCATCGTCGGCTACAACGATGACATGAACGTAGATGAGCCAGAGTCACGGACTAAATACCTGCAAGATGGAGCGATGGCACGGACGATGACGGCGCACGGGTGGAAGTGCCCGCACGCGGGAGGAAAACTTCCGCGGGGAAACACTGCGAATGTCAAGCGTCGTACCGCGTGCAAATATGCGCGAGAAGGGACTTGTTTTCCAACGTTGCCCAAATGGCCTAGCTGTTGGAGACCTTATTTTGAGGTTTTGGCAAAAATAAGAGAATGTCAAGTCCAAATGGGGAACTGTTGGAGCTACTCTAAGTGCCTCAACCACACATGTGGGGAATATACCGATGGTGGCCTTGAAGTGGTGCTCGCTAGAGCAGACAAGTAGCCACTCCGACATGCCACCCGGGACCAGGGATCAGCGCTATTCAGTGGCCACACCGCCGATGGCGTGAGAAGATTAAGGGTGATGGGCACGGGGGGGTGCCTGGTACACATACCCCGGGCCAAGATCAAGGGAAGGGATCTCATCCTCACCGAACCAGAATGCGCAGTTGCAGTACGCGCAGATCACAGGTTGGTAGACTTGGCGTAGGGGCTGGCGGATCGTGTCTGGCATCACTTGGGCGTTGAGGTCCACGTCGAGGAATGCTGAACGTGTCAGCGGGATCCGGCCGTACTTGTGAAGGTACCTGTTGAGCGCTGTCCCCGCCACCACCAAGCTGGCGCCAGCACGGGCTACCTGCAAGACGAACTGAGTCTACTTCGTCCTCGGATGCAACGATGGCATGAACGTAGATGAGCCAGAGTCACAGACTAAATACCTGCAAGATGGAGCGATGGCACGGACGATGACGGCACACGGGTGGAAGTGCCCGCACACGGGAGGAAAACTTCCGCGGGGAAACACTGCGAATGTCGAGCGTCGTACCGCGTGCAAATATGCACGAGAAGGGACTTGTTTTCCGACGTTGCCCAAATGGCCTAGCTGTTGGAGACCTTATTTTGAGGTTTTGGCAAAAATAAGAGAATGTCAAGTCCAAATGGGGAACTATTGGAGCTACTCTAAGTGCCTCAACCACACATGTGGGGAATATACCGATGGTGGCCTTGAAGTGGTGCTCGCTAGAGCAGACAAGTAGCCACTCCAACCCGGGACCAGGGATCAGCGCTATTCAGTGGCCACACCACCGATGGCGTGAGAAGGTTAAGGGTGATGGGCACGGGGGGGGTGCCTGGTAGACATACCCCGGGCCAAGATCAAGGGAAGGGATCTCATCCTCACTGAACTAGAATGTGCAGTTGCAGTACGCGCAGATCACAAGTTGGTAGACTTGGTGCAGGGGCGGGCGGATCGTGTCTGGCATCGCTTGGGCGTTGAGGTCCACGTCGAGGAATGCTGAACGTGTCAGCGGGATCCGGCCGTACTTGTGCAGGTTGACGCTGTCCCCGCCACCACCATGCCGGTGCCAGCACGGCCTACCTACAAGACGAACTGAGTCTACTTCGTCCTCGGCTGCAACGATGGCATGAACGTAGATGAGCCGGAGTCACGGACTAAATACCTGCAGGATGGAGCGATGGCACGGATGATGACGGCGCATGGTGGAAGTGCCCGCACGCGGGAGGAAAACTTCCGCGGGGAAACACTGCGAATGTCAAGCGTCGTACCGCGTGCAAATATGCGCGAGAAGGGACTTGTTTTCCGACGTTGCCCAAATGGCCTAGCTGTTGGAGACCTTATTTTGAGGTTTTGGCAAAAATAAGAGAATGTCAAGTCCAAATGGGGAACTATTGGAGCTACTCTAAGTGCCTCAACCACACATGTGGGGAATATACCGATGGTGGCCTTGAAGTGGTGCTCGCTAGAGCAGACAAGTAGCCACTCCGACATGCCACCCGGGACCAGGGATCAGCGCTATTCAGTGGCCACACCGCCGATGGCGTGAGAAGATTAAGGGTGATGGGCACGGGGGGTGCCTGGTAGACATACCCCGGGCCAAGATCAAGGGAATGGATCTCATCCTCACCGAACTAGAATGCGCAGTTGCAGTGCGCGCTGATCACAGGTTGGTAGACTTGGCGTAGGGGCTGGCGGATCGTGTCTGGCATCACTTGGGCGTTGAGGTCCACGTCGAGGAATGCTGAACGTGTCAGCGGGATCCGGCCGTACTTGTGAAGGTACCTATTGAGCGCCGTCCCCGCCACCACCAAGCTGGTGCCAGCACGGGCTACCTGCAAGATGAACTGAGTCTGCTTCCTCCTCGGCTGCACCGGCGGCACGAACATAGATGAGCCGGAGTCACGGACTAAATACCTGCAAGATGGAGCGATGGCACGGGCGATGGCAGCGCACGGGTGGAAGTGCCCGCATGCGGGAGGAAAACTTCCGCGGGGAAACACTGCGAATTCCAAGCGTCGTACCGCGTGCTAATATGCACAAGAAGGGACTTGTTTACCGACGTTGCCCAAATTGCCTAGCTATTGGAGACCTTATTTTGAGGTTTTGGCAAAAATAAGAGAATGTCAAGTCCAATTGGGGAATTGTTGGAGCTACTCTAAGTGCGTCAACCACACATGTGGGGAATATACCCATGGCGGCCTTGAAGTGGTGCTCGCTAGAGCAGACAAGTAGCCACTCCGACATGCCACCCGGGACCAGGGATCGGCGCTATTCAGTGGCCACACCACCGATGGCGTGAGAAGACTATGGGTGATGGGCACGGGGGGTGCCTGGTAGACATACCCCGGGCCAAGATCAAGGGAAGGGATCTCATCCTCACCGAAGCAGAATGCGCTGTTGCAGTACGCGCAGATCACAAGTCGGTAGACTTGGCGTAGGGGCGGGCGGATCGTGTCTGGCATCGCTTGGGCGTTGAGGGCCACGTCGAGGAATGCTGAACATGTCAGCGGGATCCGGACGTACTTTTGCAGGTTGAGTGCTATCCCCGCCACCACCAAGCTGGCGCCAGCACGGGCTACCTGCAAGACGAACTGAGTCTGCTTCGTCCTCGGCTGCAACGACGGCACAAACGTAGATGAGCCGGAGTCACGGACTAAATACCTGCAAGATGGAGCGATGGCATGGGCGATGGCGGTGCACGGGTGGAAGTGTCCGCACGCGGGAGGAAAACTTCCGCGGGGAAACACTGCGAATGCCAAGCGTCGTACCGCGTGCAAATATGCGCGAGAAGGGACTTGTTTTCCGACATTGCCCAAATTGCCTCATCAACGCTCCCTATTCTTTCCGCAATAGACAACGACGAGAAGCCAAGATGCTGTCACCCACCGCCGACTCTTAGCCGCTGCTAGCGCCGCCGGCACTGCTCCAGCTTGAAGATGTCCCGTTCGCCATCATGAAGAAGCTCTTCGGTGGCCTCCCGGCCTCCGAGGTGGTCCGCACATCCGTCTTTGTCGAGAGACGAGACCCGCCGCCGCATTTGGGAGTCCGCCCGGGCGCCTCAACATCAACCTCAATGACAACGCCCGCAAGTGGGAGTCCGCGGCGGGATTCCTCGAGCGCTGCGTGGCCCTGGTCTACGGCGTCAGCATCCGCGGCATCCCGCTGCGCCGAGCGCGTTCCACCGGTGTTCCTAGTTTCGTAGATGAGCCAGAGTCATGGACTAAATACCTGCAAGACGGAGCGGTGGATGATCTCGCGGCTCCAAGGTTTTGCCGACGACACGGGCCATGGTGGTGCGCGAGAGGTATCATGAGGGTGGAAATGTCCGCACGCGGGAGGAAAACTTCCACGGGGAAATACTGTGAATGCCAAGTGTTATAACGCGCGCAAATATGTGCGCGAAGGGACTCATTTTCCGATGTTGCCCAAATTGCCAAACCCAATTGCCCAAGCTGTTGGAGACCTTATTTTGAGGTTTTGGCAAAAATAAGTGGAATGTCAAGTCCAAATGGGGAACTGTTGGAGCTGCTCTAAGTGCCTCCACCACACATGTGGGGAATATACCACTATCCACTAGTGCAGCTGGGATTGGAGTTAAGCAAAAGTATAATTAACTGAGCCTCCTCGGAAGGGCCCCTCCTCTAATTCTGCTCTCAAGTGCCTAGATTCCTGTCCTTATTATGACCCTAAGAGACCTCCAAGTTTGCACAAGTGCAGTCTTCTCAAGTTGGTCATGAGAGTGTTGGGAACAGACAACATCAATATTTGTAGCAAGGAGCTGTTACGGCATCGACTAAGGCATCATCCTTGGCTCCGGAATAGAAAACTGAAGATGATGATAAGCCATTAGCCGGGATGCAAATCTTGCTATCTGGAGACACTGGTGCTGCAAACAATCCAAAGGAAAATCCTGAACTAGTTTGGAACAATTATCACAGTAGCTATAGATGGAACCGTGGCTATGTACTTGCTCAAAGAAGCTCTTGAGCAAGCAGATTTTTTGGAAGAGGATATAGTGCCATTGCTCTACCATGTCACCTTCATGGATTCCTAGGTTTTTGTTCAACGGTTTTTGTTCAACAATAAAGCTTGTTAACTCTGCATGTACGCGCGCGCAT
Source organism: Hyparrhenia diplandra (assembly GCA_015847255.1). Taxonomy (NCBI): domain Eukaryota; kingdom Viridiplantae; phylum Streptophyta; class Magnoliopsida; order Poales; family Poaceae; genus Hyparrhenia; species Hyparrhenia diplandra. The sequence continues at coordinate 34,722 of JADLZK010001250.1, forward strand.
GCACACACAAAGCTCCGTCTAATGATTTTGATGCCCAATATGGATGGCTATGAAGCGACCAAACTCATCCACGAGGAAGAACAATGCCATGGAATTCACACTCCGATCATCGCATTGACTGCGCATGACACGGAGGAGGATCTGTAGAATGCTGTCCATGATGGGATGGATCTGACAAAGCCAATATTTCAAAGAAGATAGTGGAAGTTGTCACCAATGTTTTCAAGTGTGAGAATTGACATAATGCATTTCTGCATCGGTACAAACATCGCCTTCAATGTGAGATAATCCACTGCACTCTATAGTCTTTTGCAGCAACTGCACAGTCCCCTATACACTTAAAAAAGGTTTGCTGCATAGCAATGTTTAAAATGTACAGTCCACTCTGTGCAGTAGCAACTTTAAAGTGTACAGTTCACTCTGTACTAGTAGCAAGCAAGTGTAGCTATAATTGATTAGAGTTGTGCATATATGAGCTTGTGTTCAGTAATGGAAAAAGTAGTTCAGTTTGCTATATATTTAGAGTTGCATAGGTGCTGCTCGGGCTTTGTGTGCACACTGCACATTGTTCTCACCCTTTCTTCACCTGTCGTGAGTGTGTGTGGGTGCTGTTATGCTAGCTGCTTACCAGGGATATCGACGACCAACAAGTGGTATGAAATCCTGGCTGTCGTCAGGCTGATCACAGGCAATGGACGATGATGCTTGGTAGGCAGCAATGTCGGTGCTGGGTGGAGGGGTGCATTTGTCACCTGCCACCAACGCTACGCCAGGAGGCACTTGTGTAGAGCATCGTGCAGGAGGTTAGAGATGCTAACTGGACCTCACACGCACAAACTATTAGAAGTGGTCCATCAGTGCACGTGAAGGTCAAGCTCAGGAAGGCCATTGACTAGGGCACCGAGGATGAAGAACAAGACTGCTCGATGCTGGAGGCAATCCTATCTACAACCTCCGAAGTGTATTGAACTACTTGAGTTGAAGGAATCTGCCAAGGAAGCTTGGGATGCCCTCAAAGCAATGTGCATCCGGTCTGATCACACGAATAAGGTGAAGGTGCACAACATAGGAGCCTGTCGTGGACGAGCCATGTCCAGTGGCTGTCTGGACATGATATGCAGGCGCAGGCAAGCAGTCTCCACCAGCAGACATGCACACGCCACCACCACTGTCCCTGCTGTGGTGGGATAGGGACAACTCCAACAAGACAGGTTGAGTTTGCCTATCCTCGGAGCACTAGGAACTCAAGGAGGTGCACTTCCACACCATGGACAACCTTGTCGGCAACTTGGCTACACCAGGCTTGACAAGCTGACTACTCGGCAACCAACTTATCAACACAAAGGAGCCACGCATGTTTGCGTAGGCCAAGTGGGATGTGAATTGGAGGCGGGCGATGTGAGATGAAGGCCATTGAGGACAATGAAACCTGGGAGCTCATTGATCCACCTCCAAGCTATCGTCCGATTGAGATGAATTGGGTGTACAAGTGAAGTTGGATGAGCGCAAGGCGTGCCTCATTGCCCGCAACTTCTTCCACCACGAGAGCATCAACATCGAGGAATCTTTTGCACCTGTGGCACAAATATATGCAGTCCGTCCCGGCCAAGGACTAGCACATTTACGACCTAGACATGAAATGGGTGTTCCACAATGACGAGCTGGCGGAGATGGTCATCATCAAGGAAGCTCTTGGCTTCGTCATCGACGGAGTGGAGCACAAGGTACTGCAGCTGCATATGGCCCTATACGGGCTGAGGCAGACACCACTGGCGTGGAATGCCAAACCTCGATGCCACATTGGGCACGCTTGGGTTCGTACACTGTGCAACAGAGAATGTGCTCTACATGCAGCAATGGGGGGAAGGGGGAGCTCGTCGGCGGCGTGTATGTGGACGACCTCATCGCCACCTAAGCGTGCACGGAGGACATCAACGACTTCAAACACGATATGGTGGCTTGGTTCCGCACGAGCGGTCTTGGCAAGCTCTCCTGCCTCGACATCGAGGTGAAGCAGGGGAGCAACTCCATCTCCCTAACAAAATGTGGCTACAAGGAGAAACTGTTGATCATGGTGGAAAGGATGAAGCTGTCAAAGCACAACAGGGCGAAGGTGGATGCGATGCGCTACCGAACATGCATCTTCTGGGGGCTATGCTATCTGACTCATACATACCCGGCCGGGCATTCAGTCTGCGCTACATCAAGGAAATGGTGGATCATGGAATCGTCTTCCCCAAACATAGCAGCGGAAGTGGGCTACGGTGCACAGTTTTTAGAGAGGCACACTCCAAGACTAACGATATGATGAAGGTGGGCTACGGCTCACCTCTGGTGTGCTCGTATTCCTTGGATCGGCCCTGGGTTTTTGGCCTTCACTGCAGAAGGTGTTGCGGGGCCCTTGGTGTCTCAACATAGCAGGTCCCAAGCCCTGATAAAGGAGGAGAGTTGTGTTTAGGTGTGGCGAGCCAGGTGTAAAAGCTAGATACTCTTATGGGGATGAGACCTAATAGACTCGTGTTGGAGCGTAACCCTCTTGGCGATGCGCCATGCCAAATCTCGGGTATGGTTTTAAATGAGCAAGTGCTGGTTAGAATTCTGACCTTAGCTCAGTTTCATAGATGTCTCAAATCCGGCTGGTTGGATATTTCTTTTTTGTGACTGAGGGTGCTTGTTGGGTTTTAACTCTAGCCTCCCCAAGGCTTGGTTTTGTTTGTTTGGACTCAAATAGAAGGTGGTGGTGTTGTCTATGTGCGAAGCGGAGTACATCGTGGTGGCCATAGTGGCATCCTAGACGGTTCAACTGATGGGCAAGCTAACCGGCGAGGAATCTCATCTGACAACTACATTAGGAAGAAGAAGAGTGTCGCTGCCTATAGTGGCAAGAGCCTGGTCACTATGTCCTCAACCGCTCATGTGAGTGTGCAACTGCCTCTAGTGCTGGTACCATTGTCAATTAGGAAATAATATTAGTAAGTGCCTCAACCACATGTGGGGAGCCTCTTGCTAAGTCACCGCGTTCCCGGGTCGAGGAACGTGGTACGCTGATTTTCAATAGCATGGAACAAGAGGGGTATACAGTTTTAGCACGTTTATTTTGGATATGGATCATGATCCATGTTAAGTTGGGACGTCGTTACCGGAACGACGTCATGGAACGAGGGACGTGAACCTAAATTTGCTGGCTAGCACTACTATCGCTTTCAATTGTTGCTAGCTAGCTGCTGGTAAAATTGATAGGTAGCTTTAGGTCATCACATCAGTGGATTGCGGTGCCTCAGGTCATTACATCAGCGGATCGCGGTGCCTCTGCCTCGTCAATGCTCCCTATTCTTTCCGCAATAGACGACGACGAGAAGCCAAGATGCTGTCGCCCACCGTCGACTCTTAGCCGCTGCTAGCGCCGCCGGCACTGCTCCAGCTTGAAGATGTCCCGTTCGACGTCATGAAGAAGCTCTTCGGTGGCCTCCCGGCCTCTGAGGTGGTCCGCACGTCCGTTCTGTCAGAGACCTGGTGCCGCCGCTGGGAGTCCGTCCCGGGCGCCTCAACATCAACCTCAATGACAACGTCCGCAAGTGGGAGTCCGCGGTGGGATTCCTCGAGCGCTGCGCGGCCCTGGTCTATGGCGTCAGCATCCGCGACATCACGCTGCGCCGAGCGCGTTCCACCGGTGTTCCTAGTTTCGTAGATGGGCGAGAGTCATGGACTAAATACCTGCAAGACGGAGCGGTGGATGATCTCGCGGCTCCAAGGTTTTGCCGACGGCATGAGCCATGGTGGCGCACGGGAGGTATCATGAGGGTGGAAATGTCCGCACGCGGGAGGAAAACTTCCACGGGGAAAACTGCGAATGCCAAGTGTTATACCGCGCGCAAATATGCGCGCGAAGGGACTCGTTTTCCGATGTTGCCCAAATTGCCAAACCCAATTGCCAAGCTGTTGGAGACCTTATTTTGAGGTTTTGGCAAAAATAAGAGAATGTCAAGTCCAAATGGGGAACTGTTGGAGCTGCTCTAAGTGCCTCAACCACACATGTGGGGAATATACCACTATCCACTAGTGCAGCTGGGATTGGAGTTAAGCAAAAGTATAATTAACCGAGCCTCCTCGGAAGGGCCCCTCCTCTAATGCTGCTCTCAAGTGCCTAGATTCCTGTCCTTATTATGACCCTAAGAGACCTCCAAGTTTGCACAAGTGCAGTCTTCTCAAGTTGGTCTTGAGAGTGCTGGGAACAGAAAACATCAATATTTGCAGCAAGGAGCTGTTACGGCATCGACTAAGGCATCATCCTTGGCTCCGGAATAGAAATCTAAAGATGATGATAAGCCGTTAGCCGGGATGCAAATCTTGCTATCTGGAGACACTGGTGCTGCAAACAATCCGAAGGAAAATCCTGAACTAGTTTGGAACAATTATCACAGTAGCTATAGATGGAACCGTGGCTATGTACTTGCTCAAAGAAGCTCTTGAGCAAGCAGATTTTTTGGAAGAGGATATAGTGTCGTTGCCCTACCATGTCATCTTCATGGATTCCTAGGTTTTTGTTCAACCATAAAGCTTGTTAACTCTTCATGTGCGCGCGCACATGCACAAAGCTCCGTCTGATGATTTTTGATGCCCAATATGGATGGCTATGTAGCGACCAAACTCATCCATGAGGAAGAACAACACCACTGAATTCACACTCCGATCATCGCATTGACTGCGCATGACACAGAGGAGGATCTGTAGAATGCTGTCCATGATGGGATGGATCTGACAAAGCCAATATTGCAAAGAAGATAGTGGAAGTTGTCACCAGTGTTTTCAAGTGTGAGAATTGACATAATGCATTTCTGCATCGGTACAAACATCGCCTTCAATGTGAGATCATCTGCTGCACTCTCTAGCCTTATGTTGCAACTGCACAGTCCCCTATACACTTAAAAAAAGGTTTGCTGCATAGCAACATTTAAAATGTACAGTCCACTCTGTGCAGTAGCAACTTTAAAGTGTACAGTTCACTCTGTACTAGTAGCAAGCAAGTGTAGCTATAATTGATTAGAGTTGTGCATATATGAGCTTGTTTAGTAATGGAAAAAGTAGTTCGGTTTGCTATATATTCAGAGTTGCATAGGTGCTGCTCGGGCTTTGTGTGCACACTGCACATTGTTCTCACCCTTTCTTCACCTGTCGTGAGTGTGTGTGGTGCTGTTATGCGAGCTGTTTACTAGGGATATCAACGACCAACAAGTGGTATCAAATCTTGCCGCCGTCCGCCGATCACGAGCAATGGACGATGATGCTTGGTAGGCGCAATGTCGGTCTTTGGGTGGAGGGGTGCATTTGTCACCTGCCACCAACGCTGCGCCAAGAGGCACTTGTGTAGAGCATCGTGAAAGAGGTTAGCGAGGCTAACTGGACCTCACGCGCACAAACTACGGGAAGTGGTCCATGGGTGCACGTGAAGGTCAAGCTCAGGAAGGCCATTGACTAGGGCACCGAGGATGAAGAACAAGACTGCTCGATACATGAGGCAATGTTATCTACAACCTCCGAAGTGTAGGGAACTACTTGGGTGGAAGGAATCCGCCAAGGAAGCTTGGGATGGCCTCAAAGCAATGCGCATCCGGTCTGATCGCACGAATAAGGTGAAGGCGCGCAACATAGGTGCCTGTCGTGGACGCGCCATGTCGTCTGGACATTATATGCAGGCGCGCGGGCAAGCAGTCTCCACCAACAGACATGCACACGCCACCACCACTGTCCCTGCTGTGGTGGGACAGGGACAACTCCAACAAGACAGGTTGAGTTTGCCTGTCCTCGAAGCGCTAGGAAGTCGAGGAGGTGTACTTCCACACCATGGACAACCTTATCGGCAAACTTGGCTACACTAGGCTTGGTAAGCTGACTACTCGGCAGTCAACTTGTCAACGCAAAGGAGCCACCCTTGTTTGTGCAGGCCAAGTGGGATGCGAATTGGAGGCAGGCGATGTGAGATGAAGGCCAATCAGGACTATGAAACATGGGAGCTCATTAATCCACCTCCAAGTTGTCATCCGATCGGGCTGAAGTGGGTGTACAAGTGAAGTTGGATGAGCTTGGCGGCATCAGTAAGCGCAAGGCATGCCTCATTGCCCACAACTTCTTCCACCACGAGGGCATCAACGTCGAGGAATCTTTTGCACCTGTGGCACACATATATGCAGTACATCCCGGCCAAGGACTAGCGTGTTTACGACCTAGACATGAAACGGGTGTTCCTAAACAACGAGCTGGCGGAGATGGTCTTCAGCAAGGAAGCTCTAGGCTTCGTCATCGACAGAGTGGAGCACAAGGTATTGTGGCTGCATAAGGCCCTATATGGGCTGAGGAAGACACCACTATCGTGGAACGCCAAACCTCGACGCCACATTGGGCACGCTTGGGTTCGCACACTGTGCAACAGAGAATGTGTTGTACAAGCAGAATGGGGGATGGGGGAGCACGTCGGTAGTGTTTGTGTGTGGATGACCTCATCATCACCGAAGCGTGCACAGGACATAAATGGCTTCAAACGCGGTATGGTGGCTTGGTTCCACAAGAGCGGTCTTGGCAAGCTCTCCTGCCTCGACATCGAGGTGAAGCAGGGGAGCAACTCGATCTCCCTAACATAATGTGGCTGCAAGGAGAAGCTGTAGAACAACGACATCATGGTAGAAAGGATGAAGCTGTCAAAGCACAATAGGGCGAAGGTGGATGCTGTTGACGGTCACCAACGACATATTTTTAACGTCAACATTCTACCAATAAGGGGGTGAAACTATACCTTACTACACACATATACATTTATTATTGACATATTTCCACTTGTAGTGTCCAAATTATTATTGTGCAGATTTATATAAGAAACAAGTGGAAAATACACCAAAAGGCGCCTCCCTGGAAAGCGCATTCTGGAGAACACCAAGCCCAAAGGAGAAATGGACCAAACACGCAGAATCGGGCCGAGCAAACATCGCCACACAACTTTTCAAGCCCAAACACGCCCGGGATCGCCAAGGCCGGCCCGAACCGAGAGCCAGACAGGGTGCGCGCGCACCACTGGCGCGCCCGCACCCATCTGAGGCGGTTCAGGCCCGAGGTTTGGCGAGGCGGTTTGTTACCTTCCAAAACCGGCGTTGCCGACGTTGGTTGGTCGGTTTAGCAAACTAGGAAGGTGTTCCCAGGTCGGTTTTGGCTCCTTCCATATGGGGAGGGACATTTTCCAATGAGCCCCCTCTCCTCTACCTATAAAAGGAGGCCATCTCCCACCATTGTAACACACACCTCACAAGAAAGCTACTCTCTCCTCTCCACTTCTTCTTCTTCCTCCTCCTAGTAGGTTTAGTAGTTTAGAATGTGGAGCTAGGCAAAAGCTACCAAGGAGGGCTTGGCTCCTTGGAAGATGGATTAGGGAATAAATCTTTCTATGGTATTCTTCCAAAGCCTTGCTCTTATCTTATCTTGGTTGTGCATTAGGATTAGAGTCTTCATGTTATTTCTATACCTCGTGATTTATCCTATGATCTAACATGTTGTTCTTGACATGATCATGACACATGAACTAGTCTATAGTTTCTATGTTGTGATATCGTCATATAGAACTTTATGTTTAAACCATTCATGCAATATAATTGGGTAGTGTCGGGATTGTGCTGAATGGCGGTTCGTTGTGTCCTTCGGGGCTTGCTCGTGTCCTATTCCGTCCATCCGTAGGGTGGGGGCCATGGGGGACATGAGTAGTGTCCTAGTATGCGGACGTGGTGTCCGGATGCTAGGTATCCTTCGAATATGAGTGCATGCCACGGTTGAGGGGGTAGGCGGCTTGGTCGTGACAAGCCTTGACCGTCCCTTGAAATCCCCCCACGTTCGTGTGTGCTGTAGGAGTTCGTAAATGCCTTCCATTAGGGCGGATGCTCCGGAAGGTCTCCCTGTCCATTTCATTCTCAGCTCCGACCTCCTGCTCATGCGTGTTGCCTGACTATCAACTGATTCTATGCACAGCCATGACTAGAATCTGTATGCTCCACTTAGGACTTTCTTTATTCCTTATTTATCTTTATCCTTGAGTTTGGCTTGAGTGAGTGTGTCAAGTTATCCCTTTACCGTTCCTTTATATCCCTGTTATGAGCATTGGTCCATTACATAGTCATGTTATCCTGTTCATGTCTCTATTAGATCCTTTTCCACCATGCCTTCCTTTGGGAAAATATAAATAACGATACCCTGAATACTTCCGGGTGAAATGCTACAATGATAGATCCGTGCGCTTGCGGATGAATATCTTCTTAGGCAAGATCTATCACCGTTGATGTGCCTAGTATTATCACCGACACGGTGGTTTCACTTAGGAATGTCAACGACGCATTTCTGGCGCCGTTATTGGAGATGGGTTCTAAACCTGTTTCTAGTGATTGCGCTTAAGAAATGCAACAGATGCGATACGCTACCGAACATGCATCTTGGGGGGGCTATGCTATCTGACTCCTACATACCCGGCCGGGCATTTAGTCTGCGCTACATCAAGGAAATGGTGGATCACGGAATCGTCTCCCCCGAGCATGGTAGCGGAAGTGGGCTATGGTGCACAGTTTTCAGATAGGCACTCTCCAAGACTAATGATATGATGAAGGTAGGCTACGGCTTACCTCTAGTGTGCTCGTATTCCTTGGATCGGCCCTGAGTTTTTGGCCATCACTGCAGAAGGTGTTGCCGGGCCTTTGGGGTCTCAGCGTAGCAGGCGAGCCAGGCGTAAAACTAGCTACTCTTATGGGGATGAGACCCAATAGATTCCCGTTGGAGCGTAACCCTCTTGGCGACATGCCATGCCAGATCTCGGGTATGGTTTTAAATGAGCAAGTCTTTGGTTAGAATCGACCATAGCTCGGCCAGTAGAGCGAGGAAGGATCCGTAGTGTCTCAAATCCGGCTGGTTGGATATTTCTTTTTTGTGACTAAGGGTGCTTGTTGGGTTTTAAATCTAGCCTCCCCAACTTGCTTGGGACTGAGGCTTGGTTTGGTTTGGATTGAAATAGAAGGTGGTGGCATTGTTTATGTGCGAAGCGGAGTACATCGTGGTGGCCATAGTGGCATGCCAGGCGGTTCAACTGCTAGCCAACCTAACCGGCGTGGAATCTCTTTCGACAGCTACATTAAAGAAGAAGAGTGCCACTACCTATAGTGGCTAGAGCCTGGTCACTGTGTCCTCAACAGCTCATGTGAGTGTGCGGCTGCCTCTAGTGCTGGTGCATTGTCAATTAGGAAATAATATTAGTAAGTGCTCAACCACATGTGGGGAGCCTCTAGGTAAGTCACCTCGTTCCCGGGTCGAGGAACAGGGACGAGGAACATGGTACGCTGATTTTCAATAGCATGAAATGAGGAACGAGGGACGCGAACCTAAGTTTGTTGGCTAGCACTACTAACGCTTTCAGTTGTTGCTAGCTAGCTGCTGGTAAAATTGATAGGTAGCTTTAGGTCATCACATCAGCGGATCGCGGTGCCTCAGGTCATCACATCAGCGGATCGCGGTGCCTCTGCCTCGTCAACGCTCCCTATTCGTCACCCAATAGACGACGGCGAGAAGCCAAGATGTTGCCACCCACCGCCGACTCTTAGCCCTTTGCCCGGCGCGCCAAGATCGCCCAGCTTGAAGACATCCCATTCGACATCATGAAGAAGCTCTTCGGTTGCCTCTCGGCCTCTCAGGTGGTCCACACGTCCGTGCTGTAAGAGACCTAGCGCCGCCGCTGGGAGTCCGTCCCGGGCGCCTCAACATCGACCTCAACGGCAACGTCCGCAAGTGGGAGTCTGCAGCGGGATTCCTTGAGCGCTGCGTGGCCCTTGTTTGCGGCGTCAGCATCCGCGGCATCCTGCTGCGCCTGTTCAACCGCGCCGATGGCTGGATCGCGTTCCACCGGTGTTCCTAGTTTCGTACCTTCGCGTCCCCGTTTGCGAATTGGAACGAAGTTCTCAGGACACAGATTGCTGGGTCGTCCGACCTCTAGTGCTTGCATTGTCAATTACCTAATAATGGTACTAAGAGCAACAGTGTTTGGCATCTTTGGTTTGACAATTATCCTTGTTTGCCAACTCCAAAATCAATATGGGAAGTCAAAAAAAAAAAGACCATCTCCAAGTGTTTTGCAATTTTGGCTTGGCAAATGAAAAAGTGGGCCCCATCTTGAGACCAGTAGTTGGGTCAACGCGTGTCCTCTCCTTCACGCGCAGTTAGGAGACGCCGCCACGCCCTTCCCTTCGTGCACGACCTCCACACCAGCGACGGCACGCCGCCCGGCTGCTGCTGCAACATGCCCATGGTGGCCTTGAAGTGGTGCTCGCTGGAGCAGACAAGTAGCCACTCCGGCATGCCACCTGGGACCAGGGATCGACGCTATTCAGCGGCCACACCACCGGTGGCATGAGAAGATTAAGGGTGATGGGCACAAGGGGCGCCAAATAGACATACCCCGGGCCAAGATCAAGGGAAGGGACCTCATCCTCGCCGAAGCAGAATGCACAGTTGTAGTAGGCACAGATCACAGGTCGGTAGATTTGGCGTAGGGCCCGGCGGCTCGCGTCCGGCAGCGCCAGGGCGTTGAGGTCCACGTCGGGGACCGTGGAACGTGTCAGCGGGATCCGGCCGTACTTGTGCAGGTACCTGTTGAGCGCCATCCCCGCCACCACCGAGCTGGCGCCAACACGGGCTATGTGCAAGACGAAGTGAGTCTGCTTCCTCCTCGGCTGCAGCAGCGGCACAAACGTAGATGAGTGTTGGCGGTCGTTATCGACCATTTTATACCGCCAACTTGTATCTCTTTTCTGGGGAAAACTAGCAAATATACCTTTACTATTGACCAAGTTTCACTTGTATTCCGAGAAATATGTTTTGTAGGACAAATACATGGAATCAAGTGAGAATACGTCAAAGTACAGCAAAAGCGCACTTCGGAAAACACGCCAACTAATAAGTGCAACACAAGAGGCCCAAGTCAGGAACGAGATGGACCAAAGCACCCCTAAACTACGGATTAGGACCGGCCCAGGAGCCCACCTACGAAAGGAGGTTGCGAGAGGAGCCAGCCCCAGTCCGGCCGGACTGGAAGTGGGTCCGGCCGGACTGGCACTGTGGCGGTTCACGCCCAATTTTGGCAGGCAGCCTCCCACCGACGTTGCAATGACGGTTCCAGGGGTGCTTTGCCAGGTTCAATGTATCTTGACGTCGGTTTGAGGTCGGTTTTGTACCTTCCAAGTGGGGAGAGGCATTTTCCACATGACCCCCTTTTCTCCACCTATAAAAGGAGGCCTCTCCCCTCTCACAAAAAACACCACCAAGGAGCAACACCACCATATTCCAAGATGTAGTATTGTAGTACTAGCCTAGTTGGGAGTTAGGGAGAGATGCTCAAGTTCCGGAGGAGTCCTCGGAGGATCGGTATAATCTTGTATTGCTCTTTTGTAAGACTCTTGCACTTTCAATATATTTATCTTCTCTTATTACTAAAATGTCTTTATGGTTATCTAAGTTTACCTTAGTGGTTAATTAGAGTATGGTTAAGTGTAATAGTTATACCTTGGCATGGGATCTCCGTTTGACCGAAGGTTCTAGTTTTCACGTGAGACTAGTTTCGTAATCGCTAGCGTAGACATGGTGTCTAGGCTAGAGGTTACCTGAGATTGCGCCCAACCTTATGGATAGTTGTGGTAGCCCCGGAGGTGACAGCTCCGACCAGGCCTTTGTATTCCACCACGTGCTAGGTTGGTGTTTTCGTAGAGCTTTAGGCGGCATTCCCCGATTACCCTTTCCCAGTCTTTTCGAGAATCGGAAAGGTCATTGCTCCGAAGTGCCTTGGTGTGATTGTTATGCTTAACCCTCTGCTTAGTTAATCCCTTTGGTTTGCTCTAGAAAAGAACCATAGTAATGGAGAAGTAAATAGGAATCTTGAACTCCCCCGTTGTCCTCCCAGCTTAGCTTGTCTACTCTGCTGACTTTTGTGATGTTCTCCTGTGTGTGTCATTTATCCAAAACTCATATCTACCTTTTACCCCCACTTCAGTTAGTCGGTTTACTAGTTAGCAGGTACATGATTGTTAGCTATCAACTTCTTTAACCATTACTTCCCTGAGGATAAATACGATACCTAGGAATACTCTTGGGTGAAAGCTACAATGGTATCCCGGCGCTTGCGGTTATACCTATGTTTTGCGTTAACAAACGCCAACAAGCTTTTCGGCGCCGTTTGCGGGAAGTAATCGGCGTAAAGATTTTGATGTTTATCTTGATATCTGTTAATCTAGTTTACCACTAGCTTTTGTGGGTATAAAAAAAAGAGTATCATTATGAGCCCAGGGTGCCCGAGCATTCTTGCATAATCAAACCATCACCCTGCCATCGCATAGATAGGAATATATATGTGCACACTAACTCTATGCAGATGGAGAGAAGGTCACCGTCAAGAGGAAACAAGACGATGACATACGACGGAACGACTACATTGCATCACTCACAATTCAATCATAAATTGTGAGAGATGAGTTGATCAAGGTAAGAGAACCAACCCAAAAACATTTGTTTATTTCACAAATTCATTTTCACCATTGCATATTTGCTTGATTCATCATATATCTAGTGCTTTCATTGGGTGGCTCCTAGTCTTTGAGCTGTATTCGGGCGCCATGCCTAGTCTAGGTAGACGACATGTTAATGTTGTTTATCTATTCGATGCTCCTAGTCTAGCTTCGTAGTAGTCGGATGTTAAACGGTACCATCTCGACATCATATGTTGGCTTTGCTAATCTGTATGATGATTTCGCTTGATGGTCAATGCTATGAACAAAAGCTAAAGCCTAGATTGCATGCATATCGCCCATTTAACATGTTCTTTTAAAACCATGGCATGTTTTGTTTAGCTCATTCATCCACCCCGTTGCATTGCCTTGCATATAAAAAGAAAATGGTTCTCTAATTCATCATTCAATGTTCGCACACCCGTTTGAATCAATCTCATGTTTATAATTTCCATGCTACCTTTCTCTTTACTAGTATGCTTTAGTTTGGGAGTGTAGGTCAATTGCAATGATCTTACTTTCATAGGCTTTTTAAATTAAGCATGGTGCTTAGGTTAAAAAGTCTACCCCAATCAAATTAGACATGGAGTCAAGTTTGATTGTTGAACCAAAACCGCTAGTAAAGACCTTGGGTGTATGCCTAGACTAACCCCCTGCAGGAATTTCACAAATCCATAAGGGTGAGTCTTTGAGATGAATTCATAACGACGGTAAATCAAAGTTCATCTTGTGAACTTTTGAATGAACCTTGATCACAAAAAAATATATAAATATACAAATAAAAATGATGAAGAAACATACGATCGCCAAGCCAAAACCATACGAAGATCCAAATGGCGCGGCAACCAAAAAGGAGAGCAATCATCCTCATCGATCTCCATGATGAGATGATGCAATTTTCAAGCTAAAATCGAAATGGAGAAGTCCCGCTCAACGGACTCAAAAGCAGTGAGCCTTTGCCGAAGACAAAGTTCCCTTCGGGTATTCGTTGCCACTAACAATTATTACGGAAGAAGGATGAACGATGTCTAGGGTCATGGGTGCAGCAATAAACGCAAAGAAGATGCTTCAACATTCACACTTGGTTTTCAAAGTGTCAAATGACATGAAAATCCAAGTGTGGGGGGAACCCGACCCTACTTTGCCACCTCGAGGGCACGCCGGTTTGCACTCCATTTTCTCACCCATGTTTTGCTCCTTTAAGTTTGATTATGATTAAAAATACCATACATGTCAATCAAACTTTGAAATCAAATCTTGCCAAACTGTGAAGTTGACTTTATAAAGATTGATCGGTATAAACTTTATTCCGAGATCATATACTCGTTGCTTGTGGATACATCTTTATTAGGAAAACATGTCAACTAAGTTGTTGTGGAGTGGGATATGGTAAGACTAAAGAAATCATATCTATTCTATGCAAGCTCTTGGGGATTTCTATTTTGAAAAACATAAAATCAATAGTGATACTTCTCCTCATTGGTGAAAATTTCTACCAAGGCCGAATATCATGGTACAATTTGAAAAACCTACACATATGCTACTTGTCTTTGTATTGAGCTTTGTCAACCTTTGTTGACCCGTGATTGAGAAATTTATCATGCTCCCAAGATCAAGATCACGTACACTCCACCAAATAAATGCACTACTCCTACTTTGGGAGTAGGGTAAAAAACATACCTTTCATTTAGGTCTATCCAAAAATGTTGTACTCCTACACCGGGAGTGAAAAAAAATATATGTTTGTTAGGTTCTTTCAAATAAATGCTCTAAATACTTGTTCATATCTCTCTCAAAAAGATTTTGCTACAAAAAAAGAGGCATGAAGCTATCAAAAAAAAAAAAAGATAAGAAAAAAAAAGAGAGAAGGAATAAAAAAAAAAAAAAAAAAAAAAGAGGAGAATAAACGATAGCCCATGTTCTCACAAAAAAATTTTTCCATGTCCGAAGAAAAAGAGAGATATGTTTTAAAGAGCATTGTAGAATTAGGTTAGCCACCAAATATTTCATTTAGATTCACACATGCACATCTTGATCTAAGAGTATGACAATTTTCTCCATGGATCCATTGTTTGACCTAGCAATATATGCATTGCAAGTATGCCTTACTCTTTCCCTACCCGAGCTCCACATAATCCTATTAGAAGTAAGGAAAGAAAGGCAAAGCATCCAAGCCTTGGTAAGGATACAAACACCATTGAGCGAATTGAGAGTGCCATTTGAGGAGAAGTTTGAGCTATGTTTTCCTTTGCAAAAATTATAAAAACTCCAAGTGTGCTTCATAGTTGGGTAGTGATGCACGGGTGTCTATGCCGTTCCACTTCTCAACCACTCAAGGAGACATGGTAGACACTTCAACTATCCACAGGTATGAGGAATGACATGGAATAATTTTTATCCTAGCATCATATCTTATGAAGTCATTCTTCATAGTTACATATAATTTTGCTCGAGGACGAGCAAAGAACAAGTGTCGGGGAGCTTGTTGGCGGCCGTTATCGACCATTTTATACCGCCAACTTGTATCTCTTTTCTGGGGAAAACTAGCAAATATACCTTTACTATTGACCAAGTTCCACTTGTATTTCGAGAAATATGTTTTGCAGGACAAATACATGGAATCAAGTGAGAATACGTCAAAGTACAGCAAAAGCGCACCGGAAAACACGCCAACTAATAAGTGCAACACAAGAGGCCCAAGTCAGGAACGAGATGGACCAAAGCACCCCTAAACTACGGATTAGGACCGGCCCAGGAGCCCACCTACGAAAGGAGGTCGCGAGAGGAGCCAGCCCTAGTCCGGCCGGACTGGAAGTGGGTCCGGCCGGACTGGCACTGTGGCGGTTCATGCCCAATTTTGGCAGGCAGCCTCCCACCGACGTTGCAATGACGGTTCCAGGGGTGCTTTGCCAGGTTCAATGTATCTTGACGTCTATTTGAGGTCGGTTTTGTACCTTCCAAGTGGGGAGAGGCATTTTCCACATGACCCCCTCTTCTCCACCTATAAAAGGAGGCCTCTCCCCTCTCACAAAAAACACCACCAAGGAGCAACACCACCATATTCCAAGATGTAGTATTGTAGTACTAGCCTAGTTGGGAGTTAGGGAGAGATGCTCAAGTTCCGGAGGAGTCCTCGGAGGATCGGTATAATCTTGTATTGCTCTTTTGTAAGACTGTTGCACTTTCAATATATTTATCTTCTCTTATTACTAAAATGTCTTTATGGTTATCTAAGTTTACCTTAGTGGTTAATTAGAGTATGGTTAAGTGTAATAGTTATACCTTGGCATGGGATCTCCGTTCAACCGAAGGTTCTAGTTTTCACGTGAGACTAGTTTTGTAATCGCTAGCGTAGATATGGTGTCTAGGCTAGAGGTTACCTGAGATTGCGCCCAACCTTACGGATAGTTGTGGTAGCCCCGGAGGTGACAGCTCTGACCAGGCCTTTGTATTCCACCACATGCTAGGTTGGTGTTTTCGTAGAGCTTTAGGCGGCATTCCCCGATTACCCTTTCCCAGTCTTTTCGAGAATCGGAAAGGTCGTTGCTCCGAAGTGCCTTGGTGTGATTGTTATGCTTAACCCTCTGCTTAGTTAATCCCTTTGGTTTGCTCTAGAAAAGAACCATAGTAATGGAGAAGTAAATAGGAATCTTGAACTCCCCCGTTGTCCTCCCAGCTTAGCTTGTCTACTCTGCTGACTTTTGTGATGTTCTCCTGTGTGTGTCATTTATCCAAAACTCATATCTACCTTTTACCCCCACTTCAGTTAGTCGGTTTACTAGTTAGCAGGTACATGATTGTTAGCTATCAACTTCTTTAACCATTACTTCCCTGAGGATAAATACGATACCCAGGAATACTCTTGGGTGAAAGCTACAGTGGTATCCGTGCGCTTGCGGTTATACCTATATTTGCGTTAACAAACGCCAACAATGAGCCAGGGTCAGGGACTAAATACCTGTATGACAGAGCGATGGACGACCCCATGGCTCCAAGGTTTTGCCGCCGGCACGGGCGATGGCGGCGCACGGGTGGTATCGTGTGGGTGGAAGTGTCCGCACGCGGGAGGAAAACTTCCGCGGGGAAACACTGTGAATGCCAAGTGTCATACCGCGTGCAAATATGCGTGAGAAGGGACTCATTTTCCGTCGTTGCCCAAATTGCAAACCCAATTGCCAAGCTGTTGGAGACCTTATTTTGAGGTGTTGGCATAAATAAGAGAATGTCAAGTCCAAATGGGGAACTATTGGAGCTGCTCTGAGTGCCTCAACCACACATATGGGGAATATAGCACTATCCACTAGTGCAGCTGGGATTGGAGTTAAGCAGAAGTAGAATTAACCGATCAGAGCCTCCTAGGAAGGGCGATCTCCTCTGCTGCTGCTATCAAATGCTTAGATTCCTATCTTTTATGACCCCGAGAGACCTCCAAGTTTGCACAAGTGCAGTCTTCTCAAGTTGGTCTTGAGAGTGCTGGGAACAGCTAGCATCAATATTTGCAGCAAGCTGCTGTCACGGCATCAACTGAAGCATCATCCTTGGCTAAGGAATAGTTCCACTAAAGATGATGATAAGCCGTTAGCCGGGATGCAAAACTTGCTGTCTCAAGACACTGTTGCTCCAAACAATCCAAAGGAAAATCCTAAACTAGTTTGGAGCAACTGTCACAGTAGCTATAGATGGAACCGTGGCTATGTACTTGTTCAAAGAAGCTCTTGAGCAAGCTGATTTTTCGGAAGAGGATATAGTGCCGTTGCCCTACCATGTCATCTTCATGGATTCCTAGGTTCACACAAAGCTCCATCTGATGATTTTTGATGCCCAATATGGATGGCTATGAAGCGACCAAACTCATCCACGAGGAAGAACAACGCCATGGAATTCACACTCCGATCATCGCATTGACTGCGCATGACACGGAGGAGGATCTGTAGAAGGCTGTCCATGATGGGATGGATCTGACAAAGCCAATATTGCAAAGTAGATAGTGGAAGTTGTCACCAGTATTTTCAAGTGAAATAATGCATTTCTGCATCGGTACAAATATCGCCTTCAATGTGAGATAATCTGCTGCACTCTCTAGCCTTTTGCAGCAACTGCAGCTCCCTATACACTTAAAAAAGGTGTGCTGCATAGCAACATTTTAAATGTACAGTCCACTCTGTGTAGTAGCAACTTTAAAGTGTACAGTTCACTCTGTACTAGTAGCTAGCAAGCAAGTGTAGCTATAATTGATTAGAGGTGTGCATATATGAGCTTGTTTAGTAATAGAAAAATTAGTTCAGTTTGCTATATAGTCAGAGTTGTTTAGTAATGGTTTTAAATGTGCAAGTGCTGGTTAGAAATCCGACCTTAGCTCAGTTTCGTAGAGTAGTGGACTGTAGTGTTCTCGAATCCGGCTGGTTGGATATTTCTTTTTTGTGACTGAGAGTGCTTGTTGGGTTCTAACTGTAGCCTCCCGAACTTGCTTGGGACTGAGGCTTGGTTTGGTTTGGTTTGGACTGAAATAGAAGGTGGTGGCGCTGTCTATGTGCGAAGCGGAGTACATCGCGGTGGCCATAGTGGCAGGCTAGGAGGTTCAACTGCTGGGCAAGCTAACCGGCGAGTAATCTCATCCGACAACTCTGATAGTGGACAATGAACCCACCATCGCCCTCGCTAAGAACCCTGTCCTCTATGATCGAAGCAAGAACATCGATGTCAAATTTCATTTCTTTCGGGGTTGCATCGATGGAGGACACATTATCCTCGAGTTTGTCGAGGCCGGAGATAGCTTGCAGAAATCCTCACCAAGTCACTTGGACGCCTTCGGTTCTCAGAAATGAAGAATGAGATTGACATGGTGGTGCTCAAGACCAAGGAGTATATGCAGCTGGATTAGGGGAAGATTTGTGAGATAATCTACTGCACTCTCCAACCTTTTCTGCAGCTACACACTCCACTATGCAGTTATAAAGGGCCTGCTGCATAACCACTTTTAAAGTGTACAATACACTCTGTGCAGCAGCAACTTTTAAAGTGTATAGTTCACTCTGTAGCAGTAGCAGGTGTAGCTGTAATTGATTAGAGTTGTGTATATATAGCTTGTTTAGTAATAATGGAAAAAGTAGTTCAGTTTGCTGCATATTCAAAGCTGCATGGCTGTTGTGGGGGTGTTTGTGTGCACTCTGTTCTCACCCTTTCTTGGACCTTCAGCCGTCAGTGTGTGTAGGTGCTGCCGTGCTGGTGCTAGCTCATCATTAACTCTGCATGGAGATCGAGGGTCAACACTTAACTCATCATTAACTGATGCCGTATGAGTTGGAGCATCATAGTGTTCGCATTATCTATCAATATATGAGTACGAGCATCGGAGCATTTGCATTATCTATCTATGTAGTTGTTTGTATCCATAAGAATTTTGTGGACAACATAATAGTCCTTAGAATAATTCTAGTTTTTCTATTTTTCTGTAACAAAAGATTTATGCTTCAGTGTTCGAACATTAATTTGGCAGCAGATTTCCTCACTGACAAGCTGCCCAATTTGTTCCTAGGTCACCAGAAGAACCACTTCTTCCACTTCTCAGATGCGGAGGCAGCAGCCCCGGTGTTCAGGCGCTCGCGGAGACCCCTCGCCACCATCGGCACTTGCCAAGGCAGCAGCCCGCAGCAGCCCTAGCAGGCATGTGGCGCGCTCAGGAAGGCCCCTCACTGTGTGCGGTGCTCGCAGCTCCCTCTACCGGTGGTACTCACAGAGCTCGTGGAGGTCGCAACGACAGTGGCGCTCGTGGCCATGCTCCTCGTGTGCACCTTTCCATTTGTTCAAATCAACTCTATCACGAACCTATAAAGCTCTCGAAACTCTCAGATCCACATGAGTGGTCGAATGGCTGGCACAACCTAATACAATAGATCCACTGGACACAGCAGGATCCACAAGAGCGTGGCCGGAGCTATGGCTAGCGCAACCTAATACAACAGATCCACAGTGAGACACGACAGAATCCATGGCGGGATGGGCAGCAGGACTACAATGTGAATGCCATGGATGATGATGCAGTGAAGACAGATGTATCCATGTTTTGTAAAACAATTGCGTTTTGTGAAAAAAAAATGACACTATGTAACTAATGGATATCAATGTAAATTAAAAATAGATAAATTCACTTTCGTATGTGATTTGCCGTATGGTGAATAGATACATTTGAGAGAAACAAGCAGTGCAGATCGTGAAAATTAATTTTGTTGAATGTTAGGGAGGGTCAGTAGTGTTAAATTAATTTGTTCATCGTTTGACTAATCAACTGAACCTCAGCAATAAGGATCGTGAGGTGAGAAGAAAAATGAGATCATCGTTTTCTAAGACAACAAACTATGCCATTACTACCTTTGATGGCCACTATACATATGTCTTATGCATCATTTTTATCTTATTTTATTTCTTATTATTACAACAGATGAGCCTGTCAACTCGACATCAAACTCCTGCTGCTGATACGGTCGATGCAAGAACATGTGGATGCAGATTGCATATTTAGTATTGGTATATGATTGATCATTTGGCCTCTTGTGGATGCAATGCAAGGCTCCAACTAACCCCAAATCCACGTACAACTTTTCCAAGCCATGGGCCATATTAGCTTTGACAAAAACAGGCCATTAACAAAGCTCTAAAATACAAGGCAAAGTTTGTGTGTGTGTCCCCGATGCAAGCAGCAGCAGAGCAGAGATTAACACAAGCAAGCATGCATGATATCTCAGTGCAGTAGCCATCTACCGCACACACCAAACTCGCAATTGTATCTGCAAATGAAGTCCACATCGGCCGTGCTTATCCTGAGTGTGTCGCGATTACGGGCCTGCTAATAATTGCACATTTTTTGGATAAGTATCTCACCAACTCTTTGCCAAGAAAAGGGAAGATACATGTTGAAGAAGCTGCTGTCGAGTGCAAGGTGACAAGAGAGTATTACACTAACATATAGCTCTCGTAGCCGCTTGACATCGATCAGGTTTACCTTTGCGTGTGCAAGGTTCAGTTGAGCAGTGTTTGTAAATTGTAAGCCTCCATCCAATTCCACCGTCATGATGAGATCATCAAAAGATGAAGCCATTCATGCATGCACAGTTCAGTTGTCAACGGATCGGATCGACTTATACAGTTGGTGTGTTAATTAGGTATACAGAGTTCTTTGTTTGATGCATGTGGACAGCAACCAGTCGTCTTGCTGGCAACTTCGTTCAATTCGGATGAGCTTATCTGAAGCTTATAGTAGTGCTAACCAATTAACATTTCCCTGCAGTGTTGTCAGACGTGTGATCTGAATCTTCCGTGCGGTGCAAACTTGGAATTTGCCTTTGGCTCCGATCCTGTCGTCCAGCTGGATGTGGGCCATGCAAGGCCAGGGAGGGGTGCGTGCATGTGGGCCCTCGCCTGTCTCCTCTCTATCTGGGCCCAGCTTGGTGCCTGCAGTGGCGTGTTGGGCCAAAGGCTCCTCTTTTCTTTTGCTCTGAGATCATGTCGGCTCACCTGCTGCTCCATGCATCGGCTGCTTCTTTGGTCACTTGAAAGCAAAACAGGAAGGAAACGGGTCGGCGGCAGAGAAGCGAGAATACTGTATGTGCCAATATGTGTCCCTGTCAATAATCGATCACAGGCTGCCAATGTAACTACATATCCAAGTTTCACCAACTGTTGGAGTAAAGGCGGTTGTATGTCACGATACTACTGACACCTCCGGTTGCTGAGCCCAAGAAGAAGAGAGGTAGGAGGCCCAACCCGAAGTACAACGGCCTAGACTGGAAATTGTGAGCATCTCAGGCCCGCTGCGTCGGGATCCAAACGCAGCTGAGCTGTTGTAAGTGTTGGGAAACATAACCCTAATATATTTGTGAGCTCATACCGAATATACCCCTGAAGGGTTAAGACTATATAATGGAACCTGTACCCATCTATAATGAAGAAGAGAATACTAGTTCCACAATATTTGCTCTCCTTCGGGTTCATCTGGTGTGCTACCGGGAAGGGATACGGGAGATCATCTACACCTTCTCACGTCTCATCTGCTACGGGAAGGCAAGGGAATTGGATCGGGGATCCTCAATAGCACCGTTACTTAACACGTCATCAGCACGCTCTACCGCAACTCATCAACGACGGCAATGGGTTCGATCAACAAGACGGAATTCAAGGTTCTCGCGCTGAACGGCAAGAACTATCAGACCTGGGCACTCGATTGCAAGTTCCATCTCCAGGCAATGCAGCTGACTTCCACGCTCACTAGGCACGCGGCCGGTGCTCCTGCTCCACCACTCCACGAAAGGGCTAAAGCTTGCATCTTCCCCGAGGCATCATATTCATGAAGACACGAAGATGGAGTACATGGAGGTGGAAGATCCTCTAGTAATCGCGTGGGACGAAGCTTCGGGGAACGCTTTGGCAAGCGTAAGGCGGTAATCCTTCCGCGAGGCTAGGCGTGATTGGGCACAACTCCGGTTCCTCGACTACAAGTCTGTTGAGGCATATAATACCGCGGTTCACCGAATCGTGGCTCAGCTTCGCTTTTGTGGCCAAGTCGTCACTGAACTCGAGATGATTGAGAAAACTCTCGAGACTTTCCACCCCACCAACATGGTACTCCAGCAGTAGTACCGCAACAACAAGTACATGAAGTACTGTGATCTCATCAATGTGTTGCTTGCCGCTGAGGCTCAGAATGAACTCTTGATGAATAATTTCCAAATGCGCCCTGTTGGTGCACAGGCATCTCCTGAAGCACATGCCAGCTTGCATAGCAACAATGGAAAAAGTCCTTTCAGAAACAAGGGCCAAAAGTTTCATGGTTATCGGGGGCCAAAAGGGGGAAAGTTTAAGAAGCATATGAACGGAGGCAAGAAGCCTAATGGCAATGTCAATGGCAAAGGAAAGTCCCAGCAGGACTCAAAGGGCGATGCAAATGAAGGAAAACACTCTAATAAAGGTTGTTTCCGTTGTGGATCCCAGAAGCATTGGTCCCGTACTTGCACTACCGAGAAATACTTGATTGATATATATCAGGAGTGGAAGAAGCGCCAAAATCCGGAGGCACACTTCGTCCAGGCATCTATCGATGCCATGACTAGACAACACCTCCCGGAGCCATCAGAGCCTATAGAGAAGCCTGAATCCGCCCCTATGGATCTTGATCTTACCGCTGAAAAGGAAGATGCCTATACTGGTGATGATAATTTTGACCTCGATGATGAGGATCTCCTCGGCGAGGAGTAGAAACTAAATTATTTACCATTTGTTATTTAGCGAGTGTGATTTATTTCAAGCAAAACAATTATAGTTGGTGTGATCGTGATGTAATAAATGCTCCCGTTGAGCAACTTGGCTCCCGTTGAGCAACTTTCATTTTTTTAATATATTAGGATGAATTCTCGTTATGCATATTTATGGCTTGATAGCATTATTTAAATATGTTTCACACTTGTTCTGTACGTGCTATTTTTTTTTCCAATATTATCTTGCTCCGGTTGTTTATTGGGCATGATGGATTAAATTAGTACTTACTATATTTAAATAGAACAAGAGTCGTTCTTTTCCATGGAGGCTGAAGAAGAATTTTGCCTTGTTGATAGCGCTGCCACAAATTCAATACTTCGAGAGACAAAATATTTTCGGACACTGCAGAAAAAGACTGAAAATATTACCACGATTGCGAGTAGAAACAACCAAATCGTTGGCTCTGGTAGAGCCGTGGTCGTACTCCCAAATAATACTAGCATCTTCATCGAAGAAGCATTTTTGTACCCAGAAGCTGCACGTACTCTCCTCACATTCAAAGATATTCGCCGTAGTGGCTATCACGTCACAACTGCCTGTGACAATGGTGCTGAATACCTCTATATCACAGCAACAGATGAATATGAGACTAAAGTGGTAGAGAAAGCGCGAGGCACCTCCTCTGGAATATATTACACAAAAATTAAGCCACCTCAAGAACATATTGCGATGTCCACTATATTTAAAAATCCTGAGTCTTTTACGATCTGGCACGAAAGACTCGGACACCCTGGATTAAGAATGATGCGGAACATCATAAGCATCTGCTGGTCATGGCATTAATACCACACAAATTCCTAAAGACTTTCTATGCGTGTCTTGTGCTAAAGGAAAATTAATAACAAAGCCCTCTTACCTGAAGATAAATGTTGAGTCTTTAGGATTTTTGGAGAGAATCCAAGGTGACATTTGTGGCCCTATTCATCCCCTGTCGGGACCTTTTAGATATTTCATGGTGCTTATTGATGCTTCTACTCGGTGGAGCCATGTATGTCTGTTGTCTACACGGAACCACGCTTTTGCAAAACTAATTGCCCAAATTATCCGATTGCGTGCCAGCTTTCCGGAGAACCGCATAAAAGCAATCAGGAACAATGCTGGAGAGTTCACCTCAAAAGCGTTCAATGATTATTGTCTTGCTTTGGGCATAAATGTAGAGCATTTTGTGCCCCATGTGCACACACAGAACGGGCTTGCTGAATCTTTAATAAAAAGAATAAAATTAATTGCCAGACCACTTCTCCAAGATAGCAGACTTCCCACCAGTTGTTAGGGACACGCAGTGTTGCACGCTGCAGCCTTATTCCAGTATAGACCATCTGCATCTCACTCTGCTTCCCCCCACCAGTTAGCGCATGGACAACAACCAATGATTTCCCATCTGCGAAAATTCGGCCGTGCTGTATATGTGCCGATATCACCACCCAAGCGTACAACTATGGGACCTCACCGAAAGCTGGGAATTTATGTTGGTTATGACTCTCCATCCATAATCAAATATTTGGAGCCTAAAACGGGGGATCTGTTTACGGCTCGGTACGCTGATAGCATCTTCGATGAAGAGAATTTCCCGGCATTAGGGGGAGGATTGTACCTTAATAATATAGAATGCCGAGAAATAGATTGGACTGCTAGTAGCATTCAATCACTTGATCCACGCACTAAAGATACTGAACTTGAAGTTCAAAGAATTATAAACCTGCAACAATTAGCGAATAATCTACCAGATGCATTTACTGATATAAGAGGAGTGTCAAAATTGTATATTCCTACGTCTAATGCACCGGAGAGAGTGGAAATACCCTCGGAGGGCATGAACACTATCCAAATCCCCAATCCTAGGAAAAGGGGGAGAGATCCGGATAACTCGGCACGAGCTAAGCGGGGACGCCCGCAAAGGCAAGTTGCTAAAGAGAATGCATTACGCTCCCATTTAGTCGTCCCTGTAGTGACACATCCTGAAGATGAAAGTCCTAGTGCAAATGTGCGCACAAATACAGATAGTAGCACAAAGACAACGGAACAACCAGTCTCGAGTAATTTGAGAAATCATGACGAGCTGGATGATTCAATTGAAGAAATTGCCATAAATTATCTTTGAAACGGAGAATCATATAATAGAAAGACTACAGATGTCGACATTAATTTCGTCTCTAAAATCGCAGAAGCGATTAATCAGGATCCTGAACCAAAATCCATGGCAGAGTGCCGGAAGCGCTCAGATTGGGTGAAATGGAAAGAAGCAATAGAGATGGAATTGCGCTCGCTTTCTAAGAGGCAAGTATTTGGGCCAGTCGCCCGCACGCCCCCCAAATTATTCCCTGTAGGATACAAATGGGTGTTTGTTCGAAAGAGAGATGAGAACAATGTGGTGGTGAGATACAAAGCGAGGCTTGTAGCACAAGGGTTCACGCAGAGACCCGACATTGATTATGATGAAACATATTCTCCAGTTATGAGTGGCATAACGTTCCGATATTTAATATCCATGGTAGCAGGTTTAAACTTAAAAATGCAGATGATGGACGTAGTGACCGCATACCTGT
The DNA here is from genome assembly GCA_015847255.1 of Hyparrhenia diplandra. Lineage (NCBI taxonomy): Eukaryota > Viridiplantae > Streptophyta > Magnoliopsida > Poales > Poaceae > Hyparrhenia > Hyparrhenia diplandra. The sequence continues at coordinate 60,142 of JADLZK010001250.1, forward strand.
ATGGGTCGCTGGATTCAGATATATATATGAAAGTCCCTGATGGATTGAAAATTCCGGATTCTAAAACAAATCGCAACATGTACAGTGTCAAGTTGCAGAGGGCACTGTATGGGCTTAAACAATCTGGCCGAATGTGGTACAATCGGCTAAGTGACTTCCTTCTGAAGAAAGGATACGTTAATGATACTGATTCTCCCTGTGTATTTATTAGAAAATCCCAGAAGGGTTTCTGTATCATTTCAGTCTATGTTGATGACTTAAATATCATAGGCAGTGAAGATGATATTAAGGAGGCAAGCACCTACCTTAAGGCGGAGTTTGAAATGAAAGACTTGGGTAGAACCAAGTTTTGCTTGGGCCTGCAGATCGAGCATCTCCCTGGAGGAATTTTTGTACACCAATCTACCTATACGAAGAAGGTTTTAGAAAGGTTTAATATGTCAAAGGCTCATCCCGTTCAGACCCCGATGGTTGTCAGATCACTTGAGGTTGACAAAGACCCATTTAGACCAAGAAGTGATGATGAGAAGCCTTTAGGACCTGAAGTTCCCTATTTGAGTGCTATTGGAGCACTAATGTACCTTGCGAATTGCACAAGGCCTGATATTGCATTCGCGGTGAATTTGCTAGCTCGTCATAGTGCAGACCCGACCAGAAGACATTGGGTAGGCGTTAAGACAATACTTAGATACCTGAGCAGAACCCAAGATCTTGGCTTGTATTTCCTGAAGAATCAAGACCTAAGATTGGTTGGGTATGCAAATGCTGGATATCTGTCAGATCCGCATAATGCAATATCTCAAACTGGTTTCGTGTTTCTTTGTGGTGGTGCAGCTATATCCTGGACATCTTGCATACAAACCTTGGTTGCAACGTCTATAAACCACTCAGAGATAATTGCATTATATGAAGCTGCACGTGAATGTGCTTGTCAACGACGGATGACTAACCATATCCAGAAGTCATGTGGCCTTAGTACCGTTGACAACCCCACTATTATCTATGAGGATAATGCAGCATGTGTTGCACAAATGCAAACGGGTTATATAAGAATAATATGACTAAGCATATATCTCCTAAATATTTCTATACTCACGAACTCCAGAAGCAGGGTGAGGTGAATATCTTGAAAGTTCAGTCATGTGACAATCTAGCAGATTTGTTCACTAAATCTTTACCAGCTACTACATTCAGAAAATGTATTCATAATATTGGTATGAGACAACTGAAAGACCTACAAATTTCAGGGGGAGATCGCCCCCTGAATTGCACTTAATGTTGGGTCCGAAGATCCTGAAATTTATAATCTTGAAGATTGTAAAATGTTCTGAAGACAATTGTTGTACTCTTTTTCCCATAAATGAGTTTTCTAGAAGTTTCTCATAATGGTTTTTAATGAGGCAACAAATGCAATACTTCTGGCGGCACTATGTACTCTTTCTCCATATTTTTCCCATCGGGTTTTTTTAGGAGTTTTAATGAGGCATGAGTTGACCGCGGTATTCGCCCAAGGGGGAGTGTTGGGAAACATAACCCTAATATATTTGTGGGCTCATACCGAATATACCCCTGAAGGGTTAAGACTATATAATAGAACCTGTACCCATCTATAATGAAGAAGAGAATACTAATTCCACAATATTTGCTCTCCTTCGTGTTCATCTGGTGTGCTACCGGGAAGGGATACGGGAGATCATCTACACCTTCTCACGTCTCATCTGCTACGGGAAGGGAAGGGAATTGGATCGGGGATCCTCAACAGCACCGTTACTTAACAGTAAGCTGTCATCGTTAAAAGTAGGAGAGGGGGACGGTTACGTCTTCGTCTTGGTACCTTTGGTTGAAACTTGACGGCGAGTGTTGACACCTGTTATAGCATAATTTTACTAGTCAACTAAACAAGAAATAAGGGCATAAAATGAATAATCACATAGACTAGGGGCTTTACTAAATAGTTCCACAAGTTTTGGTGATTTGTATATTTTCAGGGACTAAACAGGAGAAGCCTAGAGTTTGCAAGACATAAGAAGAATAAAACATGTTACAAACATATTCCAAGATAGCACCATTGCAAAGAGCTCGTCGAGACGATCGAAACGGATATATTGTTTGCTATATTCAGAGTCCAGAATCAAAAGATATCAGTTGTAGAGCAGACTTCACTAAAACGGTCATAACTTTCTCATCCGGACTCCATTCCCTGCAAAATACCAGTCATTACAAAGCCATCGACGAGATCTACGCACCCACAAAATTTGAACTCATTGTGCCACAGGACTCTGGCGGCCGGCCTAAAAATCCACTTGAAAGCAAAACAGGAAGGAAAGGGGTCGGCGGCAGAGAAGCGAGAATATGTGCCAATATGTGTCCCTGCCAATAATCGATCAGGCTGCCAATGTAACTACATATCCATGTTTCTTCACCAACTGTTGTGTAAAGAGTAAAGCCGGCTGTAGTATATGTATGGGTGAAATGAGAAACTCTAGTAGACTCCATCCAAATAATCATCAGGAAAAAGGCATCATTTTTTTTTGCGAGGAAGGAAAAAGGCGACATATGTTAGCATTAGTTTTGGCCTTTATGTTTTTTTTTTTTTGACCAAACCCTCAAGACTAGAGGCTACAGACTAATTCGTATTCTCATTTAGTCTCTAAATTACAAAACATAGGTACTAAAAGAGAGACTAGTGGTTACATTGAGTCCCTACTCCACTAGTCTCTCAGGGCGTCTCCAACAGCTGAATCAACTACTAGCTTATATGAGCCATGTCATTTTCACTTAATCGTGTGAACCCCGTAATGCAAATAATATTTTATTTTATATCCTCTATCGTTTCCCTCTCAGTCTTTAATAGTAGTCCCACAAATTACCTCATTTTCTGAGCGAGATAGGAGATAGTCTCTTCTCTTTTCCATCTTCTCTCTTTTTCACCTAGTAAAAATGATGAAATGGATCGCTATGAACTAACTGAGGTGTCACAATTGGAGACGCCCTCAAGAGGAGCTAATTGAGACTAGTGATCTCATTTAGTCTCTAGTCCCAACAATCCAAACACCCCTTAGTCTCGGTCAAAAGTTGCATAGATAGCCCCCTCTTGGATTATTTTCTGATGTAATCTGATATATGTGTGTTCATGATTCAATTCCAGATATATATTGCCGATTTTTATTGTCATGATTCAGAAAAGAAAAGAAAGGTGAAACTGAAATCGATTATGTTTTAAGACCCTGGTTTTACCTCCATATAATACGCATGGTTTCCTTGTCCGGAAAATACTATACATACATAGGGCAAATGCCATTTTGCAAGTGTTTGAAAACCTTAGACGACATGTACAAACGTATTATCCGATCGATGCATTCATGTGAACATGCAAGAGGCCATGACAATGCCCGTTCGGTACATCGTCTGGACGATCGATGGCCACCACGCCGCGCGCGGCGCCTGTCAGCTCGTTTCTGCCGGCCGGTCGATGCATCCATGTGCGCTGCCCGCCTACATGCGATCGCGCGTCGTCGCCCAGCCACCAAGTCGCTATAGACGGCGGGACCGTCGACGAGGGACGAAGCATGGTTGGATGCTTTGAGCGCACGACATGGCCGGCCGGCTGCCACTGCCAGAGCACGTACATCGTACGTACCTACAGCTACAGACCCGGCCGCTGCCGGGCCTGCCGGGATAGTAGATGATTGCCGATCGGCTCGGCAGATTGAGATTGGGACGCTGATATGCATGTGCGTGCGGGCCGGGCGAGGGGACAGCGGCAATAGCGTCAAGCAACAAACTGCTGCCCCATATGGCACGGAAGCACGCTAATCCCGGCAGGCACGCAGGAGATGATCGTCGTCGTCCCAGCACCAAATCGATCCCTAGCTGCTGGCTAATTCCGGCCGCCTCACTCCTCGCTAATCCCAAGCCAAATTATACCATTAACTAGTGCAGTTTGCTCCTGGGTCGGCGAGACCGAGCCCCTAATTGAGTAGAGAAGACATCAGAGGAACAAGGAATGTGCGGGCTCCCAGGAGCATGCAGCTTATATATATTCTATATATATATGTACACGTTCACTGCACGCACGGCATAGTAAGAATAATATGAGATGGGCCAGGGAATTTCAGTTAATTCCTTGGTTTAACCTCTTTGTAAATTGATCCCGAGGGAATTAGTGGCGCCCTTGCTAAGCATCTACTCCTCTCCCCCAGTAGCTTTCCTTCACTGCCACTCTTTTCATGCCCCGGCTCTCAAGACATGCATGCATGAAGGATCAGCTTCTTGGTTGCCAACTCTGATATTGTAACCCCGATTGGTGACCTTTTCGTCGCCACTGTAAGCTCCTTTCTACCCTATATTTATACAGCTCGGTTACTATTATTTCTGTGCAATTACAACACTTGTTCTACACCTGATGTGCATGCAGCTAGCTTCTGCTAGTACTTAGATGCACAGAACTGCACTAGTATGTTAAAAAATACAGACGTGTTGCTGTGTACATCTCGAAATGTACACAGGAAATCAATACTTAATTAAAATAAAAAGCTCTTCTTAGGTCAATTTGTCTTGTTACTATGTATATTTTGACATGGCCCAAGCAATTAATTCAACATTTTTATAACTTTAGATTTGCTTAATCTCACAGGTGGTGCCTCGACCTGAAACATTAAGTATGATTGCTTATGGAATATTTCACGACATCCAAATGGGACAAGTGCTGGAGTGAAAAACAAGTGGAGTGAAAATATTAGAGTTTTAGTTACTGTTTGTTGCATTTTGTTGCACCAAATGGATGGATGACATGATTGTAATATGACAATATTATCTCTCTTAATGAATGGATTTGTGGTTATTGGATGAAATGAGTGCTTAATTATGTGTTCATGTGTGAATTTGAATTTAGATATAAATTTGGCTTTGAATTTAAATATAAATTTACGTAATAGATTTGATTCAAATGCTGTTCTCTATAATGCATTTTCCCTAGAGTTCTAATTCCTAGGGAAAGGTTCCTAAGGAAACACTTTACATGTCAGCCTTGCTGCTGCCATCTAACGAAGTTTCCCTAGGGGATACGACCCCTAGGGAAAGAATGTTTCCCTAGGGTTCCAGCCAAACCCGTAGGGAAACCTTGCCTTTCCCGTCGAATTCTCCCCTAGGGGCCTTTCCCTATGAAATACCCTAGGGAAACAGTTTCCCTACGGTTTTCCAGCCTTTCCCTAGGATTATCAACCCTAGGGAAACTTGTGGATTCTAGTAGTGGTGTACCATTATCTGTGACTAATAGACATGTTTGTGGCGTAATTCTGGCGCAAACACGTGTGATTAACGACCCATTAAAAGTGGGGCGTGACATATTCCTGCTCCGTTGATTGTTTTGGCATGGCGGGCTTTAAAACCGCCATGGTTAATGGAAAAAAACCTCCATGGTAAATCGATTAACCATGGCGGTTTTATGCCCTGCAGGCTGGCTTGCCCGCCTCGATTAACCGTGCCATTTTTTCTTCAAAAACCGCCACGGTTAATAAATCCTAAATGCCTTGCAAAAGATTTTATGTAGTAGTGTGATCACCTCTGCGATGACTAAACCCTATCTATTTATTTTGATAATCCTTTATGTCATATTCCATACTCTAACTCTACCAAATTTCCTTAGTTCGGTTACATGTAAACAATAAGTATCTTCACAACCACCGTGGCAAGCTAGACATCTATTAGAATGCAACACCCTCCATCCAAAGATTTTGATCTTTCCAAGCAATGCAAGGAGCTTGTCTTCCAACAAAATCAATTGCTCAGAGGCTTCCCAAGAGAGTAATAGCCGGAAATTATCTTCAACGCTCCTAGCAAAAAAAAAAAAAAAAAAAAAAAGAAGCTACCAAAATGGTTTGGTCTCCAGCAAAAGAAAAAAAGCTATGGGAATTCTAGCTTCAGCAAATCAAATTTCCATACATCTCCCCCATAGAGATAATGAAGCACCAATGCCTATCACATAAGAGGCTCAACCACAATGCAAACTTAAGATTTTTGAGCGACATTGCTTTGATAAGGACCATCAACGTACTGTTTGTTTAGGTTGTTTAGCACCAATATTTTCCAAAATAATCCGCACTAATGGGTGGTGCGCCCGACACTTAGAACATCTGTACGTTGATCTTTTTCATTAGGCACCAGGGGTAAAATATTCCTTTCACATACCACTTAACCCCGTGTAAGGAATGAGACTGACGGAAGAGCCAAAGAAACTAACCAAAACTCAAAAGTTCGCCAAATAACCAAATTCGTCAAAGTAGGGCCAAAGAAATAATTTGCTCATGTATATATATGAAGATCCCAAGAAGCAGCCTCCGTCCAAGCGCGAGAGATATTTTTGGCGTGCCATACCCGCCGCCATATCAAATCTAGGATCGTCACACAGATGAGAAAGGCTCAAGAAAATGAGTGCATTTCCACATCACCGTTTTCTAAGACTCCCCATCATTACAATTTGATTTCCACAGCATATATCTTATCCTTCCTTTTGATCTTAGTGTATTTCTTATTTCAACAGATGAGGCTGTCAACTCGACGTCAAAATATTGCTGATACGGTCCCTGCAAGAAGATGGATCCAGACTGCATATTTAGTATTAGTACATGATTGATCGGTTGGCCTTTTGTGTGTGCAATGAAAGGCTCCAACTAACCCCCCAAATCCACGTTCAACTTTTCCAAGCCATGGGCCATATTAGCTTTGACAAAAACAGGCCATTAACAAAGCTAAGTTTGTCTGTGTGTGTGCCCCCGATGCAAGCTAGCAGCAGCACAGCAGAGATTAACGCAAGCAAGCATGCATGATATCTCAGTGCAGTAACCATCTACCACACACACCAAACTCGCAATTATATCTGCAAAGGCAATCCACATCGGCCGTGCTTATCCGAGTCTGTCGCGATTACATACGGGCCTGCTAATGGCAAATTTTTTGGATAAGTATCTCACCAACTCTTTGCCAAGAAAAGGGAAGATGTCAAATTGAAGAAGCTGCTGTCAAGTGCAAGGTGACAGGAGGGTAGTGTACAGACATATAGCTCATATATAGCTGCTTGACATCAGGGTTCACATTTAATTTGCGTGTGCAAGGTTCAGTTGATTAGTCCAGCGATTAAGCAGTGTTTGTAAATTGTAAGCCTCCATCCAACGCCTGATCCAACTTGATGATGAGATCATCAAAAGATGAAGCCATGCACGCATGAATAGTTCAGTTGTGAAAACGGATCGACTTACAGTTGGTGTGTTAGGTATACAGAGTTCCTTGTTTGATGTATGTCGACAGCAACTAGTCGATGATAACCAATCGTCTTGCTGGCAACTTCGTTACGATGAGTTTATCTGAAGCTTATAGTAGTGCTAGCCAATTAACATTTCCCTGCAGTGTTGTCAGACGGCGCTGCAAACTTGGAACTTGCCTTTGGCTCCTGTCGTCGTACGTCCAGCTGGATGTGGGCCATGCAAGGCCAGGGTGGGTGCGTGCATGTGGGCCCTCGCATGTCTCCTCTCTATCTGGGCCCAGCTCTTTGCCTGCAGTGGCGTGTTGGGCCAAAGGTTCCTCTTTTCTTTTGCTCTAAGATCATGTCGGCTCACCTGATGCTGCATGCTTATGCATCGGCTGCTTCTTTGGTGACTTGAAAGCAAAACCGGAAGGAAAGGGGCCGCCGGGAGACAAGCGAGAATACGTGCCCTTCCCATTCTCGAACCCAAAAAAAATGTTACAGTTTCTTGTCACATCAAATCTTTTAACACATGTAGGGAGAATTAAATTTAAATAAATAAATAAAACTAATTACATAGTTTTGCTGAAAAGTACGAGCTGAATCTTTTAAGCCTAGTTAGTCTATGGTGGGATAATAATTACCAAATACAAACGAAAAGTGCTACAGTCAATAATCGATGAGGCTGGCATCCAAGTTTCTTCACCAACTGTTATGTAAAGAGTAAAGCCGGCTGTAGTATGTATGGGTGAAATGAAAAACTCTAGTATAGACTCCATCCAAATAATCATCAGCAAAAAGGCAACATATGTTAGCATTTTCCAACATTTTCTAGCAGTTTATTTGTTTAGTTGAGCTTCGTACTGACCTTCCGTCACCAAAGGCTAATTCACCAAATGACACCCCCCCCCCCCAAAAAAAAAAAAAAAACCGGCCTGTTGGAGTTCATTGGAGTGAATAAAGAGGGAGAGGAGCTACTGTAATAAGCCTCGATCATGAGATCCTTTCGTATGTCTGCTCATAACCCTATTCTTTCCTCTCTCCTGCGGACCTGTGCGGTTCTCCTCTAGTACGGTTATTATGTGTTGATCGTCTTTATCTTAGACATTTCAACGTGTATTGTGCTAGTGTGTGGTTTAAAAGTTCTATAAACATTTACTTATCCTATTAGTAGTGCAGCCAAGGCACGATCGAGAAAAAAAAATCTATTAGTGTTGCTGGTTGATATCTTATGATGAAACATCTCCACCTAGATTTTTTCTATATTTAGTTTAAGATTTAATGGTATTATTCTTTCAGTGATACATTCTTCCGGTGGTAGGTGATGTATTGGTTGAACTTTGTGCTTAGTCTCGGTCAAAGTTGCATAGGTGGTAGTGTAGAAATGGACTCAGTTTTTTATCACATCATGTGAGCTCTTGTGCTGTTTTATATGTTTATCCTATGAACCAAGCAACGAAACATAATTAACTCTCTTCTTTTTGGTTAAATACTTGGATTGAACTTCTTTGCCATAGTACCATTTAAATTGAGTTTGACGTGGTGTGAGGTTATGCACGGAAGTAAAGTGCAGTGTCTCCGTTGAGAATTATCATCGCCTCGGACACGTATATATATGTGGTCATGATTCAGCTTGAAGTTTCACCGTCCAGAAATACATTATGTTCAGTTTGTTTTCTATACATAGAGCAAATTTAAAAGTAATATTTGTTGTGGAGCAAACGCGTGGCTAGGGTGTCCACGGTAGTAAAAAAATTTTTGACCGTTGTGATCTTCATCGATGGTCAGTAGCGCGCTGACCGTGTTTCTGGGAAACAGGAGTTCAACGGTTAGACGTCGTACGCGTACGGAGAACCAGGTGTCCGATGCGCACTGGCGGGCGACGCGCGTTGTCGAATTTTGGTTCGCTGCCTTCGGTTGGGCCCGCTGGTGGTGTGAGCTGGTTTCCCGGCCCGTGGTCCAGGGGGCAACGTGCGCGTGTGTCCTTGCGCTGGGTCCCGTTCCCGTTTGCTAGCTTTGCCCTGCTTTTGGGTTCGGTGGCGATCGTTCCGTTGCTCGGCCTTCGTAAATACGCTCCGCGTTTTTTCCAATCTGCCCGCCGGCTCATCCTCTCCCGCCGCGGTGCGCCGCGTTCGGCGGCGGCTTACAGGTTCTTGCTTGTTGCTCTTGGGTCAAATCTGCGGCGGCGGCGGCTCCTCGTCGTCCGCGGACGTGCTCGGCGGCGGCGGGTGCCTCTGCGCCGTCGAGGGTCTCCTCCTCATCGACCGCCGACGCTTTGCATTTTTCGCCGGCGTCGGTCTCGATATCTTGGCTCGGCGTCGTCGTGGGCTGCCGCGACGCCCGCGGGCGGCGGTCGTTTATAGGTTGCTTGGCGCTTTCTGGCGAGATCTACGCACCGGGCGTCTCCTAACGAGGGGACGGACCTGCACGGGCGAGGGGCATCGGCGGGCTGCACCGCCGGCGGTGCCGACCGAGGAACGGAACTGCGCTGGGCGGTGAGGGCGGCGGCCGGGCGTATAGAGTTCGTTGGTCGGCTCCAGGTCGGCGTCTTCCTCCTTGCTCCGGCTGCCTACGCCCGGTATGAACCGGACACGCGCATCCCGCTTATCGATGCGATGTGCAAGTTCCGTGCTGACGGTGGATCTCTGTGCCTTCTCCTGACAGACATTGGTTTTTTTTTTTTGTTTTGGTGTTTTTTCCCTGGTTTGCTTGGTCCGCTGCGGCGTTCGCCGTGTTTTTCCCCAACACGCTGGGAGAATCAGGTTTGTTTCGGTTGGAAAGAGATAGTATTTGTTTAATCCATCTTGTTCAGATTAGCAACGCTCACCGTGATATTTCTTTTTCACTGCCTTTCTCAACCTTAATCGCGACGCATCTCTGCGCCGTTCCCTTGAGTGCTTCATTCTAAACACCCATGTGTGTTCTTGCTATTCAGGTTTAGGACATAGGGTGTGTTTAGTTCCTAGTCACATCAACCAAAAAATCAAAAGTTTTCAAAATTTCCATCACATCCCATCACATCGGAACATTAAATGCACCCAAAAACGCTTGCCGGCCACTATAAAATTTAGGTAATTAAAAAAACTAATTGCACAGTTTAGATGTACATAGCGAGACGATTCTTTTGAGCCTAGTTACGCCATGGTAGGATAATATTTACCACTAACAAACGAAACGTGCTACAGTGTACGATGTGACAGCTACAGGAATTTTGCACCCAAATTTTGGGATCTAAACACACCCATAGAGAAACAGGGCCTGCCTGTGTCGAGAAAGACCAGATGATGAGGTATGATGAGGTATGTGTTTCTTCTTTTCGTCATCTTTTCAGGTCCCACGAGCTGGTGAGGTATGTGTTTCTTCTTTTCGTCATATTTATACCAGATGTTCGATTCATGAAGGTTTCATCCACACATTTTAAGTTTAGTAGTTTACTTTGTCTACACTGCAGCTTAGATTTTTTTAGATAATGTGCAGCTTGGATATTGTAAAGGCAGTACCCAAACAACTACTCTTTCTAAACATGCACCTATTATGTAGCCCTTTGATACGATTTAATTCCAATTCTTAAATACAGGACTCAATGGCACTCCCACTCCCATCAAATGGTGTGGCAAGACGATGATGAAATCCGAGTGAAAGGAGGTAACGGTGAAGGTGTCAAGCGAAATACAAGGTTTTGCTGTTGCAGGGCTAACGTCGATAGCTAGAATAGAGTTAGCAAGCTAGGCTCATCTCCTACTCGGTAGTTTCAGCATTGTGGTAGGATCTGAATCTGATGTGTTATGTGCTGGGCCATGTCAGTGGCCATTTCCGCGCACTATGAAGGCCCTAGACTCTTTTATGTATCATCACGTACAATTCGGATGCTTATCCACCCGAGGATCGGGTCCTATAAGCATATATTGTTGCCAGCCTCATGATCACGCATGTTTTGATTTGCGTTTTCTTACATTCATCAAACACAGCAACGGCCAATGCCCCGCGCGCATGGGCGAAAAAAAAACACTAGTTAAGGTAATTTTACAAGAGTTTGAAAACCTTAGACCACACATACACATGTGTGCCGTATTATCCTATGGATGTATGCATGTGAACATGCAAGACGCAGCGATTATGCCCATCAGGTACGTCGTCCGGAAATGATCGATCGGGCCACCACCGCGCGCTGCGCCTCTCCGCTTCGCGTCCACCGGGTGAGGCATGCATACATACATGCATCTCCTAGCTGCACCCGCGCGCGGCGTCGTTGCCCAGCCGGCAAGTCGGTGGGACCGGGGACGAGGACGACGCATGGCTGGATGCTTTGAGCGCACGACATGGCCGGCCGGCTGCCACTGCCAGAGCACGTACGTCGTACGTACCTTACAACTACAGGGGGTACCGGGATAGTAAATGATTGATCGATCGGCTCGGCAGATTGGGATTGGGATGACGATGCATGTGCGCGCGGGCCGGGCGAGGGGACAGCGGCAATAGCGTCAAGCAACAAACTGCTGCCCCATATGGCATGGAAGCACGCTAATCCCGGCAGGCACGGAGAAGATAATCGTCGTCGTCGTCGTCCCAGCTGCTGCGCTCACTACTACAGATTCGCTCATCACTACCGCCGACATCACTGCCGGAATTTAATCCACCGGCAGTGTTGAACCTCACCCGGCAGTGATGAATCGTTCAGGCGCGGGAAACTCAGAAACTCCACGGATTGGACCAATTCCGGCAGTGAAGACTCAGATCACCACCGGGTTGAATCGTTCCCCGGCAGTGGTCTTGATGGACACAGATCACTCGCGGGTTTGAATTAGAACCGAAAGCGATTTGAGGATTGACACAACCGGGTTGAATTAGAACCGATAGCGATTTGGGAGGGGAAGCAAAGGAACCGATAGCTCGCGGGGTTGAATGAAGAAGGAACAGTAAAAACAAACGATAGAAACAGAACGGAGATGAATTAAAAATGACTTGAGAGTCATTATATATTACTAGATAATATATTTATAAAACGAAAAAAAAAAGAAAGCGGGGGCCGCCATCGCCTCCGCCGCCCCGCGGCCGCCGCCGCCATCGCCTCCGCCGCCCGCCGCCTCCGCCGCCCGGCCGCCTAGGCTCGTCGTCGTCATTTGTCGGCCTCGTCCTCGCCCGCCCGGCAGCGTTCCCGCCGCCCGGCTGCACTGGAGCTCCGCCCGGCCTTGCGGTATCCCCTAGCGAGGATGTCGGCGATGGCCTCGACCTTGAAGGCGTAGAAGTTCGCCTTCTCCACCAACGGCCAAGGCACCGTTGGCAGGCCGACTTCTTCGGCCAGGTGGGTGAGCTTCTGGAGGGCGTCGTGGAGGCGCGCCACGGTGAACACAAGCTCCTCGTTGGTGTAGACGCCGGCCATCGTCGATGAAGAAGAAGCTAGCTGCCTGGGGTTTATGGAAAGAAAGAGGCTAATTAGCGATGGAGATGGTACCAAATCAGAGCGTTCTTATATAGTAGCAAGCCATGGATTGCATGCAGTCCATTGTCATTCCCAAGACGCGGCACCATGAAAGCGATCCAACGGCAAGCACGACCGGCTCATCCAATGGCCGTCGCGATCGGCCCGTCTCCCCACGAAAGGCCGACCGGCTACGCGTTTGCGCGCGTTTCCAATGGCCGCTTCCTCGGCTGGTACGGCGTTTCCCAACACCCAATCCCGAAATCCCCGGTTTGATCCCCAACAAGCCAGTTTTTGACCATTTTTTCAAGAACGATGATCGAGTTTAGCATTGTTATTTTGAAACAAGGAATGCATGCTTTACATTGTTTACGATTTCTACAAGATCAACCACACGTACCTTCGATGCCGACCGGTGAGGGAGCAGGAGGGAGGGAGACGAGAGACTTCTGCTGGCTGGAGCACAAATGACACTCAACTAGTAAGTTGTAGCACGTCCACAACACTGCCGGGCCATTTAAAGAATCAAACATTGTACCGCCCAACGGATAGCCATCACTTTTTTTTTTTTTTTTTACCACAATACTGTAGTTGTCACGTTCACTTAGCGTGTTTAGAGAGGCTTGTGCTGCATGCATGCCGCTCGCTTGGAGAACCGCGTTGCCGGTAGTATTCACCGCCGGTTAGGAAACCGGCGGTGTCTCGAATCGATGAGAAAAGCTGTGGCACCGTTTTGCGGCGTCGGCGGGTTAAATCAATGTCGGTTAAAAACCGCCGGGTGTAGTTTCACACCCGGCCGTGATGTGTAGATCAGCGTCGGGTGTAGTTTTACACCCGGCGGTGATGTAGATCCTTCGCCGGTGCAGATCTTTACGCTAGTGGTATTCGACATCACCTGCTTAGGGTGAAAACTTAGACCCGCGGCAGTGATTTCGAAAAAATTCAACGACGCCGACGGTTCTCAACTCGACCGGTTGACCACTACACCAAAGGTGGGGCGCTTCTGGCCGCCACGTCCTCCGTACAACGGCAGTCGACTCAACCACACCATCTCGCCTATTTAAATGGCAAGAGGGACGCTGTGTTTTGCACCCAGTTTCTCCTCTCTGTTCTTGCATTCTTGGTTCGTCCAGTAGTTCCTAACCCTCTCCTCAAAATACAGAGGGCTTTGTTTTGAATTTTAGTGTCATGGGTTTTGGATCTAGGAAATCTTTTTCTCCTTATTTTCTTTGTTCTTCGTCCTCGATCTTCTTTGCTAGCAGTACTTTCAGTTCCACATACATATGGCCTTTCTTTGGGAGAAAGCCCTCCACATACTGAGATATGCCTAGTCCAAGAAAATGGTTTACGAGAAAAAGGTGCTAGAAGAGTCTTACCGATGAAGGAGAGACAGGGGCTTGCGGCTTACGTGGGTGCCATGATTCAAGATCGAACTCGGACTCATATTAAGAGTCCGGAGTCCTTGTGCTTTGGGGTGCTAGTGTTCACCAATATCCGGGCACATGGGCATATAGTATCTGAATCATATGGTCCATCCATGGAAAAACAATCCTCATTGGACCAAGTTACTGTGATTTCATCCTTGGTCCAATGGTCAAGTTTGGGCTGAAGATGAAGCTCCCGGTGAATCTCATCCTCCAACCTCCTCAATGAGTGCACGTAGCAGCCTCGCCACTTCTTCGATCCCTGAGAGGTGCTACAAGAGACTTATTGAGGTGGTTAAATTTTAATGTGTTTGTACACTTTGATTGTAGCATTGACCTATCGTGAATTGGTCTTTGTTACCGTATATTTAGTTTTATGTAAGGTCTTTGCTATGGAAATATATGTAATGTAAGGTCTTTGTTATGGAAATATATGTAATCAAATTTCTTATCATTTGTATTTCTCTAATAAAGACGGTTGCGTCAATGAAATATCTTTGCATATTGTGAGGAAAAATCAATAGATATCCAAATCTAATGTGACTGAAATAAAGTTATATATGTAACAAAAACAAAAAGAACAGATAATGAATTTTATTCACATCCATAACCCCTTAATATCACTAAAATCATTCAAAACAATATCTTTTGCATAGAACGTGATATGGTATCCGGCTTTGCGTGAAGCATCTACTCGTACATATGCGGTGTTGGCGTTTCTTAACGTATGCGAGAAAAATCCGCAAGCGCCGCGGAATTGTCGTTATAGCATTTCACCGGAAGTATTCGAGGGTATCGTATTTCCACGAGGAACGGTTGTGTGATTACTCTCTCGAACAGAGTCACCCTAGGATAACTATGGGTGGTGAGGTATCTTTATGGGCTCAAACTCTCTAGCGGGGATCACTTGGTCGTTATGTCCTTACTTCGGGCACCGGCAATCGCCCAAGCGGGATGGAGACCGGCAATTGCACCACTGCGCCACACCCGAACGTGGGGGATTACAAGGGACGGACAAGGTTGTCACAACCCGGCCGCCTACCCCTCAACCGTGGGATGCGCCACAAAAGATAGAAAACCCTTAGTCTAGACACCACGTCTACACTAGTGATTATTACTCTGGCGTGTTAACAAGGCTTACCCGTCCCCGGGGTCCTTCTACCAGAGCACCGCCCCGAACGAACGACTATCAATCCCGTAATTCTATAACAGCTAGATAATATGCTTAAGAGTAAAAAGCCGAAAGAGGGACACAACCATTCTTACCCAAATGATTAGAAGGTTGTAGAGGTACAAGCGTGGCGGGTGCCGACAAGTCCGGCACTCCGACCACCCGAGATCCGCAATGCACCGGGAGGCACACCGGGACTCCATGGAGAAGAGGCCAAGCCCTCTTCTAGCCTTCCCTCTCTCACTCTCCATTAGAACTAAGAAGGAGGAAGAAGAAGAATAAGAGTGGAGTGGGAGCTTCTTCCTCTCTTCTACATTGTGGCTCTTCCTTGTGTTGTGTATGGATTGGTGTGTGTGAGGAAGAGGGAGAGGGCCTCCTTTTATAGGTAGAGGAGAGGGGGCTTGTTGGAAAATGTCCCTCCCCATATGGAAGGAGCCAAAACCGACCTCAATACACCTGCCTAATATTGCTAAACCGACCAACCAACGTCGGCAACACACTTTTTGGAAGGTAATGCACCGCCTCGAGAAAGATGGGCCCGAACCGCCTCCATATGCGGGCGCACCATGATCAGGCCCATTTTGGCTGAAACTTTGCAGGAGTGCGTGGGCCTCGGAGTAAGCTTCGTTTTGACTGGTGGATCACTGAAATCCGATTTCGTATGAGAAAGTTATGCCCAAAACATTGAACCCATGTCCTGCGGCCCGGTATGATTTCATGTTGGATTTGGGCCTCGACTTCTTGGGCTTGTTTTATGGATTTCACCACCGGCCACACATTAGACTGTACTGCTATACACTTAATGTACCACCTCGCCAAGGTTGGGCCGGTTCGGCACCAAAGTGGGTGCGGGCGCACCTTAGGGTGCTTGCAAGCGCACCCGCCCCGCTTCTACCGAGCTCAGGCTTTGGCAGGTGGGCTGTGTTGAATCTCAAAAGTCGTGCCACGCCATTTGCTCGGTTTGGTTTGCATCGTGTTGGGCTCATTTCCATTGGGGTGAAGGATGTTCTGAAGTACGCTTTCCCAGAAGGCGCATTTTGGTGCCTTTTCTCCTTGTTTATCCTTGCTTCACATTGGGCCATTTTTATCTTGTATATTTTCCTTTGCTTTTGGCCCAATATATATATGTTTTCAACATTGCCCTGCAAAACAAGTGAAGTACCAAAACTTGTGGAAAAGGTTAGCTCAAAGCCCTATCACTATTGTGTTTTGGTAGTTTTATACTAATGTTGACGGTATAAAATATGTAGTTAACGACCGTCAACAAACTCCTCCACACTTAGTCCTTTGCTCGTCCTCGAGTGAAGGCATAGGGACTAAAGTGGTTCAATCTCCAAGATGTAGACCTGCATACAAGTTATTCCAGGCTTCACCTGTTTTGTGAGCATTCAAAAGTGGCTACCAAGTTATCTTGAACGATTGAGCAATGGAACGACATGAATTCCTATCTCCTTGCTACTACTCATGTGCAAAGACTTGGTTGATTTTTTTTTTTTTTTGAAGATAAAATAGCAATGCTTCATGGTTGATTCTCACATAGTCACTCATTTGTGTTTCCTTGCCAAAGCACTCTTCGCTCTCACTCATCCTATCTTTTTGCAGGGTTTTGTGGATCTTTGGAGTGGAGTGTTGCATACGTACCTCTGTATGTTTTGTCGGGTCAAACTCTGGATCGTTGGAAAGAGGTGCCATACTCTTAGATCGAAATGTGCAAAAAGTGTGTGGAAAATATTTGTGGTTTTTTTTTTTTTTTGTGGTTACTCCTTGACCCATGATCTCTCTTTTTCTTTTTGTATGCTTTTGGAGAGATACAGGCTACTTTTTCTTCTATCTCTCTCTTTTTTTTTTTGTGGAGATGTGGGCTCTACTCGCCCTCGGACACGTGTCCATTTTTATCTCTTTTTCTCATTTTTTTTAGTAGCCTTTGTATCTTCTTCTTTCTCGCATGATACTTTTTCGATAATGAGGAGATGATTATGGCGTAACTTGGATGGAGTATTTATTTTCGGATCTTTGAAGATGCATGTTGTGCGCAATTCTCATTATGAGAATCGGCATATATATGTGGGTGTATGTGTTTTTTGATCTTGGGAGTATGAGTCTCTCTCAACGCAGATCAACGGAGCCCGACAAAACTCAATACGGTAGGGAAGTAGCTATAGTGGATATTCATATCATTATTCGGGCTTTGGTAGGATTTGTCTAAATCAAACCGGGAGCATGCTTTATTTGAATTTTTGAAATAAAACCAAGTCTCATTGCATAAGAGAGCTAGCATCAAGTCATTCTACCATATCTCAAAGCTCAATTGTTTAGATGAACATGGGGTCCCTAACGGTAGTTGCTCATCAAAGTATGGTTTTTGGCGAGGAATAAAGTGTATGCATGCCATGAATCAATTGGTAGACCAGAGATGGAGTTTTTTTTTCAAGAAGTTTTGTCATTTTGGATTTGTTCAATTTCAGATCTCAAAACTTTATGGAGGATGTGAGAGAGGGAGTTGCACAAACCGCCGTTTGAAGAGGAAGGAGTTCAATGGTAGTCACTCGTTTCGTCCTTCTTTATCGTGAATTGCTCGGGGTTTGTGCCTTTGTGTTGGGGAGATCTCGGATGGGCATGATTTGTGCGGTTGAGAGGTCTCCCCACACTTATTCTTGTACTGTTTTATTTAAACAAAGAAAACAAAACAAAAACAAACACATGGCTCTATCGACAAGAAATACCGTGGAGCCTTTATTATGATAACTTTATTTTATTTTATTATATTTTATTTTTATTTGTTCACCTAATCATGACTCAAGCAAGGCTCATAAAAGAGGCAGTGTAAGCATAGCCTTGATTCATCTCCAACATAAAATACTCCCATAGATCATGACAACAAAGCTCTAAGTTCATTAATCAAGATCCAACACCATGTCGAATTTTGATTAAAGGAGATCTTTTTAACCTAAGCACCATGCTCAATTTAAAAAGTCCTATGGATGTATTACACGTATACATGTAGGTACACCCAAACTCAAAACAAATGTCATGGCATGGGAAGCATAAAATTTTATTTTCATGGAGACAAAAATGAGTGAAGAGGTGGTGAATGTTACCTTTGCATACCTGAGTATTAAATACCGTCAGCATTTTATGGATGAAGCATTGAAGTTGTTCTTTGCGGTTTGCTTGATGGCTCGGCCAGGTGTATCTCAAAGGTTGGGCCACACACACACACACATGATGTGTGTGCGGGCCATGGGCCTTGATGATAGTTAGCAAAGGATGAGAGAAGAGTCCTTCTTGCTTGTGGTAGCAATGATGGGTGGAGTCGGGCGGCACCGGTATGTATCTTGACCATGTGGGGCCGACCTGCTCCTCTCTTCTCTTATTATTACTATTTTTTTAATTCTATATTTTTTTGATAACTTTTTTTTTTTTTCTTCTCTCACTTTTTTTTTCACTTTCTCTCTTCTTCTCCTTTTTTTAATCTTTTTTTATATCCTCTCTTTTTTTTTATCTCTTTTTTTTTTTCTCCATCTCTTTTTTTTTTTTCCAATTCTTTTTTTTTTTTTTTTTTTTAGCAAGGCAGGGCTGACATCATCTTTTATTCACTCATTTTTTTTTTTTTGCATGATCCCTTGGTGGATGGAACTTGGGATTGTCACCATCTTCCCCACACTTAGACTTTTGTGTAACAGTCAAGTGTGTAAGGTCCGGTCTCCTCTTGAGCATGTTCCATCACCCATGAACATCATTTTTTTTTGGGTGATGTAGCCCTCATGTTCTCGAGCGTCGCATGCCTCTTTGTTCTTCTTAATCGATCTCCACCTGAAATGGTTAGCGACAAGAATACCCGAAGGTGCATACTAACTTGATAACATGTTCTTGCTTTTATTAATAAGAGGAGAGAAAGACTTTTTGTGCTTTTTTTTTTTTTTTTTTTATGATAGTCCGGGGTATCTCCGGCGGTGCTTTCTTTATGGTCGTAAGCTTGACCGTGGGGAAAACATCTGCGGTGATGGTGGTGAAGTTCCCGGTTTCACCACTAAGAATTTAGCATTACGCTCAAGCCGCAAGGTTAGCGTCATCATGCTACTACAAGGCTTGCAACCATTCTTAAAAAGGTTTACAAAGAGAACCAAGAGATGGTTGTAATTTTCGTGGAAGCACTTAGCTAGAAGCAAGACAAACTCAAGAAGACCCAAATGTGAGCATGTAGGAAGTCTCAATTGACAACTTGTTATGCTCAAAAACAAATTTCCGCTTGGTCTCAAGAGTTGTCGCTTCATGCATGTCCATGGCACATGAGGTTTTCTCCTCAAAAGATGTGTCATGAAGGATCTAACGTTGAATCTTGACCATTGTCAAGAACCACGTCTTATCGGCCGGAGGGACATGACTTGTGTTCGTGTGAGGGCGACAGTGCTTCGTTTCACTAAGATGCGAAGCAACTTGGGTGAAGCGAATAGAGTTATGAACTTTGCCTCCTCGAACGGGTTTTGGTTGGGAAGATGCTTTGCCTTTGGGATGTCTAAGTGTGAGGCGGAAGCAATCTTTCCCAACTTCTCATCATGGCTTCCCTCTATAGTTTTTTTTTTTGTGAAAAAGCTTTTTCGAGAGGGTAGCCTATGAGAAGATTGAAGTCAAGGATGGGATAGATATGAAAGTCTAAAAAGCGCACCTCGGTTTACGAGGTTACGTCATCATCCTTGAATTCAATCGCGAACTCGAAGGACGAAGCATTCCTTCCTTCGGTGTTCGTGGTTCGGGAGAGGGCTCAACAGTCGGTTCCAATGGCGGTATGGGGAATGGCTCGACTGATGAGGGCTCCTCAACGCTTGACATGCCCTTAATGTGGAGGGGAATAGGTTCTACAACGGGAGAAGCAAGCTTCTCTAGGATGTGTTCAAGGGTTTTCCTATGTTCCGTTGTAGGTTTACGTGCAAACGACCCTCCAACGGTCATGTCAAGGCATAGGGCAGCATCTATGTCAAGACCCGAACAAAAGATATGCAAAAGCACACTATCGGGTAATGACAAGTCTAGGCCAACATGTATAAACATTGTAAACCTGGCCTAGGCTGCACCTATGGACTCCTTCTTATCCTACTTGAGATCGAGAGTTGTCCTTGGTAGGCATTGATGGGGAAGAATGCTAGACAAAAATTGTCTTTTGAGTTCTTCTCAGTCCCCATTCAAACTTCCTACGACAATAGTGTACTATTGTTTTGCTTTCCCTATGAGGGAGAGCAAAAACAAATTCCACATGTGAATTTCTTGGATCATGCCAGGAATGCTGAGGCATGATCAAAATTCCTTGAAATCTCGTAGCTGGCAACATAGATTTTCAAAATGGTCACCAGAGATGGAGTGCCCGAACCAAAAGGTTTTTTTTTTCAAAATTTAATTGAAGTTCTCGAAGGAGGACATTTCATTTTCATCATATATATATTTTTTTGTTTTTATGATAAACCTATTATGAGCAATGATCACTACACATGCATATTATCATGAACATGTTCTAGTAGATCATTCCTTTAACCAACGCCTTCCCTAAGCAACGGCGCGAGAAAGCTTGTTGGCGTTTCTTAACGAAAGCGAAAAAGGGTTCCGCAAGCGCACGGAAATGCCATTGTAGCTTTCACCCGGAAGTATTCAGGGTATCGTATTTCCATAGGGAAGGCATGGTGTAGAAGTCTCTAATATGAACATGGACATAATAACATGACTATGCAATAGACCAAAGTT
Organism: Hyparrhenia diplandra; assembly: GCA_015847255.1. Lineage (NCBI taxonomy): Eukaryota > Viridiplantae > Streptophyta > Magnoliopsida > Poales > Poaceae > Hyparrhenia > Hyparrhenia diplandra. Next base: position 81,129 of record JADLZK010001250.1, read on the forward strand.
CATAACAGGGATAAAACAGGATAAGAGGGATAACTTGACACACAAATTCGAGCAATCTCAAGGATAAAGAAGACCCTAAACTAGAGCATGGCATATCCTGAATAGCTATGTTAGAGAGCAGGTATACTACATGCTTGTACCATTAGAGATTCTAAGTTAAGATAGCCATGGTCACTGTTGACTTACTTCGGGCACCGGAGCGCACCTGGTCTGCCAGGTGATACCGGCAAAAGCTCTGCACCACCCGAGACATGGGGGATTACAAGGGACAGACAGGGCTGTCACCACCTGCCGCCTACCACCTCGTCCGTCTGATGAATGGGGCAACCGAAGGTAGCCTCTAGCCTAGACACCACGTCCAATCTATCGGCTACTACTCTAGCGTGTTAACAAGGCTTACCCGTCCCCGGGGTCCTTCTACTAGAGCATCCGCCACAAGGACGGCGACGATCCCATAACCCAACAACGACCAAGACTAACTCAAAGTAGAGCTCTATATCTCAACTTCGATTTGGTCTAAACATGTATGTATAATTCATTAAGCATAAAGTTCTATATGAAAAGATCATAACATGAAAACTATATACTAGTTCATATGCTAAGATCATATCATAGGAACTATACTCTAGTTCATAAGCATAGCTATATTGATAATAAGAACAAGAACAAGATGAAGAACATGATATGAAGAACAATAAATGGATCATACCAAGTATCTCCATAGTTGATCTTGAACTTGTATTACATCTTTCCAAGCTCCTAATACTAACCAAAAAGTAAAAGATACAAGTGTAGAGGGAGAGAGCTCTTGTGTGGTGTGTGTTGAGGTGAGAGCTCTCCCCTTCTATTTATATCTAACATGGTCGGTTTCGTGCAGGTAAAAATGGAAGCACCTAGCAATACCGCCTATGCATGGCGGCATGCAACCGCCTGTGAAAGGTCGGCTCGAGAGGCGGCACCGTGGGTCCGGCCGGACCCACTTCGATCCGGCCGGACCGGGGTGGCCCGTCTCACGACCGCCTTTCGCCTCGTGGGCTCTGGGCGGCGGCTGGATCCGTAGTTGCCTGTGTGCTTCGGTCCACTTGCTCTTTGAAGTGGGCTTTCTCTATTCCCCTTTGATTGCGCATTCCTGGAATGTGTGTTCTGTTCTGCGCTTTGTTCATTACTTTGTGCATTTCCACTTGTTTCCGGCGTTTGTCCTGCAAAACATGTTATCTCGAGAAACAAGTGGAATGGGGTCATAGCATATGTATATGTGTCATAAGTATGCTTGTTTCCCCGCATTTGGACAAAAATTGGCGGTATAAAATGGTCGATAACGACCGCCAACAGCGTCTCGAGGTGGTGATGATGTAGGCGTCTCTCAGCTCTTGGGCGTGTTGGTCTCGGATGGTCTTCATGGTCTCGGCGAGTGTAGTCTCCCGGCGTACAGCTGCGGCGACTTGTTCTCGTGCGTGGGCATGTTCCGCGAGGAGTTGTTGGATGTAGCATTTAGCTTGCTCGGCTCGATGGATCTGGTCCCTCAGGGCGGCATCTTGCCGCTCGTACTGCTCGTCGAGGGTGAGTAGGTAGGACATTAGGTGCTGGATGGTGGGACTGTCTCCTGGATTTTGTGGGCCTTCTGTGCGAGTAGTCCAGGTAGGGTGGTTCTTCCCTTCAGGTGGCAGGTACAACATGGGGGTGCGAGCCATGGGTTCCTTATAGAGATGACAAAGGCGGAGTAGTGCCTTGCGAGCAACGGCTTGGTAGGTGTCGGGGAAGTGAAAACCAACAGTGGTCATGCTCCATTCTTTCATGGTGGTGGGGTAATCCTGGCTCTTGGCGATGTGGACGGTGACTTTGCAACGATGGGTGCCACGCTCTTCATACTCGTTGCCCTCATACACAGGGTGGTCTTGGATGCCAAGGTTCTGCATGGTGGCATAGAGAAGTTGGGGAAATCCGGGGGTGTCGATGCACTGGCTGCTAACCCAAGTGTCAGCCATTTGTGGCGGTTGTTTGGTGATGGCTATTGGTGAGTGGGTGGTAAGGGGTGTGATGGCGGAGGAGGAAAATTGGAGGCTAGCAATGGAATGGTGGGAGTGGAAGGGTGGTGAGAGCGATGGTGGTGCTCTTTTATAGTGGGTCGAGGGTATTAGCTTATGGGAGAAGCTTGGTCGACTGGCATTGTGGCTATGGTGTGTGGTGGAAGGAATGGGAGTGGGTTTCCTGTATTCCTTGACTTTGCTATAGTGGCGTGGTCTTGGCACTGTGTGGTCTTGGTTGGTAGATTTCCTGTGGTGGAAACTGTGCGTCTTCTCTACTGTCGGCATACCACTTCACGTCATCTCGACACGCTTCTGGGGTGTCTGTCTGCTTTTCAGGCGTAAACATTCTTCATGGGCTTGATGACTGTCTCTAATCACTGTAGTCTTCTATCTGTCTTCTACTTGTAGTACCAATCTTCGGCTTGGGCTTGCATCACTGGCATTGGTTGTCACTTGGACTGTTGCATGTCGCCTTGATCTGCTTCGACGGTCGTGGTTCGGGGTTAAAGTAACAGCAGTATCAGCAGCTTTCGGCATGGAGGTGACAGCATGTCGGCAATGTTGCACGGTCGTCGGCACAGTAATACTGAGGCGACGGCGTGTGATAGCTGTAGGGAAGAACACTGGTGCGGTTCAACGGCTACAGTCATGGAGTCCACTTGTTGTCGTCATGTTCCTGCAGGTTAGCTCCTAATCTATTTTGACTAGAAAGGGATTGGGAGGGAAAAGCACAAGGTACGATGGGATCTATCTAACTAAGAGTTAGAGGGAAGCAAGCATTTTGGATAGGGATAGATTTCAGGGTATCCTAGTAACACTGGTGTCGAGAAACACACAAACTTACCTGATGTGAAACGTATGAAAAGTTTGGTCACGGCGAACTAAGTTTTGGATGAAACTTGTCTTATTACTCGTGACGTAAGGGGATTTTCAGTACGTTCACTGATCCTATCGGAATTTTCCTTCCATTAATCACTAGGAGTAGTAATAATGGGGAAATTTCCTTTAGGATTGAAAGGAAATAAGACATTATACTAACAACCAAGCGCGACAATAGTTCTCATCACAGGACAGTTTTATTGATGGTACATGATCGCACCACACATAGCGACTTCCATGATGATTATTGCGCGACTTTGCACCTACTAAAGGCCTTGAAGCCTAGGCATCTATGACTGCGAGCGAATGCTTAGCTACTAATGCTAAGACATTGCTTGCTCAACAAGCTTGCTCATGGATAATACTACTCAACTCTTTGTTGCTTGGACTATATGCCTTATGGAGACTCCTGTTGCACATCATGGTAGCACCCACTTAGGTGATCGGATGCTTTATGCATTTCCAGTTGGCCCACTGTATAACACTTGAATCCTTCTTGTTGGGGCTTTAGGACATGCAAGTTGGTTTAGCACTTCGGTATTCGGTCTTCTTAAAACTCTCGATTTTAATATCGAGGAAGGCCAAGGTATCCTAAGCCCTTTAGCATTTCCGAAAGGAGTTGCGAAAATTCTCCTTTGGTCAGGTAGTCCGATTGAGATCATCCTTACTAGTCCATTGCTACTAGAGTTTCGATGTTAACATCGATTCCGTAATTTATGAACTATCATAGTAAGGCCTACTCATAGCAACAAGTTTAAAAGTAGTTATCCTTATGTGGAGTCAAAATTTCCGTTAACCCAAATTTCATCCTATGGACAAGCTTGGCTCTGATACTATTCTGTCACGCCCCACTTTTAGTGGGTCGTTAATCACACTGTTTGCGCCAGGATCACGCCACAAACACGTCTATTAGTAACAGATAATGGTAAACAGGATTAATAATAAACCGAGCTGTAGAAATATAGGATAGATAGGGGCTTACAATGGCGACGAAGGGTCACCAAGCCGGATTACAATATCAGAGTTGGCCAACCGAGAAGCGGTGGATTAACTATGACACTGCCCCGTACTCCACAGGCAGACTTGTGCATGGATGAAATCTGGGCTTCAATGTCCTTCTCCTAAGCAAACACCTTACGAACTCCTATGATGTGCTGGTCCTCTACCTTATCGTCGATCTTACCTTCACATGTGCCGATATCTGTAAAAATAGAGGGGTGAGTACAAACGTACTCAGCAAGTCCCAACCAGGGGTTTGTAGTTATTGAGGGTTTGGGCTCTAGCAGAGTCTCTGAAACTGCTCTCGCTAGTTCCCGGGATATCTCATGTCATCACTGTTGTCATGACACCACAGGTTAGTCTTCATCAATGTGTATCTAATCATAGATGTTCAGGCCTAGCACTTGCCCATTCCAAGGACGTGGCTATTCGAATAGATTTAAATAACTCTGCAGAGGTTGTACAATTTCCCCACACGATAAGCGCTGCCCTCACCATCGCGACTTGGCTTAGACAAGCCTAACGAGATCCATACCCGCTTGGGTGCTACCCTAGGTGTATTGGTATAATCTTCACCACGACTTCTCAGGGGTTGGAAGGATGACGCATCATCCTAGACAATATGGTGATACCAAATCATCCACGGCTTTACAGGTAATACCTTATTACCCAACCTATACTGTCACGCAACACACCCAATCATTAATCATAAATATGTGCACCTAGCACTGCGCCACTGCACCCAAACACTTACGTGGAAGATCACTCAGCATCCACGCCAACCGGACCATGGGGCCACTCTCCCCATGTCTGCTCCCAATGGGTCGTTTGCCTACTCCGGCCACCTTGGCTCCCAGTTATACCTCAACCCAATGGGGTGTGAATCAAGCCGCCCCATCCCGGCGTGTGGCTGTACGAAATATTACACTAGGTAGAAGGTCTATGAACCGGTCCTTAGGGAGGCGAGCATCTCTCCGCGGGATTCATCCCCGATTGTGATTAGTCCACCTCCATGTAGACTATCACCACTCACCTTTTTGTTGGGAAGGTTCACATTATTACTTACGTTATATTAACGACAAAGCCTAGTGAAGCCCCACGCACATAGCCCGTGAGCACTCCCGCACGGCTTGCCCTGGTTATACTTATCTTAACATCTTATTAACTGTTATAGGAATTAGGTCAGGTTAAGGGGGTAAGGACTTGCCTGGGAGGTTCTTACGAGTCGGCACGACGTCAAACGTCTCTAGCTATCTTCGGACGAAAACTCCTAATCGGGTCGATGCAGAACTACGGCGCGTATGTCGACAGCCTAGCTTGAACTAGAGCAACCAAAACAAGCATAGAACATTATGGTGGCAATGGGTTAGGTATATAGAGCTAGATTTTAGATGAATTATGGAAGTCGTTTCACGCTAAAACGGAGTTAAATTGCATGAGATATGGAATTTATAATATTAATCCCTAATTAAATCATTAGGGTAATATTATAATATAATTTTATCATGTAATAAAATAGGAACTAATTATATGATAAAATTCTATAAATCAAATAATGAATTTACAAATTTTCTGGGAATTTTTCTGACTTGGGAAACACTACTTATAACATCCTGTGTACAATAGTTGGGTAGACATAGCATTTGACTCTGTGTACACAGGAACATCCCTGTACGCGTGGGTGCCACGTGGGTCCAGGTGGACGCCACGGTGGCTGCCACGTGGGCGCCACGTGTGTTACAGGGCTGCCATAACGGGGTGGACGGCGTGGGTCGGAAGAGGCGACGTGTCGTCGTTTCACTGGGCCACGCCTTAACGCCGTTATGGTGAGGGACGGCAGCACTGGACGATTCCCGTCCGCCGAGCCTGGCGGCGGCGCTTCGCCGGAGTCCTCGCCGGATTCGCCGTCTCTGCCTAGATTCTCGCCGCGTGGGGCCTGTTAGGTCCCCTCCGTCGTCCCGAACAGGGTGGTGCGGGTTAAGATGACCGAGCGGAGCTCCTCCCACGGCGGCGCGTGTTTGGCGGCGCCCGACGGCGGCGGCGCTCCGGGATAGCTGTACACAGCACAATAGCGAGGGAAAGGAGGGGGAAACGAAGGAGAACGAGTGGGCGAGGCGTACCACATAACTAATTGACCGACGACGACCTTCTAGCCGGCGGGGCTCGGGTTTCTTCCTCGGCGGCGGCGGAATCCCGAGTTGGGGGAAACTCGACGTCGTGGCGAGGGAAAGGAGGAGGGGCAGGACTGAGGCGAGCCCGGCGTGTTTCAGTGTTGTGCGGAGCTCTGGGAGGTGGTGCGGGGTCGGATCGTGCTCCCGTGGTGGCTATTTATAGCCGGAGCCGCGGCGGTGCTCCCGGCGGATATTTTCTCGGGGTTCCGATCTTTTCCGACCGCCACCGTCCTCCAGCTGGTGCTCGGCAGCGTCCGGCTGGCGCTCGCTCACGCTCGCGTGCTCCTCGTGCACCGGCTTGCCCTGGCTCGTCGGGTCACGTCGTCTATAGTGACGGTGGTCGTCCGTCATGGCGGCATGCTCGTCAGCCGCGCGCTGTGCGCGTTGAAAGCGATTCCTGTGCGTGCGGACGGATTCGGAGCATCGTGCCGCGTGGCCCTCGTGTCTAGCTCCGGCGGGTTGGCGTCCCGTCGAGCATTCCTATCGACGACACGTCGGAGCTCGGGTTCTGGTCCACGAGTTCACTGTGAACGTTGAAACTCGTTGCTGTGCGCGCTGTGGAGGTTGACGCCCTCTCCTGTGTGGAGGGATGACGACATGACGGCCTCGCTACGAAGCCAGCAGCTCCCCTGTGCCTAGGTCAGTTGGTCCTTGGACGCGACGAGGTGTGCGACAGTTAGGCGCTATGTTCGGGTCTCCGTCTCCAGGAAGAAGGAGGAGCCGACGGCCTGGCCCCACCTGTCGGTGTGAAGGAAGCGAGCTGGGCTTGGGCCGGTTGGTGTTGAGGCCGCGTTGGGCTTTGGCCATTGGGCCGGCCTGCCTGAGCGCGCACGAAGGAAAGGAGGAGGAGGGAGAGTCGGGCTGGGCCAAAGGGAAGGGAGGTGAGGGAATTGAGCCCGAAGCTCTTTTCCAATTTCTATTCCCTTTTCTATTTCCTTTCTCCCCTTTCCATTTCTCCTTTTCTATTTCCCACTTTCATGTGTGTAAATAAATATATATTGCAATTATTCTCACAAGCACTTAGATATTCCCATGGTTTTATATTCATAGGAATATTTATTTGTACTTGTAAAAATATTTATATATATTTATGCACACCCGCTTTCCAATTTTTTTTATTTCGTGTGTACTATATTTTATAAATATTTTCTCAAGCACGATTACACTCTCGTGACCTTTATTGTCGAGAATTATTTATTTATTGTGCTCATAAAAATATTTACATATAGTTTTGGTAAACACATGTTTCAGTATTTATTTTTTTTCCCAGAGAAAATTCGTAAACCATTACTCATGTAATATTATACTTCCATAAATAAAATCTAGAACTTACCTTGCATCCTCGGTCACCATGAAGTTCAACAAGCAACAAACAAGATTTCCTACTTTTCTAAATGGTGAAGGTTTGAGATGCAGGGTTTTCGAAAACGGTGTTTCGATTTAGCGGGAATAAATCAAGTTTTAGTTGTAATTATAAAAAGTTCAAATTTTTAGTGAATTTTAAAATGATGCAAAAACACGGGTGTTACACTTGAGGTGTTCGTTGAAATGCCCTCCTCGGTCACTATAACTTTTGTGCTCGAATTCTGAATGAAATTCATGAGTTAGTGTTGTTTGAAATCCAGTTTGGATATTTTAAATATATGTCTGTGCCTACATGTATAGGCAAGCATGGCGTGGTACGTAGTGTTTGTTGATCGCCTGCCGGGGATCTATCTAACCTGGGAAGATTGCTATGCTCAAGTCCAAGGCTACGCTAATTGCTGCTTAATTGAAGAGAAGCCACCCCACATACTTGTGAAGATTGAAGAGAAGCCACCCTACATACTTGTGAAGATTGAAGAGAAGCCACTCCACATACTTATGAAGATTACGAGAATTGTTGCTTAATTGGTTTTGGAAAGATGTCATGCTTTTATTTATGTCTATGACTCTATGGTCATTGGTCTTTTTATTTTAGAAGTTGATGTAGGCTTAGTTTCTAGAACATTAGGTGGATTTTGTTGTATGTAACCATTAAATCCTGTAATATTTTGACGATATTAATGTATGATGATTTTTCGGATTTAAAAAGAGCTGAATTCAACGAATAAATTCAAAAATTTTAAACAAAAACGCCGGGTAGCATGGGCCCGACAAAGTGAATGACATACAAACCGGTAGTGTAACTACACGAACACTATCGGTTTGAATTACAAACCGTCTTCTATAGCGAAACATCACCGTCCTATTTTGCATTAATCAACCGATAGTCTCCACTCTAATAATGCTTTCGGGTTGAAAACGGTAGACGGTGTTCACGTAATGTTCAGCGACGGGTCCAAAGTAAGCCGCCATTGTTAGCTCTTCGATACACTTGTCGGCTCAATCTAACCCGATAGTGTTATCCTTACAGTTTTGTCGGTTCGTTAAAGCCCGGCGGTGCTCTCAATATCAACTCGCCCGACTTCGAACACGCATTGCTTGGATCAAAAATCTTTGCCGGTCCGTGGAACACCCGGCGGTGTTCGGTGACGATCTTATTTGCCGGTTCGACATCAAACCGGCAGATCTCTCCTCGCATCACCGCCCGGTGTTTTGACCCGGTAGTGTTTGAACCCCACATCACTACCGCTATGGTTCTGCGGTTCGGTTTTCAGCGGTGAAGGGGGTTGGAGCCCGGTAGTGATGGACAATTACGTAGTAGTGGGTGGTCGGCTAATTTCGGCCGCCTGACTCCTTGCTAATCCCAAGCCAAATTATACCATTAACTAGTGCGGTTGCTCATGGGCCTAGTTTTTCGAACCGGACCGGAGATCGAACAGGTGAGGCCCTCGGTTCAATGGTTCATTGGTCCGACCGTTTAGAACCGGTTGAACCGCCGGTTCAATAGTTTTAGACCGTTTTTTCGAACCGGCCACAAATACTTTGAACCGGTGTATATACATATGACTTAATTAATAATTGACATTGAAACAATGTATATATAATTAAAAAAACACGATTATAACCATTTTTCTAGCTAATCTAGCTACAATTATATATACAAAAAAATATACAAAGATAATATATGGTGCATTTAAGAATTGGTTCCAATTCCAAAAAGATTTGAATAGTAATTCAAATATTTATAGTTACCACAATAATCTCAAATGCTGAAATAGAGTGTACCGTTGGGATTTGGGAAGGGCTCATCAAAACAATCAAGATGTACTCCCTCCGGGATGGTATTAGAAGTCGTTTAGGACAACGACACGGTCTCCAAAATACAACTTTGACCTCTTATTATTATAAAAATATTTATGAAGATGTGATATATGTATACTTTTATCAAAGTATTTTTTAAGACAAATCTACTCATATAATTTTTACATTTACAAACTCAACAACTTAAAAGTTATTGATAATTTATATTCCCGGTGTTTGACCCAAACCTTGTCCAAAACGACTTCTAATACCATCCCGAGGGAGTATATGGTATTTATTTAATTAAGAGATTATATTAAAAAAATTATCATTTTTGAATATAAAACGTGACGTCTAAACTCAATGCATGAACAGGCAAACACATGCACACGTCACTCTCCAAAGTTCAAAGTCCAAACCGTGAGCCCACAAGTCCTCCAAAGGATTTTTTTTTGAAATTTTGCCCTTTTTTTTTAAAAAGAAATTTCAAATCTATCCCTGGTTTGAAACAATTTTCATGGGGTATCCCTTTTGGTGGCGTGATTTTTAGCATTCGGCGCCGGTGGCGTGATTTTTACATGACCAACGGCGTGGTTAATGGGCCATGATGGGTCCTATCGACCTCACGGTGGGAAGAACCGCGCCGGTTTGATAGAGGAGCCCACCAAAATAAAAAAATCAACCCAATGTGGCGAGGAGACTTTTTTTTTATTCCATGACCTTCGCTCCCATGCAAAGGACCCGGTCCTCCGTTTTTCTTTAGGAAACAGGCGGCGTTGCTCCTGAGGCCGTCCCCAACGCGCCAGCCTGGACATTAGCTTCAGACCTCCACATCGGAATGCAAGTGTCAGCTCAGCAGCAGTAGTGGCTTGCAGAACAGCAGAGGAGCTTGCCGAAGATACGAGAGCTCCACTGACAAAAGGTACCAAGCCATCATCAAGAACCGGGTTGGAGAGAGAGTGCTATGCCACGGGGTCTGTTTTCATCAGCTTTAGCAGGTCTGTAGGGCAGCTTTTAGCTGCTGTTTCTGTAAGCCCCCGTTGCAAAACATTTTTATAGATAGATACCTCAGCTTACGTGCATCGATCTTCTTTTTCCCTGAACCACCATCCAAACCAACGTGCGTTGGGCCTGCCCTTACAAGATGCGAAAAGTATTGAATGAAAAGATATACAGTTTGGGGCCCTTAAAAAACAATCAATACTGTGAATAAGAATGGGGCTGAGGTGTTTGCAGACTTTTTCCACGCATGGGTCGAGCAGAGTACAGCAGAGCTGTGGCGTCGGGAGCCGCGTGATGGGACAACACGAACGGGCCGGCGTAGGGGGCAGGCGCGTCGTCAAAAAGTAAAAAAGCCGAACGGCGCGGGGAGCAGATTACATCACTGTACAGCTCGTCCACGATTTATGTGCAGGTACGAGATGTGATGAAAGCGAGTATGAAGCGTGCACGGCAAACACAGTTGTGGGATGTATTTTTCAGGTGGGGGCGGCACGGCAATGAAAGCTCTAGCTGTACATGTGGGGGCTCGCACTAGGGTGTCTTTGATGGCATTGGCAGGGACGTGGGAGAGCTAGCTACTCGTATGCATGTCATTATGTGCATGTACTACTCCGTATGCACATGCCATGACTTCGGACGGATGAATTGATGGATGGACTGCATGCAGGTCAGGTCAAAGGTCCGTCGCGCCACATGCACTGGCGCGACACGGCGGGCCCTACGCTCAGTCACGCCAGCACCGGTCAACGCTCGCTCGCCAGCGTGGATGCACTGGTCGCGCCACATGCGATGGCGCGACATGTGTAAAAATCACGCCACCGAAACTGGCGCGAACAAAAGGGATACCCCATGAAAATTGTTTCAAACCAGGGATAGATTTAAAATTTCTTTTAAAAAAGGACAAAATTTCATAAAAAATCCTCCTCCAAACATAGTCGGGTCCCACACGTTCACAGCTGCAGGCGGCAGCAGGCCAGTAGCAGCCCACGCACATGGGCAGCGAGGGGGACAGCAGCTTATTTGCAAAACAAAGCTCTAGACCGGGGACGGTCCACACGTAACCGGCCGGTTCACCGGTTTCACTAAAAACCGGCCGGTTTGACCGGTTTTTTCCAGTCGAATGCACGGACGGTCTTTTAAGTGACCCGAGCCGGTGGAGACACTGGTTCGGTTTTTTACCGGTCGGACCGGCGGTCCGGTCCGGTCTGAAAAACTAGGCTCATGGGTCGGCGAGACCGAGCCCCTAATTGAGTAGAAGAAGACATCAGAGGAACAAGGAATGTGCGGGCTCCCAGGAGAATGCGGATTATTATATATTCTATATGTACACGCACGGCATAGTAAGAATGTGAGATGGGCCAGGGAATTTCGGTTAATTCCTTGGTTTAACCCCTTTGTAAATTGATCCCGAGGGAATTATTTGCGCCCTTGCTAAGCATCTACTCCTCTCCCCCAGTAGCTTTCCTTCACTGCCACTCTTTTCACGCCCCGGCTCTCAAGACATGCATGCATGCAAGATCAGCTATAGCTAGCGTATAGGCTTGTTAGTTTCTCAATGCACTGAATGCCAGGACGACGACTGTCCTTTTGCAATTTGTTGCATGCATGCCCATGGCCTTGATTTCATGAACCACCAATCCACATCGCTGTTGGTGAAAAAAAAAAAATCCACATCGCTCGTCGTCCATGCATATCACACGCACTGGTATGTATGTACAGTATCATGTATAGTATTTATCTCTACTATAATGTCTCAGTTTTAGTCTCTACTATAATGTCCCAGTTTTAGCTATTTTTAGATCAAGGCTCACCAACCAACGGATTAAAGGACGAAGGGCTGAGATCAAAAGTTTGATGCAGGGTCTTACACCCTCACCCTCACGCCGCACATTCTCATCTTCTCTATCTCTACTATAATGTCTCTGTTGATGCTATTTTTAGATCAAGGCTCACCAACCTACGGATTTTAGAACCGAGGGCCGATCTCTACTATAATGTCCCAGTTTTAGCTATTTTTAGATCAAGGCTCACCAACCAACGGATTAAAGGACGAAGGGCTGAGATCAAAAGTTTGATGCAGGGTCTTACACCCTCACCCTCAGCGGCACATTCTCATCTTCTCTATCTCTACTATAATGTCCCTGTTGATGCTATTTTTAGATCAAGGCTCACCAACCTACGGATCTCAGAACCGAGGGCTGAGATTGAAAGTTTGTGCAAATGTCTTACACCCTCACCTCCCCGCACGCCTTTTGTCTGACGCATGCTTCTCCGGCAGGGATCGAATCCCTGCCCCACTCCCTGTGTCTCTTTTATTTTGTTCCCAGAAAAAATCTCTGGAATTAACTACAAGATCTAGAATGTTTTTTTTGGTCACTCAGGCTACAATATGTAAATTCTTGGTGTTTGGAAAATTATTTTTTTTGTAGTATGTCAAAAATTGGAAGGTTGTTTATGTATCCACTATATTATGATATCATTATTGTTATGCAAGTAATCTTCATTTGCTATTAAGTTTTCATAAGAATTATACTATGCGATCGATGATAACTACCATAGGATGCACACAATTTTGGTTGTTAAATTTGTCCTAAATACCACCGTAGCGTTAGCACGGACAATATACTAGTGTATGTTTCCCGTCAAAGCTACCTATTAAGCTACCAGGTCCGGCCGGCCGGGGTTGAACGAATCAGACTTCAAAAACTGCCCTGAAAAAAATGCATGCATGCGTGGTACCAAGCATACTCCAAGCGAGAGACTTGCTTTCAGATGGTGATTGCTCAGCAGTCTTTGTCTGAATATTTATTATCAACAAACAAATTGAAAAGTTGAAGACGAATTATTGAACATGTATGGTGTATATATATGCAACCGGTGTACATAGAAAAGCACTAGCTACCACTGTATGTATCGTACCTCTTTCGCTTGTGAAAACGAAAGCGGCTGCTTCCACCGTTGTTCTACCTTTTAGTCACTCCAAGGTCTTGAAGATTGTTTTTTTGTCGTCACAGCAGCACCATATCCCCATCTGAATCTGATGATATATATAAACAATAAATCACTGTATATTACTTACTCGGTTACTCCTCATGCACTGTATATTACTTACTCGGTTACTCCTCATGCATGGTTCAAATTAATGCGCTAACAACAAATCATTGGCATGCCTTATTTGTGCCACTAAAAAAATATATATATATATATATATATATATATATAAATATATATATATATATATATATATATATATATATATATATATATATATATATATATATATATATATATATATATATATATATATATGAACTATTGAATATAATTAAATTTGAATTTGTGCATTAATTTAAAGCGAACCCTGAGGACCTCTGTGTGTGGTTTCGATAACGTAAACACAGGAACATCCGTCAAGAGACGCATATATGCATGGAAAGAAGAATGTTAGCATACCCCTCGCTGCCAAGCCAGCATAGTAGTAGTAAATATATACGCGTGTAGTTTACTTCTATGTATTTTCCCATTCTCAGGCTACGTACCTTTGCAAGCAAGACAACTAGTAGTTACACAACGCAACACGAGGCAGATATCACATACAGGGGCCCCTAAAAACTAATCGAGACTTTAAACTATCCCTCTCATGTCTTGGCTATTGGGGCGTGGCATGCTTAGTATTTCCATGTCTTGCGTTCACCAGGCAGCAAGCATCCGTGTCTGCCAACCTAAGCCCGCCGCGCCGTGCATGCGACTCGATCCACAGCTACCTCCCTCGTCGTCAGCTGTGACCACTCCCTTGGCCGACTCGACCCATCGATCACTCTCGTGCGACGACGTGAATTATTTATATAAATACATATATATATGGTCATGTACCAGTAGTACTATATAATTATATATAGTACCAGTAGTACTGTTTCCACACGTACCAGTAGTACTATATAATTATATATATAAATAAATACATATATATGGTCATGTCAAAATCTACGCTGAAGCTTCGTTTGCTTGGACTTCTCGCATCGCCTGGTTTCTAGTTTAAGGATACATTTTTCCTTCTTTTTCTGACTATCTCCCATGCTAATCATGCTTGCGTTTAATTAATTATTTATTTTATTCATATATGTAGACGTCACGATCATATATATCTACTCTAGACATAAAACTGCATGCCATCCACTACATGATTATAAGTTTGGATCCGCTGATCATCATATATATGCATAGTGTTCCTCTGATAAAATCATCTATTTTTTCGTGGGTATATAAATATTAAGATTGGTTTTATATATGCCTCCGTAAATAATCAACCATCAGTGTAGCTAGCTGACTTCTACGATCATCTGTCCCTGTGCTAGTAGCTACCTGTACAGTAGTCCTTGTCTATTTGCCGTCCCAGTCATCTTGAGGATTGATTGAGCCGTGCGATTTGAAGCTATTTCCGTTATCATTTTTTCAAACTAATTGACTCTGATTTTTTCTAGAAGATAATATAATCCGACGTCAATTTCGTCAACTTGGCATATATTTCGCAGGAGTGTTTCACTAGCTTGAAGAGTCTATGGCTTAGAAGACCTGGAAACCCGGAAGGTTTAAACTGATGATCAACAAAAGATCGTGGACTGATCGGAATCTTCTGGTTTGGACCAGGTACGTTTTTGGCTTAGACGACCAAGCAACACAGGAAAACAAAATGTGTTTTGGACATGCATACTGCTGCGCACTGTAGTAGCATTCGCAGCATGCGTGTTGCCTCTGATCCGGCTGATTTAATTTCTTGATGATCAACGAGTTTCCAACTTAAAATTATTGGTTTAGTAAAATAAATACACATACACTCTTTTTTTTTCCTCAAATACGCACGATTGTGCATATCTTTATATTAGAAGAAAAAAAAGTTTATTATATACAAGACCCCGTTGCTGGCTGCCAATGAACTTTGAAAGCTACATTATGAAACAAAACATTCCATGATTCAAGAAAAACCACTATACTAGCTAGGCGTTAGTGAGAAGATGGAGTTCGATGGCGCCGGCTTCTATCCATCGCTTGGCATCAATTTTGATCATTAATAGCATCTCTCGTTCAATACACGTACACTCCCAATTTCGTTGCATTGGTATAACGCACGTATATATATAGTAACTACTCGTTGCCTTTACGTTTGCATTCATCCAGCCATCGAGCCTTGCTCTTCCAGAACACATCACCGAAAACCGGCGTGTGGGGGAACGATCGAGAAATTATTCATCACGAAAATATATGAAAGATCGCGGACAACCCAAGGAGCAAACCCGAAGGCTCGTTGTCGCGATGTACACAACTCATCAGAGCCGCCCGTCGTCCATGCCGTCCGTACGGAGTAGCCTCTAGTAGGCGGCTATCCGCCGAGGCCGACCTGCGTGTCTGATGCCTGCGGATGGAGCCGAATGGATTTGACCCGGGCGTGGCGTCAAAGCAGCTTTGACGACGCCCAGTCGATTGGTCGCCGCCCGCGCGTGGTGTTTGCCTCTGCTCGCACGCAACCGGCCGGCTGGGGGGCCGCCGGCCGTCTTCACCGCACACGTGTGTACGCCTTCGATGGAGCACCTAGCAGATGAGCTAGCTGCATATGCTGCTGCTACACGCTGCGACGATCCTTCCTTCCGATTATACATGGCGAGGGTTGAGGAAGGCGTGCACTGTGGTGACGGACGGCGTGGACGATAAATCAGGCGTTGCAGCGAGCGCGGATGGAGACGGCGAGGTCTGCGAGGGGCTAATGGGCCGAGGCGACGGATGGGCGTGGAAGCGGCGGAGGGTGCTGGGCTGGACGGCGATGGCGGCGTTCGTGGGCGGTGTCGTCGCCGTCGTCTGCGGGAGGAGGCCGGTCGATGGAGGCGTAGAGGATAGAGGAGGCCCCGCCCGTGAAGGGTGGAGAAGAGTCTGGTAGAGGATTGCTCCATTGGTTCAGGAAAAGTACTGTTGCATGAACAGCACCTCCGTTGTGGATGGACCAATGGGATTGCTCCATTGGTATACAAGAATAAGAGTATAATAATTGGTTTAGGAAAAGTACTGTTGCATGAACAGCACCTCCGTTGTGGATGGACCAATGGGATTGCTCCATTGGTATACAAGAATAAGAGTATAATATACAGATTATGAATTGAAGCACGACCGCTTGACTTTGATCGTCGTCCTTTTGTAGGAGTATATATATACTAGGGGCGCGCGCTTGCGCGCCTGTAGAAACAGTGGAGTCTTTCAAATGGATAGTGCGTGTCATTTAGCATATGAATACGGTGAAAAGCAATGCGATTTAGAAACAAAGTCAATGCATACATGGTTTTGGCACATCTAAAGTTCTAAATAACAGATGAAAGTTCACATGACAAACGAAGTCTGCAACAGCGGCGGAAAGAAAGGCACAACTACTGATTACAATGTGCCGGAAGAGAGACACTGATTCATCATGGTGGGTGCGTCATCAGGTCGATGTGTTTTGTGTAGTTGTTCTTGTCACCGCAGGTGCCAGCTACGATCGGACTCCCAACCTTCCTCTTCATCTTCTGGAGTATCTGGATGGCGATCATTATAGAGTTAGTTTTTTTGCAAATATCAGTGCATAGCAGCTACATGTTAATATACATCTATGTATATTGATGTACCTGAAGTGCAGTAGCCTTCATCATGTCTACAAATATGTGGCTGTGGGGGGTTGTGCATTGCCCGTACATCTATGACATGTCACATAAAGTACAGTTAGTATATTAGTATACCAGTGAGTGATATTGGCAGATAAACATAGCAAAGGAATCATAACCTCTGTCCTCAGCCTCATAGTGTTCTTTGAGCACTTCCGGATCCACTCCAAACTGTGTGGCTGGTATAGAGCAAGAGAACAGTAGCTGTATGAAGAAGCTTCATGCACGGAGTTAATGGAATTTAAAATCTGAACATGCTTACCCGTGTCCATGTCTGGTGTTTCTGGAGAGCCAGGGGATTGTGGCGGTGAGCAATCACTGCTGAATCTTGGTGCCTCACGGAGTGGATAAGCTTGCAGATTGACTGGAAACAGGTAATTGGATATTCCATAACCAGAAGATTGGTAGTACTGGATACCAACATGGCCGCTGGATGGGATGGAGTTGATGCTATATGCATAGCTCTACGTTTACCTTGCGCTTATCGAAAGCAATTGACTCAATGGTGCAATATGGCAGCAGCATCGGCTCAATGCAGTGACGAAAGCATGCATGCGGTGGGATGTTGCTAATGTCTACAGCTACCTCGACATCCTAGTCAATTCTTTCAGTTTTGTAGGTGCTGGACCAAGGAAGTAGGGTCATTCTGAAATTGGCACCAAAGAGTCCATTCGACTGTAGAAGATGGTTTTGATCAGTCGATGTGGAGAGGCAGATGACAAAGTCTGAGTGGAAGGAGGTAACGGTGAAAGTGTTACGTGGCAGACCAAACTGGTTTTCAACCGCGGCAATGATGTCTCTATTACAAAGCTGGATTGTGGGAGGTCTGCGGTTAACAGCCAACACAGCGGTGGCAAGGCTGGCCTGTTTGTCAATAGTCTGCGGAGTATACTTGACTGGGGAAGGCAGTGGATTCGCCATGGAGACCTGGAGTTAACATGTATAGAAAATATGAGTCGGTAATGTTGACAGTCGGATTTCCTCGTTAATGAAAACTGATTAATATATGGCTTGTTTTGTCTATGTATATATGATCATTGGAAAACACAAGGAACATACTCCCTCGGGCTGGTATTAGAAGTCGTTTTGGACAAGGTTTTGGTCAAACATTGGGAATATAAATCATCAATAACTTTTAAGTTGTTAAGTTTGTAAATATGAAAATTATACGAATAGATTTGTCTTAAAGCATACTTTGATAAAAACATACATATATCACATTTCTATAAATATTTTTATAATAACAAGAGGTCAAAGTTGTGTTTTGGAGACCGTGTCGTTGTCCTAAACGACTTCTAATACCAGCCCGGAGGGAGTAGTTATTTATAAGTATTTTTTTTTTCGGGTTGAGCAGTAAATACGCAGTCTCTATTTATGTGTTTAATACTAAACTCTATAAGCGAATCTCAGCGAAGGCACAGTTCATACCTCTGCAGTCAGGACAAGCAGTGCAATGCTCTTTGACACTCTAATGCAGTAGAGAGCACCTGTAATTGAAAAAAAGCATGAATAACGGACGGAAGCTAAATCTGAAGCTACATCATTTGGCAAAGTAGGCAATCTTGGCCGTCAACTGTATGTTGTCATTTTTTTTTTATTGATGAAGTTTTAGGGTGATGTAAAACGGCGTACTACTCTACTACAGTAGATCAGTACCAGATAACAGGGATGTATATTGTTGTGTTGTAGCTTGTACTGTCAATAGAGTGAGCGCTTAATTGTCTATTGTTCCATCCTATCAATTAGTCGCATACTATTTAGTCTGACGAAATCAATGAATTCTAGCGTGTTATTTCTAGGAATTTCAAGCGCCACAACAGAATGCAGATTTTGGAAGGTTAAACTTTCTGATTGTTTATTCGAGCACAGATGTGTAATAGAGCAAAGTTATATGAGATGTAATGTAGAGTGCTGCATTTAGATTTGAAGAGAAGAGGGGCGCATCGTTCTTTGAAAGCAAAGCAGCATCGTGTAGCCACTCCCAATCTTAGGTTTTTCTAAGAGAACAAAGACAGCCAGCAACCTCCACCGTGCACGGGCATTTCGTCAAACCCCTAACACACACATATCCAGCAGGTGCCAAACGGCAACAGAGCCCACCATGACGGAAGAAGAATCAGATAGAAAGCAAAGCACGACCAACCATACAGGCATTTTAGCAAACACCTACGCCTCATAGAATGAGCATACACGAAGAACAGTTACACACACCAATCAGCAATTGCTGAACACCAATCGACGCTAAGAGAAACAGATCAACAATCACAGGACACGTACTTGCAGCTCACGAGCACAAAACAGGTGGATCCAACCCGAACAGGAAGAAAAAAGAGAGAAGAAGGAAAGAGAGAGGCGGCGCCTCAAACGCACTGAAGAAAGCGGCGAAGGGAAGCAAAACGACCGTTTTTCTTGCTGCGTGCAAGGAGTTGCTGGAGTTTCTAAGCCCATGGCTAAGGTAGATAGACTCGCCACACCCATGCGCCACGACGACCGAGCGGCCGCCTCACTTGGATTGACACGCGGGCCCGCCCCCACCACCGGAAAAAAAGTGACGGAAAATTTTTTGACCAATACGGTGGCGACAACGCCCACACCATGCGAGGCAGCGTCGAGCCCGTCCCGCCCGGACCCGCCCGAACAGCCCCAGCTACACGAAAGCGAAAGGTGGAAGGACCGCCACCGACCGAATAACGGACGGAAGGCCACGGTACCCAGCCCGACCCCACAGCGCAGTCTCAATGGCTAAGAAAAGAGAAGGAACCGCTGGAAGAAGCAACCCGTCGTGGAGGAACACAGTGAAGTGGCGCGCCTGAAGACGTTGCTGAAAGCAAAGACGCCCGGCACGGCAGCCATCCCCGACCGCCCCAGCCAACGAAAAATCGACAGCGACCCTACGGACGGCATGGAGCAGAACAGCATGGAGCAGGACGTCATACGCGTACGGCGAACCGTAGGGAACACCAGGACGACCCTCGCCGCCCACCCCGCCAAGAGAAACCACTGACCGTTGGGCCCAGCAGCACCCGGCTCCACCCAACAGAGCCCCCTGCTCAAACAAACGCCGACGCAACCATATCGAGACCCCCGTACGGAACGGCGCACGATGTACGGCGAAACGGAGAACCGCCGATCCAGAAATTCAGCGGCCAGCAAGAATCACGACGACGTGTACACTACGACGCCGCGCGAGAGCTGCCCCGTCTAAAGACTTTGAAATATCGTTGTTGCCTAATCGTGCAAACAACACGACCCGGTATCGCCGCCTGGTGCATCACGAGAGCTAGCTAGCCATCAAACGAAATTATGCACGTCACATACCTCTATTATAATAATACTCCGATCCAGTACGTGTGTGTTTATATATATTAAACTAACTTGAATAGAATTTGAAATAAAAAAAATACAAACTCTAAGAGTAGAGCTAAGGCTGATGGTGTGTACACTACACGGTTCGCACTGTTCCTTTCATCCTCAACATTCAACAAAGGATGGCCGTTGGATCCGATCCGGACCACTGTACTCAAAATCTTTACTCGTTGTAGCTTTTTCTGTGGTTTTGTCATCTTTGATACAAAAGATACACAACCTTTTATATATTTGAAAAAAATATTTACACGTGATTCCATATTATAGTTGATGCATTGAATTGAATACTTATATATACAACGATGAGTTTCCTTCAGCATCATCATGCATAAATGCGCCTCTCTATATACACAATCAAAGGAACATCAACACTATTAAATATAGCAAAAAATAAGGTACTTTGTGTGCAACTGTACAACTTTCTTTTGTAGAAGCATGCACACACATTGGCCTGCTCGTCCCATTATTTCACTTGTCAATATGACAATTACATATACTAACCAGAAGTTGCCTAGCTGGGGCTGGAGCTACCTTAGCTAGCTTGGTGTCTCATTCCTACTTTGTTTCTTTAAATAATTGAACAGGGTTGTTCCAGCCTCTACCATTTGTGATGGTAACTGACAGTCACATGATTATTAACAAACATCAACGCCATATAAGGCTAACAATTCCAAGGAAAAAAAAGTAAAGTTCAACTCAACTAGTAAACGCAACAAGTAGAACACTACAGGCTTCAATACGATTCATAATGAAGCCCCTCACAAACTTTACGAAGATGGACATGATCAGATTAAGGGTTCCTTTGGTTGGCTTTTGAACCTGTTTTTACTTTTGCAAAAGCCAAAAGCTAACCAAAAGGCCCAAAAGTCGCCTCCTGCTTTCGCTAAAAGTTGTTGTTTCTCTAGAACAAAACTGAAAGCACCTTGGACCCTACTTTTACATGCTTTGGGGACAAATATTTACCCATTGCCACTGGTTATGAACTTGCCGATTTGTTTCATTTCTGTTTTCACCTGACACTAGTTTTGGCTGCCCCTCGTCAAGCTGCCTCTCCCTCTCCATCGCTCCCTCCCCTGTGACAAGATCCCCTGGGCGGCCATGGTGGCACGTCTTCCTCCCCCTCGCCCCTTGCCCCTCATCAAGATCCTACAACAAGATCCCCTGGGCAGCCATGGTGGCAAGTCTTCCAGCCTCCTGCTCCGTCATCTCGCACTGCCTTCATGGCCGACCGGCGAGCCTTGGGGGGTCACCCCACATGCGAATTACTTTTTTATGAGGTGGGAACTATTGTTGTATGCTCTGTGAGGAAGAAGATGCATTAGTGAGGCTAACAGGTGGGTGTTGACACCTGTTATAACATAATATTATTAGTCAATTAAACATGAAATAAGAGCTTAAGATGAATATCAACATAAGTCTAGGGGTCTAACTAATGTATTTCCACGAGTTTTGGTATTTCATGACTTTGAAGGGACTAACAGAGAAAAGCAGAGAAGAACGATGAGAAACCGAAGAGTTTACATCCCATACGATGACAAGACTTAACTGTGCAGTAACTCAACCCAAAATGTGGACTAAAACACTCTAGAAGATACCAGAAGACACCAGGAGGAAGGGGATCATGTTGTGACCCTACCCCCTGGCGGCCGCCAGAGCCATTTAGGCCGGCCGCCAGGTGGGTCCCACCGTTCAGTCTTAGATTTTTATGTCGGTTTACCACCGACCTTGAGGTTGTATCTACACCGTTGTTGAAGGTCGGTTTGATCCAAGGGTCCATGTTCATCGCCAAGTGCTATATAAGAAGACCCCCTGACCCCAGGGTGAAACCCTAAGTCATTCTAATTCATTATCATCTCAGACCAACTCACAACAAGTCCAACCAAGTCTAGACCTCCCTAGTTCATCATAATAGAAGTAGTTAGCTATCTAGCTAGTTCTAGAGGAAGTCAAGTTCATCTTGGATTCCTAGAAGTAGCGGGAGCAGTGATTCTCGTGGCTTCTCTCTTGTATTTGATCTGTAAGTATTATTGTCGGAATACAATTGATATGACTTTGATCTATATCATGATTATATTCTTATTGATATGTATCCATGCATGCTATAGTTATATATTTAGTTTAGTGAGTTTGTCTTATATCTTATGCATGGAATCGTATAGCATCCACCTACATGATCACTATGTGGGTGATAAGCAATGTGTAAACGTGGTGTTTATACAACGTTTATCTGCGATTGCACCCTACATTCCGGGACGTGTGGTAGATGGCGGGAGTGACAGTCCTGTTGAGTCCTTTGGAATCCACCCTCCGAATGATAGGCCAAGTTGAGCCATAATTACGGTGATGATCAAGTTTCATCCTTGATTGTCATTAGTAATGCTTACCATGTGTAGATGTATTGCAACCTTGTCATGATAGCTAGATGTATTGCACTAATTGTAGTATCCATTGGCATATGATTAGGAGTATCTTAGGAATATTCTTTCTATTCTTTCTATAACATGTTAATAGCTCGTATGATACTAGTGGCATATGATGATCTTAGACTTGGATAGTTATCATTTATTATTTATGTTTATCTTGTGACTTATCCTGTTAAGAGTATTGTTAGATGCATATGGCTACTCTGCATTATACAACTGCAAGTGGATCTCATAAGTAAATCACAATATAAATCATTAGACACCTCTCCCTCTCTACTTTCCATAGACTCCCCTTCCCTGTGGTAAAATATAAATACGATACCTGGATTACTTCCGGTGAAGTGCTACGATGGTATTTCTATCTGTGCGCTTGCAGATATCATGTTCATTCTTTTATCAAGGCCTTATCAAGAATACCATACCCGCATTTCTTAGAGCGTTATTGCTAGGGTGACAGACTAGTGTGTAGGTAATGCCTAGAAATGAGTGGTATACCTTGAGTACATATCCTAGTGAGATTAACTCCACTATGGATAATGATACTAAGATTACACCCCACAACTAACACCGCCTAATTCCGCCTTTGTTGGATTGTGAGATTAATTCCACATCCAAGCTAACATGATTAGATAGATACCTTATATATTTCTTTCGCCTTCCTAATTTGGATCGTGTAAGAAATATTAACAAGCATTTATTTATTTCGGGGAAGGGTGCTAGTCATTACCAAAACAGTAGTTTTCTGGCTCCGCTTCCGAACTTTCCTAGTTTGGAAGGGCGTTAGTCAAAACTTTAAAAAGTGTTTTTCCTAGCTATATAAGTTATCCTAGCTTCGTTTCCAACTTTCCTAAGTTTGGAAAAGTGCTAGTCACAAACTCTAACTGCTAGTTTAGTTTTTCTTAGTGCTGTTTCTAACTTTCCTAGTTTAGAAAGGGTGCTAGCCAAAATTAAAACAAAACATACATGGAAATAAGAGAGATCACTTGCATCACATAATGCATTGAGAACCCATTATTACATACTCAAACAGGTTCAACCCTGTTTTCTATTTGTTTTTGATTTTATGCAGGGGAATTGTATGAATTGGAACCGTCCAGATAATTTTATTGAAGATCCTGAAAGATTGATCAGACAGGCCAGAGCAAAACTCAGACAAACACCAGCACTTACTTTATCATCATCATCTTCTGAGTCATCAAGACCTTCTGATTTGGACGTTGATCAAGTCAGGCGAAGCTTATCACCTGAATTTGAAGCTATGGCAACCAAGACACTTTGTGAGTTCTCAGCTCCTACCACGGACAACATTCTCACTGGTCCGAAGGTAGAGGTTGGAGACAATGGCTTTGAGCTTAAGCCAGGGCTCATCAACATGTGAAAGGTCCCTTGTGGTTTTTGGTAATTGAGTGACAACATTAGGTGAACTAATAATGTGTGATTGAGATAATACACAGGGGATTAGTTCACATGTGATGACACAATGAAGGAGCTTTATTGCATATGAGACATGACATGGAGTCATGTGACCAAGGTGGTGAAGATCGAGACAAGGCTTGGCTTGATGGACCGGTTGCAAGTGTGAAGGGCAAGTCGAGGCAGTGAAGCGATGGACCGCGAGGCGGTGAAGCTTGGGCAAGACTTGGCGCTGACGGACCGACGCAACGGTGAAAAGCAAGTGAGTTCAAGATCGATTGACCAATAGTGTCACGTGATGATATGAAGTGGATCATATCATTCTTGATCGTGTTGGTGCATTGGTTGCATCGGCACTTGAAGATGGAGCGAAATGGAAATGCGCAAGGCAAAGGTATAACCTATAGGGCATTTCATTTCGCCGGTCATTGGTGTTTAGAGAAGTTTATGACCGAATTTAGGATAGATGGCCGTACTATCAAGAGGGGCAAACTTGTTTGCATATCGGTCATCTAGTGCCACTTGAGCGATCTAACTTTACGATGTGTTAGGATCGAGTGGCGTGGTAAGAGCAAGAGAAACTCCTTTGAAAATGATTGTGAAATTGCTAACACACATGCACATGGTGATGTACACTTGGTGGTGTTGGCACATTTGCAAAGGAGAAGTTGTTTCGGTGTTTCTCGGATACTTGGACTGCTCTTAGAGTGGAATACTGCTTTGATCCATTGTGAGTTGGATCAATTAACCTTGTGGGTTGTGTAGCCCTCTGAGTAAGCTTTCCATAGAGTCCAAGATCATCGAAAACGGAGTTCGGATGAAGGAGATATCGCCGTTTTACGGCAAGTGGTCCGACCGGGCCAGCGGTGACCGGATGCACGATGGCGGGACGGGACGCACCGGCCGGAGGCTCCGGTCGGTCGTCCCGCAGAGCTCTGCAGCCTGAATTTTGTCGGACGCGTCGACTGGGCGCTATGACGGACTCGCGGCCGGACTCATTTGGTGAGTCCGGTCGGCGCGTCCGATCGGCAGCCAGAAAGTAAGGCTGTGGTTTGGACCTCAACGGCTCTATTTGGCTTGGGGGCTATAAATAGAGGATGTGGTCGGCCATGGCAGGTGCTTAGCACCTTGGGGACTTTGTGTCCATGCTTGAGAGCCCTCCCACTCACTTGTGATTGATAGCGTTTATCCAAATCAAAGTGAGGAGTGATTCTAGTGCATTCGCGTTGAGAGATCGCATTCGTGGCACTAGGTGATCGTGTTGCAAGCCGGTGTGCTTGTTGCTCTTGGAGGTTGCCACCTCCTAGACGGCTTGGTGGCAAGAGACTTTGTGAAGCACGCAACGGAGATTGTGCAGTGCTCCGAAGGAGGATTTGTGAGAGGTCCGTGCTCACCTCGCGGGGGTCGCGAAGAGCGACACTACTAGAGCGTGTCGGTGAGTATCTCCCTTGTGCGTGTGGTGTCTTGCGGTGCCTTGAGAGGCTCACTTGAGAGTGGTGTCTTGCGGTGCCTTGCGGGGCGTGCCTTGAGGGGCAAGTGATCGGAGAATCACACCGAAGAACCATCTAGGTGAAACACCAAAGGAACCACCCAAGGTGTTGGTCGACACAACGAGGAGTAGGGGGAAGTTGGCAAGCTTCCCGATACCTCGGTAAAAAATCACCGGTGTCAACTTGTCTACTCTTCTCGGTGGTTTGCATTCTCCAAATCACAAGCTTCGTATTTACATTCATATATACCTTGTGCTTGTGCTTGTGGAGTAGCTCTTGCAATTACTAGCTTGTGTAGCTTGTTAGTTGCTTTGCTTAGTTTGTGTAGCTAAGTATTTTGAGCCTTTGGGTTAGGCGTGTGTCGCCTTGTCCTTAGTGCATCTAGTGAGCTTAGGATTAGCTTTGTGCTTTTGCTCATTAGAATTGTGTAGGAGCTCTCCATTGTTTGAAGTACTAGTGCATAGGTTTATGTGACCTTACAATAGAAACGGTTAAGAGCTCAAGCTAGGCTTATCACTTCATTTGCTTTGTGTAGGATCTTTTGTGAGGTGATATAGAGTCATAGCTAGAGGGGTGAAGTCTTGGCTAAACGAATAGTTTCAATTCCGCATCATATTTGTTTAGCCGGCGCAATTAGTTTTAGAAAGGACTATTCACCCCCCCCTCTAGTCCCCATCTCGACCCTACAACATGGTGCGAGCCAGCCAATTCTGCAGAAAGGCACATGAAGACGCGAGTGCTCATCTCCAACACTTTCTGGAGATTTGCAGTACTTTCACTATGAAGGACGTATCCAGAGACACCATATTGTTGCACCTCTTCCCATTCTCACTATTGGGAAAGGCAAAGCAATGGTTCTATGCTACGAAAGAGAAGAATACAACTTGGGATTTATGTTCCATAGCCTTTCTCGCCAAGTTCTTTCCTATAGGCAAGACGAATGCCTTAAGAGGGAAAATATCAAATTTCCAACAACAGCACGATGAATCTGCCCTGGAAGTGTGGGAACATTTCCAAGAATATATTTTAGAATGTCCACATCATGGAATGGAGAAGTGGCTGTTGATGCAAACTTTCTATCACGGGCTAGTTCCTAGTGCTCGTGAAGCGATGGATGCTGCAGCAGGAGGTGCTTTCTTATCACTTACATTAACTGATGCTACAGAGCTTGTGGAGAAGATGACTTCCAACCAAGGTTGGAGTGAAGAGCGTCAACCCCGCAAGAGAGGAATGCACCAGCTGAAAGAGGTAGATATGCTATCTGCCAAGATGGACTTAATCATGAAGAAGCTTGAGGATAGAGATCCTCAACCCAAGGCAGTCATGCAAATTTAAGATTCCCGCATGACGTGTGAAGAATGTGGAAACACAGGCCATACTGGCAGGAATTGCCCAGAGATCGTGGAGGACATCAACTTCATCAATAACAACAATAATTTTCGTCCTCAACAGAATCAAGGTTGGAACCAACAGAGGCCCAACTACCAAGGAAACTACCATGGTAACAATCAAGGTAATAACAATTTTAATACTTATCAACCTTCCTTGAGAGACCTAGTTCCTAATCAAGGCAAAGCTATGGAGAATCTGTCTAGGAAGATAGTTTCCAATGATAAAGCTCTAGAACTTATTAATACTAGAATGGAAAGTTTTTCTTTTGCGATTAAGAATCAGCACAGCTTTAATAAGACGGTAGAATCTCATATTTCTTAGCTTGCAACTTCTGTTCCACTAACCACACCAGGAAAGATTCTGGGGTAGCCGGAAGAATTAGAATCTACAAATCTTGTTGATATCTTTAATGCAGGTCACTACTATAGAGAAACTTTAGAGAGCTGCTGGTTGGATGACTCGATGCCACCCAAGAAGAAAGATCCAGGAAGGCCAGTCATTACCATCCAGATAGGACTGCACACTTTCGATAATTCTCTATGTGACTTTGGCTCAAGCGTGAACATAATACCTAAGGTAATTTATGAAAAGATTAATGGTGAACCACTTTGGTATACAAACATGTGCTTGCAGCTGGCAGATCAGTCACTATGCTATCCCAAGGGGATGCTTGAAGATGTGTGTGTGGGGATTAGAGGCTCTTACGTACCAGTAGACTTCGTAGTCGTGGAAACCGGAGAAAACAAAAAATCGACGATCATACTTGGTCGCCCATTCCTATGCTCAGCTAAAGCTATCATCTACGCAGATAGTGCGAAGATTTGTTTCAACATTAACGGGAGAAAGGAGAAATTCAACTTCAAGAACAAGGTACATACCTCTCCTATTCATCCACAATGGTCTTACTCATATTTGCCAGAACCAAAGATAGAGACCTACAACAAGAATAGAAGAAAGAACCAGAATAGATACAAGAAGGCACATCCTACAAAGGTAATGGTAGTTAATAAGGTAAGTTCTGAAAATGACCATCTACTTCCATCTCCTATGCTTCGCAAGCAAGATGATCCAGTACCCCTACTATTCATTGCTCTATTAACCAATGGAATTTCTATAATACATTTTGTGATACGGGGTCTGGTATTAACTTAATGGCAAAAGTAACATATGAATTACTATTTGGAAAATTACCGTTGCAACCAACATTTGTGCAGCTACAGATGGCAGACCAATCATGCAGGGTTCCAGAAGGAATTGCTAAAGACGTACCAGTCAAAATTATGGACCATTATGTTCTCACTGACTTTGTAGTCATGGACACGGGGAAGGAAGAAGATCCTCCAATAGTGCTTGGGGGACCGTTCCTCAACACTAGACACGCAATCATCTACATCCATACAGGAGAAATACACTTCCAATTCCCTATAGAAAAGGTACATGTGTATTTCAATAGTTATAATGATTATACGAAACCCAGAAAAAGCAGGTCAGCTCGTCGCCGCCAAAGGAGGCAGTGGATTAAAGATTCAGAAGAAGATAAGGTAAGCAAAGAGGATAAAGCCCTTACACCTGAACTATCCATGGAGGAAGAAGAAGACATCTCTAGAACATCATCAGAAAAGACTATAGAATCATCAGTGCCACCGATTGTGACAACTGATATACCATGGGAGTAAAGAGCAGAACTAGAAGTCCTGTTCGGAGGACTCTAAACACCGAATCCTCGCCAAAAGGTAACTCGGTAAGTTATCCATATTTAGAATTCCTAGTATTGCATATTTATTCTTTCCATATCATGTTTATCCTTTAGCATCTTATATTTGCATTTGAAAACAAAGCACAAAAATATTTGTTTTGAGAAAACCTTAAAGCCCCATGCTAATATCCTCGAGGCTTAAACACCTCTAGGCTATTTGGTGTGGTGGCATAAAAATAAAATAAAATAAAGATGCATAAGTACTTTATTTTTTTTGCATAAAAATGAAAATCCAAAAATATTTATCCCAAGCAACTAAAGCAATGAGGCTAACCCATAATGCTTAATCAAGTTCCACTAGCTTTGTTGTCTATTTGAATTCAGAGGAGGAGAGACATGATAGGTGCCACCTTTGTTGCCATCTACCTCAACTTCTACATCATCGACGACCACACTTCAATCCAGCTTGGGAGAATGCACCCCCAGTTATCCCGATAAGTATTTTACTATCTATATTATAGTATTAATATTATTAGCTAAAATATTTGGTTTGCTATAGAGTTGGTTAAGAGTCTAGTTTTATAAAGTTTAGTCGTTTAAAGAGTCTTTTATTAGAGTGTGAATAAAATGATCAAGAGAGAGTGTACACCAATTTGCTTTGCTCAACTAAAATGAACCCCAAAATCTGCCAGCATGGAGATGATGAATAGTTGCTCCGCCGTAATACTTTTCTAGTACCTAGCTTTCAAGCTTAATTTCTCTTGAGATCCATTTGCAAGATTGCTTTG
Source organism: Hyparrhenia diplandra (assembly GCA_015847255.1). Classification (NCBI taxonomy): domain Eukaryota; kingdom Viridiplantae; phylum Streptophyta; class Magnoliopsida; order Poales; family Poaceae; genus Hyparrhenia; species Hyparrhenia diplandra. Next base: position 110,623 of record JADLZK010001250.1, read on the forward strand.
ACTTGAGAATTACTCTAAACCTGAAACCTATGGGTTGCAAATGCTTGCTCTAAAGTCTAGGTAATTGACGGATAGGATATAAGATAGTCTGAGCTGCTATTTGATCTTACTCCTAGTGACACTAGATTTTTGGATATTTATATTTTGAAAATATGAAAATACACATGATAAGTTCCTGTGTGATAGAGTGTTTGAACCTCCTACCACAGCCATATATACATGCTCCCTAGATTAGGAAAAACCCTTTGAAATATATATAGGCTGCTTGCTTTGCATTGAGTTTGTTCAATCTTTGTCGACCCTTAGAAACTTGTCATGCTGATCATGTACACTCCACTCCACTCGACTCCATTCACTCATATGCTATTTCCACCCTGGAAGTACGCATCCACCACATATACACCCATTACATTTAAACCACTATCCATTCACTCTAGCCACCAAAAATGTTCTACTCCTATCATAGGAGAGAGCAACCAAAAATATTCCCTATACCCATTCACTCACACATTTCTAGCCAATGTCTTACAGAAGCTCCATTACATTTATTTATCTCTCAAAAGTTATTGCAAAAGAGATTTGGGTTGTAGATTAAAAAAAAAAGAAGAAAAAGGGAGATGAAAAATGGACAAGTGTCCTACGGGCGAGTAGAGCCTACCTCCCTAAGAAAAAGAAAGAATAAAGGAGAGTTAAAAAATGGACAAGTGTCCGCTGAAAACAATGGGTACTTAGATGCTCGCCTCTCCATAAAAGAAAAATAAAGAAAGAAAGAGATACAACCCAAGTTCTCACAAAGTTTCTAGAATTCCAAGAAAGAGATGATTCCTCAAGGAGCAAAATTAAGCTTTCCCTTCATTCATTCCATACCCCTTACCTACTATATTCTATCCACCATACACATGCACCACTTGATCAGTGTGACTCGTGACTTTGGATCCATTGCTTGAATTTACAATATATGCTTAGTGAGTAAATTAAGTTTCTCCCACCTATAAACCTCAGATATAAGCTTTAGATATAGGGTAAGAGAGAAGAAGGCATAGTGTGCTACTGCCTTAGCCAAAAATACTACATATTATGAGAGAAAGGCAAAAATAACCTTATTGCCTTAGAGAGGATCCACAAATACCACAAATGAGAGACTAGAGAGAGTCATACTAGGAACTTTGAGTTTTATTTGAAAACTTGCAAAAACTCCAGAAGGACAGTTGAACAAAAGAGTTTGAGATATAGTGCTTGACTTGACTGTTCTATCTTTCAATTGCCCAAGAATGAAGAAAAGGTTATAAGCCCCAAAAGGTAAAAGATAATATGGGTAAGTTGAAGGTTTGAAAAGTTTATTCTGGAGAGAAATTTTGTTTGAAAGCATGTGTACTCTTAAGGTGTGAAAACGTTGTAGCAACTCCTGATCCAAGTAAGTTTAATATAATATCATGTGTCTTGCTAGGGACTAGCAAGAGATAAGCTTGGGGGAGCTTGTTGACACCTGTTATAGCATAATATTATTAGTCAATTAAACATGAAATAAGGGCTTAAGATGAATATCAACATAAGTTTAGGGGTCTAACTAATGTATTTCCACGAGTTTTGGTATTTCATGACTTTGCAGGGACTAACAGAGAAAAGCAGAGAAGAACGATGAGAAACCGAAGAGTTTACATCCCATACGATGACAAGACTTAACCGTGAAGTAACTCAACCCAAAATGTGGACTAAAACACTCTAGAAGATACCAGAAGACACCAAGAGGAAGGGGATCACGTTGTGACCCTACCCCCTGGCGGCCGCCAGAGCCATTTAGGCTGGCCACCAGGTGGGTCCCACCGTTCAGTTTTAGATTTTTTATGTCAGTTTACCACCGACCTTGAGGTTGTATCTACACCGTTGTTGAAGGTCGGTTTGATCCAAGGGTCCCTGTTCATCGCCAAGTGCTATATAAGAAGACCCCCTGACCCTAGGGTGAAACCCTAAGTCATTCTAATTCATTATCATCTCAGACCAACTCACAACAAGTCCAACCAAGTCTAGACCTCCCTAGTTCATCATAATAGAAGTAGTTAGCTATCTAGCTAGTTCTAGAGGAAGTCAAGTTCATCTTGGATTCCTGATAGTCAAGAAGTAGCGGGAGCAGTGATTCTCGTGGCTTCTCTCTTGTATTCGATCTGTAAGTATTATTATCGGAATACAATTGATATGACTTTGATCTATATCATGATTATATTCTTATTGATATGTATCCATGCATGCTATAGTTATATATTTAGTTTAGTGAGTTTGTCTTATATCTTATGCATGGAATCGTATAGCATCCACCTAGATGATTGTTGGCGGTCACTATCACACACTTTATACCGCCAACTTAGCTCTAATTAAGAGAGATGAAACACACTTATGTCGAATAAACATTTACTACTCACATAGTTCCACTTGTATTCGTAGAATATTTGTTTTACAGGAACAAACATGGAAACAAGTGAGAGTATGCCAAATAAAGAGTAACACGCAACTCACAGGGAATACGCTTTGCCAAGGGAAACGTGGCCAGGCCAAAACCGACGCAAAGTGGACCAAAACACCTCCGGAAGGGCGACCTAGAGTGGGCCACCAGCCCACACGCGAAGGCACGGCACGAGGGCGGGCCAAACACGGGCCGACCGCCGCAGGTGCGGCGGCCGCCCGCGCCCCAATGCCCGATCCCGCGCGCCTTGTCTCCGTGTCGACTCGAGGAGGAGTAGAGGCGGTGCATGACGGTGTTTTTCGACATTTTGGCGCCAAAACTCCCGCCAAGAACCTTTTCATTCCACTATAAATAAGAGGCCACACCCCCCTTCCACAATACAACACACACACCCTTGAGCACTTCACTCATTTTCTTTAGTCCTAGTTGTAGTTTTGAGCAAGGTTGAGCTTCAAGGAGGGCTTGTCTCCTTGGAAGGATCTTTTGGTAATATTAATATTATTATGGAGTTCCTTTCAATATTCAAGTCTTTATATTCATATTGCAATGCGTTTGAACTAGAGTATAGTTACCCTCATGTTATCTTATTAATGTGTGGACTATGATCTAGTTGACATATTAATAGATAGGACTTGGCTAATTATAGAATTAACTGTTCATATGTCAACTCGCTAGAGAGTGGTCGGTTTATGTAGATTATGATGGTTTGGTGTACCTTCGGGTTTACCTTTATCCTTGCTTGTCGATCCGTAGGGTCGGAGTCCCGGGGGGATTTAGGTAGTTTTCTATACACGTGGACGTGGTGTCCAGGTTTATAGTAATCATCAGAAATGTCGGCATCCCACGGTAGTGAGGTAGGGGGCAGGTGGTGACAGCCCTGTTCCGCCCCTTGTACTCCTCCACGTCCGGATGTTGAGTTGGAGTTCTGAAAGTGTCCATCGGCTAGCAGACTAGCTGCGGGCATCTCCTCATCATAAGATCGTAGCCCCATCATGATTTAGCCTCCTCATATGCAAACTAGAGTCCACCCATGTGCAATATTTAGAACCACCTTCTCACTGTAGATTCTCCTTTATCCTTTTCCTTCCCCTAGTGGTCACTACAAAAAAAGGTGTCAAATTCAACGCCTCTATAATGCAACACAAAAACTTTGGTTGCTAGAGGGGGTTGTATTGCAACGAGTTCCAACAAATGGTAGCAATAGGTACCTGTAAAACAACGATTGTTCAGGCGTTGCAGCTCTTTGTTGCAATTGGTTCCCGATATTGCAATGGTGAAAACTAGTTGCAGTAGACAAGATTTTGGTTGCAATTGTGTGGTAGTAATGCAACTACTTTCACGTTTGTTGCATTTGGTGGTAACTATTGCTACGGGGTTTTAGGGTGGCGATAGCTAAATGTTTAATGCAACGGGAACTGTGAAGACCGTAGCAAAAGGTGTTCTCAATGGCAACGAGTTTGTGGAGTTGCAAACTGCAACAACATATTGCCTTGAGGGACTCGAGGGGCAAAGCAAAAGTGGTTCTCAATTGCAACGGTTTATTAGAGTTGCAAGTGATACATACTTATTGCAACGAGAGTCCATGGAAGCGAAGCAAAAGGTGGTGCTTAATTGCAACGTTGTTTTGAGGTTGCAATTGTTACATGCTTATATTGCAACGCGACTCCATGGAGGTGAAGCAAAAAGTGGTGCACAATTGCAACGTTGTTTTGAAGTTGCAATTGTTACATGCTTATTGCAACGAGACCTAGGAGGAGGCTGATTTGGGTTGGGCCTTGTAGCGCATATGTATCGTGGGCGCCCGATCCGTACACACAACCGGTGAGACCATGCTCCATAGTGCCTTGGCCCAAAATTATTATGGCAAACGGCCCACCAAATCAACAAGGTCCACAATAGGTTACGCTACCTTGGCCCCTGCCCTTCGCCATTAATTATTTCGACAAAAAAACTGCTCCAAAGGAGCTTCGAACTCATTACCAAGCGCTCAACAGGTAAGAGCACTACCACTACACTACTCAAACTTTCGTGTTGAAGGTATGAAAGGTTTTTTATTTGATCACTTCTAAACATGATTATTGAATTGTGCGTCCCTTAATTGAATGGATCAGAGGTCATGGGCCATAGACACACGATCGCACGTTGGAACATCGACCCAAACCCCTAGAACTTCGACGTTGTTGATCGCCGTCCTCCTGCCGCAGCCAATAGATCAAGAAGAGAAGATCGACGTCGAGCCCCGGCCACCGGCGGCAAGCAGGCCAAAGGGCCAGGAAGAAGGTGAGATTTCAGACTTGCTTAGGGTTTTAGTTTCAGTTTGGTTCATCAAAACCAATCTACGTTCATATACACATTGAAAAAATTGGTCGTTCATCTTCATCACGTAGATCGATATGCCAGGCGATGATAGGAGTTGGATGCGTTTGCCTCGTTCATCAACAGAGTGGCAGAACAAATTCATGCAATTTTTGGACAACAGATATGGTGGAACTTCAAGGGGAGGAACTGCAGCATGTCCATGCCGTAAATGTCTATGCACGGCATATAGAACACGGTCTGTGGTTCAGCTTCATCTGCTTCAATCAGGGTTTGCTGATAGCTTTATCAATGAAGGCCGAGGTTCAGCTGATGTGGGACTACACAATGAAGATGCAGGACCTAGTGATGTACAAGTACGCAATGACGACCCACCATTAGTAGATGCAATAGTAGACAATGATGAAGATGCACCACATGATTTTGGAGTTGACAATAATGAAGAAGGGGCACCAAGTGAAGATAAAAATACTGAAGGGGTACATACTTTGCTTAGAAATATAATTTTAGGTGAAATAAGAGGAGAGATCAGTGATGACCAGCCTAATCAAGCAAAGCTCTTCTTCAAGTTATTACAGGACGCAAAAAGGAATTATATCCAGGTTGTGATGAAGGTAGCAAGATATCTTTTATTGTTGAACTTTTCCAGCTTAAGTGCATGACTGGGATTTCTAACAAAGCATTGGAGGGTATACTCTTTCTGTTCTCCAAGTTTCTCCCTAAAGGTCATTGTGTCCCAAACACAATGTACAAAGTGCAGAAGGTGGTTCGCGATCTAGGCTTGGACTATGTCAAGATACATGCATGTGAGAATCATTGTGTGCTATTTTGGAAGGAATACGAAAAGCTGGATAATTGCCCCAAGTGTAAAGCGTCTAGGTGGAAAAAAACAGATGAAAAGAGGGACCTTGTGGGCGATGACCATGATGATTATGATACATCAAATAAGGTTCGTCATGTCCCATGTAAAATTTTTCGGTACTTCCCTCTTACACCTCGGCTGCGCAGATTGTACATATCAGAGGTCACATCAATAGAAATGCGTTGGCATAGGGATGAATTGGTCAATGATGGCAAATTGCGTCATCCTGCTGACTCACCGGCATGGAAGCACGTGGACAACACGTTTCCAGTATTTAAAAAGGAAGCTCGTAACATTCGGTTGGGTCTTGCTTCTGATGGCTTCAACCCATTTGGCATGCAAAATGTTAAGTACAGTTGTTGGCCTGTTATCCTAATACCTTACAATTTGCCTCCTTGGTGCTATGAGAAATAATCTTATTGGATATTGTCGATGTTGATACCTGGTGCTAAATCTCCTGGAATGGATATTGATGTTTACTTGAGGCCCCTAATTGATGAGTTGAAGGATCTGTGGAATGATGGTGTTAGTTGTAGAGATGTCAAGGCAGATGAAACCTTCACACTACGTGCTATGCTGCTTTGGACAATCAATGACTTCCCTGCATATGCGATGCTTTCTGGATGGAGCACAAAAGGAAAATTTGCATGTCCTTATTGCCACAAGGATATAGATTATTTGTGGTTGAAACATGGGAAGAAGCACTGCTACAAGGCACATCGTCGGTTTTTGCCCTTAGACCATCCATGGCGCATGAACACGATCAACTTCAACAATGAGGTGGAAACCAGGGAGGCTCCAGTACCACTGTCTGGTCAAGATATATTAGACCAATATGCAACTTTTGACCAGGAAACATCAAAAAAGAGGAAGCGTGATGATGAAAATCAAAGATGACACAATTGGAGGAAGAAGAGCATATTTTTTGAGCTCCCCTACTGGTCTTCTTTGCTCATAAGGCATAATTTGGACGTGATGCATATTGAGAAAAACATATGCGAGAGCCTATTAGGGACTTTGCTTGAAATTGTAGGAAAATGTAAGGACAGCGAGAATGCCCGCCTTGACATGGAACATCTTGGGATAAGGAAAGATCAACATCCAGTGATTGATGACGATACCTATACCTTGCCAGCAATGTTGTACTATCTAAAAAAGGAGGAGAAGGTAATTTTATGCCAATTCCTTGAAGGAGTGAAGATGCCTGATGGGTTCTGCTCCAATTTGAAGAGATGTATTGACACAAAATCATGTAAGGTGTCTGGACTAAAAACTCATGACTACCATATTATTCTACAAAAACTGTTGCCCTTAGTCATTAGAAAGATTTTGCCAGAAGATGTTAGCATTCCACTGATTCAGCTCAGTAGGTTCTTCAGTGGACTTTGTTCAAATGAGTTGGTGCCAGAAGAACTAGACCAACTAAGCAAGTCAATTAAAAAGACTCTTTGTCAGCTTGAGATGGTTTTCCCACCTGCATTTTTTGACATCATGATTCATTTGCCTGTCCATCTTGCTGAAGAGGCTAAACTAGGAGGGCCCGTCTATTATAGGTGGATGTATCCAGTAGAGAGGTATTTACGTACTGTTAAAGGATATGTCGGGAACAAGTCACAACCAGAAGGATCAATAACCGAGGCATACATATCTGAAGAGTGTCTTACATTTTGCTCTCGATTCTTAGACGTGGACACAAAGCTAAATCGAGCTAATCGTCATGAAAGTTCAGTTGTGAGGGAGCCGCCATCTAGAATAAGCATATTTACTGATATTGATTATAAGAGGAGAGGAAATGTTAAGAAAACGTTCGAGACATCTCAAGTTTTAAAGATGAGGCACTACATGCTTACTAACTGCGATGAAGCCAAGGAATGGGCAGAGTAATATATATATATATATATATATATATATATATATATATATATATATATATATGGTAAATTTTTCTTACACCCTAGGTGTAGTTACTCCCTAACCCAAACCACGTACAGCAAGCGTGCGGACTCAAATAAACTAGATCCGATAAACATGCATACGTACGGTCGTATTTCATTCATTGATATCTTTTTAAATCATTATAATTATCCTTCCGGACGTTATTTGGATGGGGAAACGACGTCCGGCATCTCGAACCAGCGCCGCCCCGCCGCTCAAGATCTAGCGCCGCCTGCATCTTCCCCGGCACAAAAATGGGAAGGTCGCCATCGCATCTCAACGTCGGCGCGACGTCCTCCACCCATGGCAATGACGCACAGCGGCGCAGGAGGTATAGGGGCAACAGCACGACCTCACGTACACCGGCTGGCGGCGGAGTGGAGCTCCTCGCGTCCTCCCGGTCTTCTCTTTTCCCCTCCCCAGATCCTGTAGGCGTCGGCTCCAAGTAGAATTCTCTAGCCGCCGGCGAGGTGGACCTTGTCAGCCGGTGCTCTCCTGGCCTTTTCTCGTCTCCTCAGCTCCCGCAGTAGTATGTGGCCTTGGTCGGAGTTCTCCGGCTCCCCGGCCGGCCGACGTCCAGGTACGGGATGGAGCTCCCTGGTGAGTGGCATGTTGCGTTTTCATTTGTCTGGCTAATTCTGCATCGCTTTCTTTTCTGGCTATGGCTTCTTGAATGGATTCCGTCACAACCTTGATCTATTTCTTTTCTCTCTTTTTTTTATGCGATGAGATCTATTTCTTTTCTCCCTGTGCCTGAACGGATTCCTCATTTTATGTGGAATATACGATGGATTCAGATTCCACAGGGCTTTTTAAGCATTGATTTTTTTTACCTCCAGTTTTAGACCGGATCAGACAGTTTCATATCAGATCAGAGATTCTGGTGCTCTATTAATTTTCTGGATCGATGAACGGGAGTAGTCAGGTACTAGAACAACTAATTTGCTGATTCTGAACCCCATGATTTCTCTCATTGCTTTTTTTAGGTGTTACAGCTGCAAGAATCGCACTCGCAGGATGAATGTGCATGATGCTCTCGATACATTATTTAGAATTAGAGTATCACCTGCTACTTTTCGACTCCATAGAGTATCACTAGATACATGTTCTGTATAGTGTACTTTAAATATTATGTTCCAGCTTGTATCTACTCATACTACCCATGTATAAGTATGTACTAATAATACTCCTTTTTTAAATGATATGTATGTATACTTAATCCTGCCGTGTATGCACCTGTACTATCTAAATTGTATGTATGCATACTCTATTCAAAAAAGTATGTATAAGCACTCTTATAGTAAAATGTATGTATAGATACCCCATTTCAAAACGTATATATACATACTTTATTTAAAAAATTATTTACAAATTGTATGTATGCATACTCTATTCCGAGAAGTACATACAGATACTTCCATTTAAAAAGTATGTACACATACTTCCTTTCAAAAAGAATGTACGGTGGCCCTGATGGGTTTGTCACGGCAATTCTGTAGCCATCGACAGCTTTTTTAATTCAGTATATACGTCAAGAAAAGTACATACCGATGTCCCATATATTTTATTAGTCCTAGAATTACTATGTATACCCTCTCTCTGATATCATGTATGTACACATTATATTAGGCAGTATGTGTACATACAGGGCGTCAAGTATATGCATATACTCCGTATGAATCAGTACGTCCTTCAGGAAAAACTAGTATGGACACATGCAACCGATAATCATATTTAAAAACAGTTTAGAAGTGCATGCAGCCGCTAATCTAGTGACTGCGTTCAGAAAAATGCGGCCGTGCAACACCGCAACCAGAGAAGGCTAAACGGGTCATGTTTCTCAGCCCGTGACCCATCGCTAAGCTGGCCGGACCTCAATCCTGTGTGTACTCTCGGTGGGTGTAAGTACTCCTGGGTGTATAAAAAGTGCACCCTATATATATATATATATATATATATATATATATATATATATATATATACCACAACATTCATTATCTAATGTATATATTGTTTGAGGTGTCAACTAATAATTTGGTGTAATCCCGATGTAGGAAGCATAAGGAAGAACTGAGAAGTTATAGTAAAACTAACATTTCAAAACGACACGAGGAGCACTTTGTAAGATGGTTTGAAATCAAGGTTAGTAGTATTATATTATATTTTAAAATGCAATTTTATAATACTAATTAACAGGTACATGATGTCTAACTCGAGTTTGAAATTGCAGATAGCCGAACTATACAGAAAAGGGGAAGCAAGTGCACTGATGCATGCCCTTTCTACAGGACCTGACCCTTGAGCTCGTGTGTTGACTAGAGTGCACATCAATAATTGGCTATTTCGGACAGCTGCCACCGAAAGAACCCTCAGCACACAAAACTCTGGTGTGCTTGTAAAGGGAGACCAGGAATCAGACAACATGACTTGGTATGGAGTGATTAACAATATAATCTCACTGGAATTCCCACAAGAAAAGGAAGTTTTATTATTCCAGTGTGATTGGTATGATGTGCCGACTGCCAAGAGCGATAGAGGCAGAGGGTTCAATAGGGATAAATTTGGTATTGTGGATATTGATACTTCCAGGTTCAGATTTTCAAATGAACCTTATGTTCTGGCGTCACAGGCTTCACCAGTGTTTTATGTCCCTATCGTGAAGAAGCCAGGATGGTCTACTGTTGTTTTGGTGAGACCAAGAAATTTGTTTTCCATGCCAGAAATAGGAAATGACGCAGATGCACTTAATGTGGGAATCCAACAAATGGTGGAATCAGCTGGCCAAGGTCATGATGTAACAAACTGGTCAAGACCAGACACTGCAGGCACAACTGGTTCTGCCGCCATTATCAATCAAGTGCGTAGCCAAGCAATTCCAGAACCAAATGACGACGGTATTGGTGGTTGCGATGATCAGGATGAAGATGACACCTACATTGATGATGGAATTGTTGCACCAGTCCTGGTAGAATGTGAAGAAGGTGATTTCTTTGTTTAAAGACGTACATGTTTCATTTTTTTTTGTGTTGAACCAATTATGAATGACGTACGTGTTTCATTTTTTATGTGTTGAACCAATTATGGATGCTTGTAATTTTTTTAAGAAGACAACTACATTTGTTTCTTATTTGCTTAATTAGCAAGGTTACAAGTTATGGATGCTTGTTATTTTTTTAAGACAACTACACATTTATTCCAAGCTATTTATAAATGTGAGATACACAAAGCCGAGATTTCGATGTATATGACAGCAAGGTTTTTTTCATTCTTTTTCACATGCACCAATTATGATTAGCCCACCAGATATTTTCATAAAAAACAAAACTCGATTCACAATCACATCCAAACTTAAGCATGCACACATACTTATATATATCACCACAAGTACTTAACCGCAAGTTCCATGCATACGTTAGGCATAAGTATTTTGGTTCCACACATACTTATATATACTTACATTACACAGACATATAAACATCCACATTTCAGTTCCTAGCACTTCAGTCTAGACCAACCACTTCAGTTCAATATAACACTCAGTTCCTAGCATCCAGTTCCTTCCAGATTTCATCACGCAGCCTCTTCATCCTGCCATCAACATATTTGTTGAACTTCTGCACCATGTTGCTCACGTAGTCACGGATATCAATCTGTGTGACTTCGACGCTGAACTTGACAAGATCAGTTTCAGGTCCACTAGACCCTGACGAATCATCACTTGATGTTTCATAGATGACTTTCTGTTAGCATACAACATAAAATGACAGTGAACATACAATGACAAACTTCAGAAATTAAAGTTCAGGGGATATTAGGTGCTACACAAACAGCATGACAGTAATACATCGAATAACAGGATTACAGGAGCTCAACACATAGAGATGAGAAAATAAACTTTTTTGACGTAACAGTTTCTCGAGGAAAAAAAATTGCCTGAACATGCAGTACTTGACCTTGTTAATAGTAACCAGAAAAAGTTCACACAGATAGTTGCCATAGCAAGGAAAAGGCAAAATAAGCTACATGTCATGAAAGATTACTGCTAATGGCATGAAAGATCCAATGACAATTAGATCCATCCACAAACAATGACAATAGATACATTTCCAAGAAACCTATAAGCTCAATCTCCATTGAATGACCGGATACTATTTTGTTTTGAGATCCATTCAAACTAGAATTTTTTATGTCAGTTTTCTATCCTATATGTCAGTAGCAAAATGCACAGAAACATCAGTGAACTAAATAAAGAGATTGCAATGGATGTACTAAGCGGCAACAACCCTAACCAAAATAATACCCGGTCGCGAAATCGACCTTCTTCTTGGCGGGGGTCGAGGTATTCTTCTTGGCCGTGGCGAGAGGCTCCATGTTTCCCTCGCCGGCAGGAGGTCGCGTTTCGTTTCTTCTTGTCGGAGGAGAGGTCGTCCGGTTCATCGCCACCCCACCCCCAAGCGCAATCTGCCCGCGATTGCTCCGGGATGGCCGCCTCGCCAGCCTGCTGCGCTTGGTCAGATCACCGTCGTCGTTTAGGTCGCTGCTGCCGCCGCTCAAGTCCATCGCCTCCTCCGCCTCCTCGGGGTTCCGAGAAGGGGACGGTTGGGCGAAGTTGGGGAGATGAGGGAAAGAAATTGATTTTTGGGGAAAAGGACGGAGATGGGTCCCGGTCATGGGTTTATAACCATGTAGTCCTCCTCATGTTAAATTGCCTCTAACCCCCGATACATATCGAAATCATTTGAATGGCGCAGTGGTTGATGAAGCTCTGTATGTACCTGAGCTCCAGTGTTCGATTCCTGTAGGGAGTCATTTTTAATATATTTTTTAAATGCGTCCCCAGAATGATACTTTTTCTTCATATTTTTTTGGCTTTTTAAAATTTGATTTTCATTATTTAAATTTGTTATCCCTATGTTACCACAGTTTGGTGTGCAATTATGGATGTTTGTTTTTTTTAAAAGAAGACAACTACATTTATAGAGCAAACAGATCCCTGTAATAAAAAAACGAAGCAAACAATCCTTGGCGTGGCCAAGGAAGGAGGCTATGTGCCACTTGATATTAACCAAAAAGAATACATGCAAACAAATTCATAAGTGCAGAAGCAAACAAATTCATAAGTGCAGATATTAACCTAAATGTTTTTGGTACCAACATGTCAAACAAGCACAACCATCTTTAAACCTTACAAGCAAAATCAACCAGTGACTACATATAGGGATAGTTATTTTATTTCATTGTTCTTTAACATGTCCTTCTTCTTGATCACCTCGTTCTTCTGCTTCACCTAGTCTTTAAACCTTCTTCTTTAACAGTCAAAAAACCTGACTCTGCAGCTTTTCGATCCACATGTCCTTCTTCTTGAGCTCCTCGTTCTTCTGCTTCACCAGATCTTGAAGACAACGGATGCAGGACTGCAAAGAGAAGCCAACAAGTGTGTCAGTTATAGACAATCACAACTATTACATATAATATATGCACATACAACAAAACATATATGGCTGTTAATGGATATCATGCAAACTCATAATGGGCTGTTAAAACAGAGATCAATATATGCCAAGTCCATGGAGAGCTCGGGAATCTCACATTGGGGTCATGTTGTTCTTCCCCCATGGTCGATCCGGAGTCGCCGGAGGCCAAGGATTCGGAGTCAGAGGAGTCGGTGATCTTGATAATGGGAATTCCCCTCCATTTCGAGGGTTTCGAGAGGTCCATCCCCGGGGCTTGGACGGCGTCCTGGGGAGTACGCTGCACCGGCGAGGCAGGACTCCGGGCCAGGACGGCGCCTCGGCGACGACTGGTCCCCGGCGAGGCAGAACTCCGGGCCTGGATGGCGTCCTGGGGAGTTCGCTGCATCGGCGAGGCAGGACTCTTATATATGCAGACAAAAATTACAGATCATAAAATTGGCAATGATTTAAACAATTGAAAGGAAATTGATTTCAGTAACAAACAGGAGAATTCTGGCTGAAAAACATTTCTACTCATGTCAATTGATTTCAGTAGCATACAGAAACTAAAACATTTCTACTCATGTCAATTGATTTCAGCAGCATACAGAAACTAAAACATTTCTACTCATGTCTATCTTTTTTTGTCGCTTAATACGTCACTTTTCATGAAGGAAACCCCAAATTTCCTGAAAACATGGCCTTCTAATCTCATGAAGGAGAACACACATTTCACGAAACCACAATTACACAGTGGCCTTCTAATCATGCATCCTCTAATCATCCTAGATGCCTTTGCAAAATACATCAAAATTCTCCAGTGTGTATAATTGAAGATACAATTGAAGCTACTGGAGATTGAAACAACATATTTCTATCTGTGATATCATGAATGATCAAACACAAAGCAATTAATCTAGCTAGCACAAAATCAGGAAAAACTCCATCCTACATACCCTAACCTCACTCAGAAAACCCCAGCTCAAAATCTGGAAAAACCACACCCAGAAAACCCTAACCTCACCTTGTTTATGCCGACGCCCCCGCGAGCCCGGCCAGCCACGGGCGCCCTAGAACAAAGAACACGCGAGGTGGAGACGACGGCGGCGGGGAGTCCCGACAACCCGGTTGCCGCCGCCGCCGCCCCATGAGAACTTCCCGGACTTGTCGCGGTCCCGATTGATTGCTTGCGTTCGGACTTGGCGGGGGTTCTTCTTCCGAGCTTGCCCATTTGGCCGCCGGCGGCGGCGGGTGAGGAATGGTGAGGAGGTCTAGGCGGTGGTTGAAGCGGTGGAGGTGGTGGGAGCGGAGCAGTGGGAGAAAGGGGAAAGGAAATGAAATTTGGGCGCGGATTAGACAAAGTGACGATTAGGGTGACCCTAAAAGGAGGCTTTTTTTTTTCTTACCAACATTTATGTTTTTTTTCTTTATTTTGTTTATTCTATATTATTTTTTTTTTTTTTGGCACTTTTTTTGTGTGCCTTTGTGAGGATGAGCATCACGACTTTCTCTGAATGGATTCAAATTTTTTTTGTCAACATGGCTCACCAAAAGGAGGTGTCCTTGCAAAGTTTTAGATTTTTTTACCTACATTTGGGTATTTTAACATTTTTTCTTGAGTAAATCAAGAAATAATCACAATAATAGGTAAACTTGGTCTAAAAATTGCACAAATGCACACAACACCATAGTTTGGTTCCCTAGAGACCCCAAAAAAGTTTGAGATGATTCAGAAAAAGTGTTACTACACATCTCACACTAGCTTGAGCATCTCTCACGTAGTGACTAGAACATGTGTGAGAGATGCGGGTCATTGTGGGGATGTGCAAAGCAACACTTTCTCAGAATGGACTCAAATTTTTTTATCCACATTCTACATTAAAAGGAGGTGTGCATGCAAATTTTTAGATTTTTTTACCTTAATTTTGGTATTTTAACATTTTTTTCTTGAGTAAATCAACAAATAATCACAATAATAGGCAAACTTGGTCTAAAAATTGCACAAATGCACACAACACCATAGTTTGGTTCCCTAGAGACCCCAAAAAAATTTAAGTCCATTCTGAGAAAGTGTTGCTGCACATCCCACAATGGCCCACATCTCTCACGTAGTGACTAGAACATGTGTGAGAGATGTGGGCCATTGTGGGGATGTGCAACAACACATTCTCAGAATGGACTCAATTTTTTTTGTCCACATTCTACATCAAAAGGAGGTGTGCATGCAAATTTTTAGATTTTTTTTTTACCTACATTTGGGTATTTTAACATTTTTTCTTGACTAAATCAAGAAATAATCACAATAATAGGTAAACTTGGTCTAAAAATTGCACAAATGCACACAACACCATAGTTTGGTTCCCTAGAGACCCCAAAATAGTTTGAGATGATTCAGAGAAAGTGGTACTACACATCTCACACTAGCTTGAGCATCTCTCACCTAGTGACTAGAACATGTGTGAGAGATGTGGGCCATTATGGGGATGTGCACCAACACTTTCTCAGAATGGACTAAAATTTTTTGTCCACATTCTACATCAAAAGGAGGTGTGCATGCAAATTTTTAGAATTTTTTACCTTGATTTTGGTATTTTAACATTTTTTCTTAAGTAAATCAACAAATAATAACAATAATAGGTAAACTTGGTCTAAAAATTGCACAAATGCACACAACACCATAGTTTGGTTCCCTAGAGACCTCCAAAAAATTTGAGTCCATTCGAGAAAGTGTTGCTTCACATCCCCACAATGGCCCACATCTCTCACGTAGTGATTAGAACATGTGTGAGAGATGTGGGCCATTATGGGGATGTGCAACAACACTTTTTCAGAATGGACTCAAATTTTTTTGTCCACATTCTACATCAAAAGGAGGTGTGCATGCAAATTTTTATATTTTTTCACCTTGATTTTGGTATTTTAACATTTTTCTTGACTAAATCAACAAATAATCACAATAATAGGTAAACTTGTTCTAAAAATTGTACAAATGCACACAACACCATAGTTTGGTTCCCTAGAGACCCCAAAAAAGTTTGAGATGATTCAGAGAAAGTGTTACTACACATCTCACACTAGCTTGAGCATATCTCTCACTTAGTGACTAGAACATGTGTGAGAGATGTGGGACATTATGGGGATGTGCAGCAACACATTCTCAGAATAGACTCAATTTTTTTTGTCAACATTCTATACCAAATGGAGGTGACCATGCAAAATTTTAGATTTTTTTACCTTGATTTTGGTATTTTAACATTTTTCTTGACTAAATCAACAAATAATCACCAAAATAGGTAAACTTGGCCAGCTTTTGTTTTTTAGAAAAGCCCGGCCTGCGCAAGTTCCCCTCAACAACCGACGCCGCCTACCCTAATCTAACAGTCCCGCCTCCCCTAATCCCTCTTCACGTTCGCCGCCGCCGCCCCGAATCCAAAATTTTAGCCCGACCGACCCCCGAACGACCCCGACCTCGTCTCTCGAAGATGGTGAAGGACGAATCCCAGTTCACCGGCGTCGAGGGCGGCAGCTCCAGCGGCAGTCTCGGTGCATCCATGGGCATAGGGGGCAGCGACGACACCGGGCCGCCGTTGAAGAAGTACAAGGCTCTCCCAGGCTCCCCTGCTGCCGCTCCCAAGACCTCGTCGGTGACCCACGTGAGAATCCGCCGCCCCGAACTCTTTCTTCATACAATTTTTTTTGAAATGTGGCCCATACTACTTTTGCTGTGTTACATTCAAAGAAAAGATGTTGCAAGCTCTCATCAGACTCACAGAAATAACATTTGGGAGAACCCTGCCATTTTCTTCTTATCATAACATCCTTAGTTAGTATTGCATTATTCAGCATGAGCCATAGAAAGATCTTAATTTAGGCTGGAATACCACCTTTCCAAATTTTTTTATGATATGTACCTCTATCACTTTCAGTCAATATTTCATAGACTGATTTAACAGAAAATGTCTTCCTAGGACCAAATCTCCAGATCACCTGGTCATCATCTTCACTTAACTGAATGGATTCAAAATCAGATTGTATTTGGACCCATTGGTCCCTCCATCTAAACCATCTAGAGAAAGTAACAGTAGTGCTATCCTTTAATACCTCTGCTACAGAAATATTAGGCTTATCTGCCATTTTGAAAAGATCAGGAAAGAGATGAGCAATAGGATGATCATATAACCATCTATCTTTCCAGAAGAGAGTTTTTTCCCCATTACCAATAATCATCTTCCTGCCATAAAGATATATTTCTTTTATCTTCATAAGATCCTTCCACATTGAGGAATCTGATTGTCTTTGCTTAGCAGTAGATAATGATTCTTTTTTCAGGTATTTATGCTTTATAATGTCTTGCCAAAGACCTTTTTCTTTTTCCAACTTCTAGAACCATTTGCATAACAGACTTAGATTCATTTTTTTGATATCCTTAATACCTAATCCCCCTCTCTTTTTACTTCTACAAATCTTGATCCACTTTACTTGGTGGTATTTTTTCTTGCTGCTACCTCCTTGCCAGAAAAAGGATCTCATATTTTGATCCAGTTTAGATGTGATTGTCTTGGGCATTAAATATATGGACATGTGGTATATGGTAGCATTACTCATACTTGATACAATCAATTCTCTCCTTGTTCATACAATGACTGTTCATACTTTTGTAAGATTTTTTGGATAGTTTATGCTTAGCCCTATTTTAGAGGTGGCAAAATTAGGTAGGTAGATCTATTTTAGAGGCTGATACATCTATTTAGAGTTCGATATGCTTTCATGCTTTGATTTTTTCCATTTATGCAAACAGAAATATAGAAATGTTGGGATAACATTAGAAGATTTTGGGTCACTGGACCAATTTCTTTTAATCAAGTTCTCCTTAGTGAGCACA
The DNA here is from genome assembly GCA_015847255.1 of Hyparrhenia diplandra. Taxonomy (NCBI): domain Eukaryota; kingdom Viridiplantae; phylum Streptophyta; class Magnoliopsida; order Poales; family Poaceae; genus Hyparrhenia; species Hyparrhenia diplandra. Next base: position 128,529 of record JADLZK010001250.1, read on the forward strand.
AAGCATCATAAGTCATTTGCCATAGGAAAATTTTAATAGGTAATTTTACTTGTCCGGATGTTTTTATGATATGAAACCAGAATTAGAAATGGTCAAGGCCTCATAAACAGATTTGACTATAAATTTAGACTTCTTAGACAAATTCCAAAACACAGAATCGGGAGAATCATTGAAGCAGAGAAAACATGCATGTCGGCTTTAATGTTATCCCAATTTTCCTTTAAACTCCCATATAGCCATCTCACGAAAGTCACAAGTGGTTCCATTCCTTACCTCTAAAAACTGTGATATTCATGTTTTCGGTTAAATAGCACAGTCGGGAAATAAAAAACATATCTCAAGAATTTCTAGAGTATCATCCGTTTTTGGTAGTCTTTGAGTAGGACTTAATGTCCAAGAATGTTTACTTTTTCTGTTATGTAGTGTTAAGTGAGCCTGTGAATTTGAGTTCTTGAGAGATCTTGAGAAGTGTATGGACAGGTGTGATGCACACGGGAACTTAAACTGCATGTTTTGAAAGAATGCTTTACGTTACACTTTTTAGGAATGTATTTTTGCCGCAATGTAACCATCGATGCGGAGAACAGGATGATGGAGCTATACTTGAAGCACAACCACAGAATCATGCATGTGGAGGCGCTGCGCCACCGTGCTAAGGATATTAAATTTTTGTAGAATTTTGTGGGCGATCGGGATGCAAAGATGGTTAGGAGGGTGGACTCTCTTGAGTGCCGGTTGAGTCGACAAAGCTTGATCGAGAAAAGAGCTGCGGGGAGGAACTGAAGAAGACAAATGAATCCGTCGAAAAAGTATGCCATCAAAGCCGTCTCGGCTGAAATTTTTTTTCAAGGAGAAGGACAAGATCATCTCGGGTTTGAAGCGGGAGCTGGAGGAAGTGAAGAAGAATTTGGACACTCTCTTTGAACACTCGCCAAACACGCTTGATGCCCAACCTATCTATAGATATATGTATTTAGGAGTTATAAATGTAATTGAGAACAATTAGCACTAAAGTTTGGTTTGGTGGCATCCGTGATGCCGAGATATTTTCATTACTCGGGGTGCGCGCCCTAGGTTGTGATCCCGGGAGCTTAAGTAATATATTTTAGAATTTTTTACCTTGATTTTGGTCTTTTAACTGAATGTTTGCAATGTGTAGTTCCACCATGAAGTCATTAGAATAATATCACAGCCACGATCACACAACAAAAAGTCAAAAAAAAAAGGTAAATAAAATAGAATTAGCAAAAGAAGAAAAAAATTAGTAAATCAAAAAATTTCCCCTCACACACGGGTTTCGAACCTGAGACCTAGGGGTGAAACTGAGGGAGTGGCACCATTGCGCTAGTGAGAAGTTTTCATTTAGGTATGAGATCTAGTATCTTTAAAACATTCTAAGGCCCCTCCCATCACCTTCCATACATAAAATAGAATCTTAACTAATCGGTACTAATTCCACCCCATACCCAAACTCGCCGCACTTTATTCCATCCAACCGTCGCCGGTTCCGCCGCCGCCTTTGCCACCACCGATTGCAACACCACCGCAGCCCCTTTCCGCCCCGCCTAATCGGCAGAGGCAAGATGCCTAAGGAGGAGGCCAAGAACCAATCCGTCCGGGCCAAGCCGGGGGAGGCGCGACCCGAGGACAAGGTGGACCAAAGCAAGCCCGGCGTGGTGGTTATCGGGACTACAACCCCTTGGCCGTTGTCGGCTCCAGTTCGCGGCGTGTGAAGAGGGCCTCGTCGGCAAGGGCTCGCGGCGCAGACGGGTACGACGTTCCTGGCGTGCCGCCGGGCTTCGAGCGGGTTGGTCCCCAGCGCCTCGCCGTCGGCGCCTCCACCTCGAGGGCGCTGCGTTCAACTCGAAAGGGAGCCGCCGCATCCTCATCCTCCTGCCAGCAGGTCGCATCCTCTCATAGCTCACTTTAGATACAAATGAAGATTATAGTGGGTTTTTTCAGTTCATTTGGGTTTTTTTTTTTTTTTTTTTTAGATTTTGCAATGTAGATTAGAAATTAATCCTGTGAGTTAGGTTTTGAATGCCTGGAGGTCAAATTTGACTAGCTGTACAACTTTTGGTGTCAAATTTGTAACTATTTTGTCAAATGCAAATGTGTGTAATTGTAGAGCTCTTGGCCCATAGATGCAAATGAAGATCTCATATGAAAGAACTATCTGTGATATGATAAACTCTGTGTAACAGCTTCTATGATATCTATTTTCATTTTAATAATTTATGTTCCTCTGATCATATTGCAGCCTTGCTTCTCCTGTCGCAAGTATGTCGACAATGAGGTCAACAAGCTCAAGGGAGAGCTTATGGAGCAGGTGGAGGCCATGAATGAGAAGGCTGAGAAGGATTCCATGAAGATCTATTTGCTGGAGTGCAATGTTAATAAGAACATTGAAATCATCGAGAGAATGAGGAAGAAGGTGAAGCAACTGCAGCAGACTGTGTTCCAGAATTGAGAAGGATGGCCCTGGAGGAGAATGAACTGAGAGCATCAGCCATGCATATATTAGTCTCTACTGTATAATTATTAGTGCCCTAGGAGGCAAGAAGACACTAACCTAGATCTGGTGGCACATGGTTGCCTTTTGTCCTGTTTGGTAGCTTTTGCTTGTAGATATATTTAGTAGTGCCCTGATATACTGTAATGTGCCTGGATCAAACTCAGCTAGTAGTGCCCTGAATGGGAACAAAACATTAAGCTTCATCTGGTGGCTTGGAGATGCCTTTTAATATATCTTAGTAAAGTATTAAATTATCAGTGTTGTTCATCTATTTGTGTTTGAATTTTCAAATCTAAAACCTCTGTGCCAAATTCAAGTCAGCTAAGCTGGCATCTGAAATGTTCATCTAGATGGTTGTCTGTGTAAGATACATATGCAGTAGCTCAAAAGGATTTGAACCTCTCTCTCTCTCTTTTTTTTGGCTTGGTCTGATATCTTTCTTTTAAATAAAATAGCTCTCGATTACTTTCACACATACTTCAATAGCCCAGTGGTAAGACCAACTAAATGTCAATCCCATGCTCCCATGTTCCAATCCTGCAAGGGGCATATTTTTTTTTGTTTTTGTTTCTTTCTCTCTCTCTCTCTATTTTTTTTGTGCATAGACACCTCATTTTTGGCCCCATAAATATCCTAGTAAAGTTTGAAATGATTTGGACATAGTTGTATACACATATATATCTCACATGTGCCGACATCTCCCACATAACCACATTGTTGGTAGTGAGACATGTACGCTGTTGTGATCATGTGCACATGTACTTTGTCATAATCAATTGAAACTTTTTTCTCATGACTGTACACCCAAATAGTGTGTCCTTGCAAGTTTTAAGATTTTTTATAGCTAGTTTAGGGTATTTTAGCATTTATTCTTGAGTAAATCAATAGATAATTACAATAATATGTAAATTTGCTTAGAAAATTGCACAGATGCACACAACACCATAGATTGGGTCCATAAACACCCCAAAAAAAGGTTTGAGATGATTCAGAGAAAGTGGTACTACACATCTCACACTAGCTTGAGCATCTCTCACCTAGTGACTAGAACAGATGTGGGCCATTGTGAGGATGTGCAGCAACACTTTTTCAGAATGGACTCAAATTTTTTTGCCAACATGGTTCACCAAAAGGAGGTGTCCTTGCAAAATTTTAGATTTTTTACCATGATTTTGTTATTTTAACATTTTGTTCTTGAGTAAATCAAGAAATAATCACAATAATAGGTAAACTTGGTCTAAAAATTGCACTAATGCACACAACACCATAGTTTGGTTCCTTAGAGACCTCAAAAAGTTTGAGATGATGATTCAGAGAAAATGGTACTACACATCTCACACTAGCTTGAGCATCTCTCACCTAGTGACTAGAACATGTGTGAGAGATGTGGGCCATTGTGAGGATGTGCAGCAACACTTTCTCATAATGGACTCAAATTTTTTTGTCCACATTCTACATCAAAAGGAGGTGTGCATGCAAAATTTTAGATTTTTTTTACCATGATTTTGTTATTTTAACATTTTGTTCTTGAGTAAATCAAGAAATAATCACAATAATAGGTAAACTTGGTCTAAAAATTGCACAAATGCACACAACACCATAGTTTGGTTCCCTAGAGACCCCAAAAAAGTTTGAGATGATTCAGAGAAAGTGGTACTACACATCTCACACTAGCTTGAGCATCTCTCACCTAGTGACTAGAACATGTGTGAGAGATGTGGGCCATTGTGAGGATGTGCAGCAACACTTTCTCAGAATGGACTCAAATTTTTTTGTCCACATTCTACATCAAAAGGAGGTGTGAATGCAAAATTTTAGATTTTTTACCACCATTTTGTTGTTATTTTAGCATTTTGTTCTTGAGTAAATCAAGAAATAATCACAATAATAGGTAAACTTGGTCTAAAAATTGCATAAATGCACACAACACCATAGTTTGGTTCCCTAGAGACCCAAAAAAGTTTGAGATGATTCAGAGAAAGTGGTACTACACATCTCACACTAGCTTGAGCATCTCTCACCTAGTGACTAGAACATGTGTGAGAGATGTGGGCCATTATGAGGGCAAAAGCAACACTTTCTCAGAATGGACTCAATTTTTTTGTCAACATGGTTCACCAAAAGGAGGTGTCCTTGAAAAATTTTAGATTTTTTTACAATGATTTTGGTATTGTAACATATTTTCTTAAGTAAATCAACAAATAATCACAATAATATGTTAATCAACAAAATAGCCTGCAATTTCGAACGAAAATAAATAAAGTGGCGCGTCAACATTAACCCGAAAATTTTAATCACGTGCCATTTTTTTGTTAAGCGCCAAATTAACCCGAAAGTTTTAATCATGCGCCTATTTTTTGTGTTAAGCGCCAAATTTAACCAACGTTTTTTTTCTTTCTTGTTATTGCTAAACGCACACGATCTTTGGGCTAAGTCTCACCGGCGCTGGGTCCAATAATCTTTGGGGCCACCATTCTTTCGTGTATATGAAGCGGTCGGGGCGGATTTCAGGCGGACGCCTCGCTCTTGCACCGCCCTCTCCCCCAATCCGTCCCATCAACTACCGCCCCCGCTCCCGCCCAACTCGTTCTCGTCGCCTCCATCTGTTCCTCCCTCCGCCGACGAAATGGTCAGCACCCGCTCCCATATAGCTACCCCCGACTCTCTCTTTTTCATCGGGCGGCGGCCGTCGCGATGGTGCCGCACCACTCGAACATGCGGGCGCTGACGCAGCGGGCCGGTTCGTCGCCGCCAACTCCGTCGGCGGCGTGCGCCCGATGAACATGACCCCAACCCGAGGCGCACTCGGGCGGAGGAGATGAGATCCCCACTGTGCATCGGCCGAGCCACACGGCCCGGCGCCCGTGCATGGTGTTGTCGACCAACAAAGGTTAGGGGTTTTTAGTGTGCTAGTGTTTGTTCTTCGTTCGGATGGAAAAGATTGGATTTCTTGATTTTCATATGCGGATGCATTCAAAGGCGGAAGAGGAACCGACCCCTACATACATCCACCCTAAGTTGCTTCCCTTGGATCAGGTTAGGACTTCTTTTGATGTTGAAAGAAATTTATTTACAAGGGAGAGGAGTGGAATTATAATGCGCCATTTTGTTTTGTTTGGTTTTCTTTGAAAATAGACCAAAATCGTAGAATGCCCTGTTTTTTTTCTTGATTGGTAACTACTAATCGTAGGCTACATGAGATGGTGATTGCATATAAACTCATTAAACATGAACACAATTAAATACCTACATAAGTGAACAGGCCAGGGATGATCCTAGTTTTATAGAGGTAATTATTTGGATAAAGTTTTTGGGATAATAAGTGCACTGGAGTTTCATTGGCACTTTGTGATTTGCAGTGATGACAAATGTGCACATAAGGTTGGATTATTGTATGGTGATAAGCGATTTGATGTTATATAGGAACAATGTTTTCTTTAGTGGTAGAAACAAATATATCACTTTTTAAGGCTTGGGATGAAGTATGAACCATCTTAATTTTTTAGAATCCTGCTGATTCTTAGAATATAGTGATGATATAAATCCCACCTTTGATTTTTTTTCCAATGTCAAGTTCATTTGTTGGCTAATGATGGACCTCTTGTTGACACAAAGATAGCCGAGTTGATTCTACCTCTGTTTTACATTGTTTGACATAAATTTAGCACTTCCAATCATCCATTACATTATTTCATTACTGTCTATATACAAGTATGAAATTAATTCTACCTCTATTGTACATTTTTTGAAATTAATTTAGCACTTTACATCATCCATTCAATTATTTCATTTCTTGCCTATATAGAGTATGAAATTAATTCTAGCTCTGTTGTACATTGTTTGGCATTAATTTATCACTTCCAATCATCCATTTGCAATCAATTCTAATATTGACTCGATTTTGTTAATGAAGGTTACTAAGCATGATAGTGTGTTTGAAATCACACCGAAGATTACATTTCACCGCACATTTTCGTATGAAAGTGATGAGGAGACTGGAGAATACCCAAAGGCGAGGAACAAGGAGGTGATATATGGCTCCCCTAATTAACTTAAAGCTTCATAAAGATCAATTATATAAATGCTAACTTGCCCCTTCTTGAATTGGATTTCGGGGAAATTGGCCGAGAGGCTTCAAGGCCCCCCTGAAGCGCAAGTATGTCCACAGATTTAGAGGTAGGAGTGGCCCATGAAGCCTTAGATTGGATCTTTGTTGAAGAAGGTCTTTGGACAAGAATTAAGAACTTATTATGCAATCAGTTTAGCTAGTGAAGTAACATTGACACTACTTGTGGTATCTTAAGTTTGTTATGCTTGGTAGCTTTTTTTTGGTTAATATATATAGTAATATGGTCGCATCAAACTCAGTAATACTATAGTGAGTAGCATACTTTGTTAGTAGTGCCCTGGGTGGCAACAAGACATGAAGGTTCATCCGTGGCATGGAGATGCCTTTTATATATATATATATATATCATATTTATATAATTAAATTATCATTGCTAATTTTTATTGTTTTTATACATCCGCTTGTGGTGTTGATAAATCTGTTTGCTTCTCGTGTCGATATGTGTGTAAATGCGACAAGACATGAAGTTTGATACGCTTGCGAATGATTAGCTTATTAAGAGTATGGTGGGCGTTTTTATAAAAAACTTTAGCAAAATATGTACATATTATTTAAAAAAATATGGCAAAAACTGGAACCTTTGATCAAGTTTGAAAATGCACATTTGTTAACGTGATTAGCATAATATTTCTTTGATGGAATTGGCATGATATTTCTTTGATCATTTTAAAATGCACATTTGTTAACGTGATCGCCATAAAATCTCTAGAAAAGGAGGAGACTAAAATTGTATGCCATAAAAACACTTGGAGTCTTGGACCCCCTCGAGCCCTACGGGCCTTCTTTTCCCCTGTCCCTGCCCCGACCCCGTTTTCGCAGCCGCCGGCACCGCGTCCACACCCCGCCGCCGGTCGACTTCTTGCTGATTCCGTCCGCGGCGTCCTCCTCCCTGTTTCCTTTGTTTTGAGCTCGCCGCTAGGCGTCATCACGGCCAGGAGAAGATCGATCCTTGGTGAGCACTTGCTCTGCCCTGAAGCTGTTCGGTGTAATGCCGCCATAGTCCAAACTTGTTGCTGATCCCTCTGTTGTGTCCAGCAGGTGCCGCGTGCCAATGCCGATCACGGGTTCCAGCTCTTCACAGCCGGGGAGGGCTCTTCCTCTCGTCAACTGTCCCCAATGCTTGGTGCCCGTTGTCAAGCGACTGAGCAAGAAGGGCAACTTCTACTACAAGTGCCCACAAAGTCAAAAATGTGGTGAATGGTGGTTTGAGGACGAGTATGAGGTTTACTTGGCGTAAGAGTTGTCTTTGGGGCTCTTTGAAGTCGCCCGCCAATCTGCTGCGGGTCATGTTGTTGAAGGGCTCGATATGTTTGGTGAGATCAAAGTGGAGATTGTCAACTTGAAGACCGAAGTGAAAGAATTGAAAGAGAAGCTGTCAATTGGTGCTGCTGCTGCTGCTGCTTTCATGACTATTTTTCTTGCTGTCCTGATTGCAATTGTGTGGAACAAATGACTTCCCTTTCATGTAACAACAGTGTGTGTGGCTTGCATGACAATAGTTTGTGGAAGTCAGTAACTGATATGGTTGTAGTTCAGGAAGTGAACAACTATTGTCATAAAGGGTGTTTTAAATTGTTTGACATTTAAGTCCAATGTAATGAAGATGTTTTCCGAATCATGACTTTTATCATATGGCCTGTTTTTTTGACAAAATTTTGACAGAGTTTTGCCTGAAATGGAGGTATAGATTTCGTTTCCGACGAAGGAGCGTTTTTGAGTTCCTTTTTAATCATCCTTTTTTTCCTTTTTGTAACCAATTAATTTTAAATAATAAATGCTACCACACTTTCCCCAAATTGTTTCAAACTATAATCATGATAAACAAGTTTCAAAACAATGAGAAAGTCGTGATGCACATGCTCGATCATAAACACATTACTATCATTTGTTGTTGCATTATTAAAGGATCTTTGTAACAATACCTTTAGCTATGTAGAAAATCTAAAAAGCGGCATGGACACCTCATTTTGGAGTGCAATCACGACAAAAAATTTTAAAAAAATTTCGAGAAAGTCGTGATGCACATGCTATCACTATCTCCAAATATATCAAACTTCAATGGGATGTTCAAACACAAAATATATTTATAATGCAAGTATTTTGACGACTAATAGTAAATGATTTATATTTTATATATTATTCTTATTTTTGAAACTTACCAATTTTTTTCTCCCCAAATATACACAAGTCGTATGTTACTACTTTATTCTTGGATGTAGGAGAACTACAAATATTCATATTCATATACTTGGACGAGGCACTCTATTTTTGGATTCGTCCATCAAGAGTGAGTTTGAAAATTTTTGAAGACCTGGACCACGCCAAACCTATATGGCGCGCAAAATTTGGAGGAGAGGCCGAAAATTTTTACTTCCCGCGCACACAGCCCCACTTACCTCCCTGAGTTTCGCAACTTCTCTTCTCGTCCCTTCACATTCCAGATCTCCCAGGAAAACAAAAAAAAACCCAGTCACCACGCCACCGCCGCCTCCACCGCTAGCTAGATCGGGTTTCGGATCCAGCAAAGAGAAGAAGATGACGACACCTCCGGCGAGGGAAACTACTACGCCGCCGTCGGCGGGCACATCTGCGGGAGGGGAGGACGCCAACAACTCCGGCGGTGACCATGCCGTTTTTTGCCGCAACACGTTCGTCGGGGGGCAAAGCATTTTTCTCCTTCGCAAGATGATGATCACAAAGGCAACGGCGACCAACGAGATAGCGACCCGGTGATCAAGACCGATGATAGGTAACACACATATATGTTCTACATCTCGGGTTTAAGATTGTAACTTCTAAGTCATGGTGGTTAAATATCATGTGTTCCTGCTTGGGTTTAAGATTCTAACTTCTAAGTCATGGTGTCGTTCATATGGTTCCTTGTGTGTTGCTTTGTTTGCTTCTAGATCAAATGCGGATTATTTTAGAGTTTTATGGCAGATCGCCCCGCCTTTTAGCATTACCAAAATACAAATTATATTCATTAACTTCTTCAGGCATCACCATGTCTTTAAATCTGGTAGCATTCTGGAACATGAATATATGAGTTCTCACATTTGTCTAGCTACAACACATACTTTCTCTCCATTTATTTCGATCTCTGTCCATACACATACTATATATGTCTTTGCTTACTTTTTAGTAATATTGTTGTATCATCACTTGTGCTTCCGTTTGATATTATTGCAATAATTGGCGGCTTGGATGAAACATGGACTCTCCATTTCATTTGTGAGGGGGTACCGAGAGAGTCTTCTCTTTGTTAGAGTCAATAGGGAAGAACTCACTATGAATAACTTAATAACTATGAAATTACAATTGGGGTATAGTTCTAGGGACTACTTGTACTACAAAAAGAGATGTGGTAGTGCAGCAACACTGCACGAAATCAAATATCCTGCCGATGCAGAGGCTATGATACAATGTAATGAGCAGGAAAGACAGGTCAGGTTATTATGTTCCAAGGAGAAAAAAGTAGATGTAAATGTGAACATAACCCCCATTAAAGTAGCAAGAGTTAGGCAAGAAAATATAGAGGATGATGATGATGACATGCCAATTGATGCTTACAAGAAATGGCTACAGAACATGCATAAGGAAAACAAATACACGGGTAAGTGTTATGTTTGACTCCTATATATTGAATAATGGTTGTATTATATTATATTGGAGAGGCCTTGTACTAATAATAGATTGGTTGTAGCAGATTTGAAAGATACTGAGAGGGAGGACACTCAAAAGACTTACAAAGAATGGTTGAGGGTGCAAGGATTACTTGATGATATCAGTAATATAACAACTTTCCATAAATTTCAACCTAATTATTGTTACCAGTCCTTCACAAACATATTTTATGTTACAAATGTGACCAATATTTTCTCAAGTAGATGCATATTTAAACAAAAAGTAGAGATGTAGTAGTACTTTCAAGTCAAGATAGCAACCCCACACCACCAGCACATATGAAGCTACCATCTCATGCTCGGCGTGTCATTTCACAGGAAGACAGTAAGTAATGAATATTTTCAGTTTATTGTGAGGTTCATTTTTTTTAAGTATGTGAACAGTTTTTTTGAAGTCCCTCACATTGTTTATATTGTGATGTACAAGACTCCAAAAAGAGGAAGCCACGAGGTCACCTCAAAGGATGGTCAGCAACCAACAAGAGAACAAAGGAGGGATGTCAGAAGCTTAAAGTCGAGTTCTCTAGGCTTGGAGGACCTGTAGGTCCAAACAAACGCATATTTATTGATGAAATAGTACTGTTCACCAGGAAAAGAGCCCCTCTCATCGGAGTAAGGACATGGAGAGATATCCATGTAGATGTCAAACTTGCCATAGTATCTGATGTGATGGTAAGCTACTCATATGTTTTTGGTTGCATGCATTAATTGCTTTACCAAATCATAATTTAAGAAGTGATGATACTCCTAATGAGCAGGCTAAGTGGGACATTGAGAATAATGAAGAAAACAGAAACAAGATATGGACTATTGCTAATGATCGTTACAAAGGATGGCGATCAACATTTAGTGCTACCTACAGGGGGTACACCACTTATGAAGAGAGGATGCAAAATAAGCCAGAAGAATTAGACATTGTAGAGTGGCACTATCTCGGTGTCGTATTTTTGACTCAAGAATTCCGTGTTTTTGCTTTGCCATTTTATAACATGAATGTTATGTTTTGTGCATTGCTGATTTTTTAAAAATCAATTCAATGCTGGTTGTGTGCAGAGGATTAGCAATAAGAATTCTCAAAATCAGCAGCAGAGAAAGATACACCATGTTACAGGATCAAAGGGTTTCTCTCAACTGAGCCACGAGAAGGTAAAAACGTCAGAAACACATGTGCATGATTCCCTAAATGATGAATTAATTGTGGCTCTTTTGTTACAATCTTGTCTAATTAGAGGGACCCAGTAACTGGTGACGAGCCAAATGATATGGAGTTGTTTATTATGACCCACAATAAGAATGGAGTATGGACAAGCGACGAATCTAGGAAAGTCTATGTGAGTATATTATAGTTTTACAACCCTTATTGATCCAAACTGCTCATGCATAGTTTCAATTTAAATTAAAAAAATGTCCTGTTGTTAGGAAAATGCAAGCAGCAAACTTGTGGAGAGGGAATCAAGGTCTGATGGACCTCCCGTGATAGAAATGGAGTGCAACCAGATTTTCCAAAGAGCCTACAAGGAGACCACAAGCAGCAAATCGTACAAGATGCATGCTAATGGTTACCTTGCAAGGTACCCAACTAGAAAGGACCTACTGTCTGCGGAATACCAGTTCAAACTCCAGCAGGAAGAGGCACTCATGCAAACGTTTACAAAGCTGCAAGAAAGACTTGAAGCTCAAGATGCTGACAGGGAAGCTGAAAAGGAAGAACGCAGGCGTCAGATTGAACAAATAAACAAGGAAAGGGAGGCCGACAGAGAAAAACTTAAGCAAGCTTTGGCAATGATTCAAGCAGCGCAACTACAGCCTCCAGTACAACCAACGATTCAAATAGCACAAGAATCACCTTCAGTACAACAGGTAAAATTAACAACATCTTTTCATAGTTTATTGAACTGAAAATCGTGATCTTGAACCCAATTCGAAATGCAGGCTACCACAGTTGCTGTTCAAACTGAAGATGTTCCTGCTACAACAGACATGGAGGTAGATCCGGCAGCAAGTACAGAACTAGATCAAGGCATGGCCGATACTCAGCAGGTAGTTTGATGAAAATTGACGAATATTTAATTGTAACATGCATGAGGTATTTTTTTGGTAGCCTCCAGTACAACCAATGATTCACCACCAACCATTGATTCTTTCGCAGGACATCAAAAATAACATCCTGGGACAATCAAAGCCCTCTTCGGCCACACCTAAAGGTAACTCTAGGGCGGGGCGCGCGCTTAGAAGTTCTGTATCCAAGAATAATGCACGGAATTTGGCAAACGCAAACAAAGCAGGGAATTCGACAAACGCAAACAAAACATCCCGAGACAATCAAGGGAAGGTGACTAGTTCTTTTGCTACAATAAAACAAGTGCAAGAAGCGCCACCAATAGGAGAAAATCAAACAAAAAGAACACACAGGTACTATAGCTGATTCTGCCCAAGTCCTGACAATTTTTGGTTAAATAGAGTTTCAGGTCTAGTTGTTCAACATATTATGGCTGATTCTGCCCAAGTCCTGGTAGGATTGTCCTGTTTATATTGTCTAGCTTGTTAATAGTGAAAGCAGCTCAAGATGATAATAAGAAAATTGTAGACAACCTCCTTATGTTGACTGTGCTAAATTTTGGTGACCAAATGCCTGCTAGTTTAGGAGATGTAGAGTTTACAAGTTTTTTTCGTCGATTTTTGCATGTCCTCCGAATGGATCTGAAATAATGTACTATCTAGAACTAATTATTTTGGGGCTCATTAATTAACTTTAAAATTTTAGTTTAACTAATGCATGTCAATGATTTTTTCAGGAGCAAGCTTGAGTTTGAGAAGGAGCATGCAAATGGTGGGATGATGGTGAAGAACAAGGCAACCTGATCTGGCTACTGCTGTCGACATTGGCCATATAATTCGAATGCTCTGAAACAGTTTTGTGTTGGATACATGTGTTACACCAATGGTTGTGTTAATGTCCTTGTTTAGTTTGACATGGGCTGGTGATATACATTATGGGCTGGATGATATAGTATGATACAAACTAATTATTATACATGTCGATGCTTCATTCATAATATATTTGTTGCTGCGTGATTATTGTTTTAAGCTACCAACCAAAGCGTTGCAACGTGAATTATTATTATATTTGTTTGGCGGTGCAATTTATAATAAAAAGCAAAACAAATGGTGTTGCAATATATGATCGTGGTGTAGCGTGGCAATAGACAAATATCTCTTGCAACGTTAGTAGACACAATAGTGGCAATAGAGGTCTCACATATAGCAACCATGTATCTTGTGTGTCGTGGCAATAGAGGGCACATCTATAGCAACAGAATTAAATAACGTGGCAATAGAAAGTTGATATGTCACAACACACACAAGGTAACGTGGCAATAGAGGAGCTCTCACTAGCAACAAATTTGGGTAGCGTGGCAATAGCATTTCCATCTATAGCAACAGACACATGAAACGTGGCAATAGCATGTACCATCTGTAGCAACGGTTCTAATAACCGTGGCAATAGCATGTACCATCTGTAGCAACGAACCCAAGTGACGTGGCAATAGAGGAGTTGTCAGTAGCAACGAACACAAGAACCGTGGCAATAGCATGTACCATCTATAGCAACGAACCCAAGTGACGTGGCAATAGAGGAGTTGTCAGTAGCAACAAACACAAGAACCGTGGCAATAGCATGTACCATCTGTAGCAACGAACCCTAGTGACGTGGCAATAGATTAGCTCTCTGTAGCAACGGATCTATACAATGTGGCAATAGAGGAACTCTCTATAGCAACCAACCTAATCAGCGTGGCAATAGCTTGTCCCACCTATAGCAACCATGTAGGATACTGTGGCAATAACCTGTTCTCTCTTGCCATGGTTTTTCACCGTGGCAATAATGACGCTTGCAACACTACTCTTGTGTTGCTATTACACTTTGTTGCTACAAGATCATCATGTAGCAATAGACATCACTAGCAACACCTAGAGCGTTGCAATTGCTACTATTGCCACACCCATAATGGTTGCTATTGGTCCTATCCCAACACCCAATTGTGGTTGCGAAAGAGTCAAAAGTGTTGTAATAGAGGGTTTATGTGTCGCAACAAAAACAGAAACTGTGGCAACATGCTATTGCTACCGTCACAAGTGCAACGACTTTCTACCAAATTAAAAAGGTAGCAATAATACTATTGCTACCATTTTTTGGTCTTTTGCAACTATTTTTAGGCGTTGAATTTGGGGTGATAGTTAGTAGTGGGTGTAGTAGCTTATGTGTGTTTGTCACTATCCTAAATACCATTTTCTTACCCCTGCAATTGACTAATGGTTATTCATAAATACATTGTGGATCATTATCATCATTATGCTAGCTAATCACATAGGCCTGCCTTCCTTTGGGAAAATATAAATCACGATACCCGAATACCACCGGGTGAAATGCTACAATGATAGATCCGTGCGCTTGTGGATTGACTATAGCAAACACATGAATCCATCTATCATCTGATGTCTCTTAACGTGGTCATTGAGAATATTATTTATTCTTAGTGATTGTACTATGAAATGCCAACAAGCATTTCTGGTGCCATTACCGGAAATAGGTTATTATCTATTTCTAGTAATGTCATTAAGAAATATCAACAAGCATTTCTGGCGCCGTTGCCGGGGAAGGCATGGTTTTTGAAAAAATAAAAATATCATAAAGCTAGCATATGATGATTATAACCACATGTATGAATGATAGCCCTAGTCTTTGCAGGCTAACTCTTTTGTTTTCTTCCTATTGTGGATGAAAATAGGGATAGTATATGATCGGTCGCAACCTACCGAACAACTTCGTTGACAATCCGGAGGTGTTGATCAGAAAGAGACGGTCCCGCACCGTTACACCTGTCGCTAATCCACCGGAGGTTGAACCCATCATCCCCGTACCAACCTCATCAACATTCATGGCCTAGACACTCCGTGACTACTCAACCCCAGCAGTGGGCAATGTCCCCACTGGGCCAGCAATCAACGTTGGAGACAAGAATTTTGAGATCCGCACTGGCCTCATCACGATGGTACAGGCCAATCCATTATGTGGATTGCCAAGCGAGGATGCCAACGCACACCTTCAAAATTTCCTAGAGCTGTGTGACACCATTGTCATCAAGGACGTGGTGCCTGACACAATCAAGCTCTGCCTGTTTCCTTTCTCCCTAGTGGGGAAGGCGAAGCAGTGGTTCTACAAAGATAAAGCTCAAGTCAGCACCTAGAGCAAATGCTCCACTGCGTTCCTCTCGCGTTTCTTCCCAATGGGCAAAACCAATGCCCTGCGGGCAAGAATCTCCAATTTCAGCAGAATCCAAATGAACCAATTCCTGAAGCGTGGGAGAGGCTGCAAGAATACATCCTTGCCTGCCCACATCACGGCATGGAAACATGGCTCGTACTTCAGAACTTCTACAATGGTCTTACACCTATGTGTAAGGGCCATCTTGATGCCATTCTTTGGAGGGGCATTTCGCGTCCCTCATCGTTGAAAAGTCAAGCGCTCATCGAGAAGATGATCGAGAACCAAGCATGGGGAGAAGACAGAGCCCCAACAAAAAGAGGCATGCACAACGTCAAGGAGACGGACATGCTAGTTGCAAAGATGGACCTGTTGCTCAAACGATTGGGAGATCAAGCTGCCGAGAAGGAAGCCATGAACAACACTCTACCACCTCCAGAAGCATTGATGACTTGTGAAGTCTATGGAGAGCTGGGACATTCGGGCAACAACTGCCCCGAAACTTGTGAAGAGCTTGCCTTCATCAACAATGGGTACCATCCGGTAACAACAACAATAATAATAATAACAATAGGTGGAATAACCAAGGACGTCCACAAGGAGGTAATGGTTTCAATTACAATTCCAATTCCAATTATAACTCAAACCAACCTTCTTTAAAAGATTTAGTTCTTGGTCAAGCTAAGATTAATGAATCTCGAACAAGAAAATATCTTACAATGATAAAATGCTAGAATCCATTAGCTCAAAACTTGAAAATTTATCTCTCTGGCTGTTTCGTAATCAATCTAGTTTTAATAAAATGATTGAAACTCAAATTTCTCAAATGTCATCTGCTATCTCACCTAAATCAAAAGAGGGTTTGGCAGAAGCCGAATCCTTCACTGAAACAGTTAACATGGTGACAACGAGGATTGGTAACCCTTGAAGTCATTTTTGCCCAGATATTTTTGTAGAATCACCATTCGTCGCAAAGAAGGCAGATCCTGGGCACCCAACAATCACTTGTGCAATTGGTCCGCACACCTTTAAGAAAGCCTACTGCGATTTGGGGGCAAGTGTCAACATCATGTCCAAAAAGACAAGTGATGCACTAGGATGTTCGCCACTCACCCCCGTCAAAATGCAACTCCAAATGGCATACCAATCCATCAAGACAGCAGAAGGAATAGCAGAAGACATTCTAGTACGGGTGAAGAACAACTACATCCCCACAGATTTCGTTGTTCTGGATATAGGGGAAAGTGAAATCATGTCATTACTCTTGGGAAGACCGTTCCTAAACACAACAAATGCCACCATATCTATGGGAACATGAAGGATCAAGTTCCAACTCCCTGATGAAACAGTACGGTGTCATTTTAACGGTTTCCAAACCGTTAACCCAATCAGTAAAAAGGAAACCCGAAGTCAAGCCCAAGAAGACCAAAGAGCAATGTTCTATGATTCGTATCAAGTACGGATCAACCACCCAAGAGTTGAAGGAAATAGTAATAGATCCCAAAAAGTTCATGAGCCTCCCTCAACTAGCTAGGACCTTGAGAAAACAAAAGCCGGAGCCAATAAAAAAGGCGGCTCCTAAGCAAGATGATGCTCCTAACAGAAGAAGTCTCGAAGGAAAGCCCAAAGCCACTTCTACCAAACAAGTGTGGAGAAGGAAGGAACAACCAACACCAATGCCTTCACCATCAAAGACCACCACGAAGGTCTGGCAGGTGAAACATACACCCGTCAAGGAAAATAGCGAGCTTACACTAGAAGAAATTTGGGAGTAAAAGCAGAAGATATTCAAATCAACCCCGCCTTCTTCAAGACAAGGAGCACCGAAGGTAAGTCAGTAATAAATTAAGTATTTATTTATTTTTGTATAGAATTTATTTACTCAAATAAATATATAGATATATATTGATGAATCTTTATTTTTCCCTTTCCAAAACTATGCAAAGATTGAATTCAATATAAAAATAAATATAGCCTATAAATAAAATCTTCCAACTCATAAAATAAAACTCTTGATTTTAGTACCTCATTTATCCGCCATAAATATACAAAACATATTCCAAAATAATTTTCATTTCTAAAAAAAAAAAGTAAAATAAACTTGGGAAAATTCAAAAAGCGAGCCAACGGGTCGAAACCGACCGAAACACCAACGATGCAGGGCGAGTAACATGACCGTTCTTCGCCACCCCGCCAAAGTTGGGCGACGAGAGGGGCCCACTGGGCGCCGGCCGCCGCGCCGCGGCGACCGCCGCTGGGGAACGCCGCCCGTGCCCCCCCGCCCTCGTGGCGAAGTAGCCGTTGTCTCGCCCCCGTGTCGCCGGTGTTTTGCTCAATAAATACTCAAGGTGCCGGGAGAGCTCACCACCCCTCTCATTCTCACATTTTCACTCTCCCACTTCACCTCTCCATTCTATCTCATCTCCAAGAGCTTGTGCAAGAAACATCTTGCAACCAACAGCCCCAACGTGTCCAAGATCAAGAGCTAGTAAGAATTTGTTGAGCTAACATCACCCTTGTTCTAGTCTTTGTTCTTGTTTCGTTCTTGTCAACATGAGCAGGCTAGGAAGCAAGATCACCGGAGCGTTCAACAAGGCTTTGAGAAGGAGCTCCCGGCTTTCCCAAGGCTCAAGCTCTCACCACACCGAAGCCGAAGGAAGCTCGATGCACGAAGACAACGCTCCTCCTCAAGTCCACCCACATTTGACGATCGACGCAGCTGACGCTCCGTACCTCGACCTACAAGATGCACGAGAGATACAAGCATACCACATGCTTAAAGATCGACCCTTCGCTCACGCACCACGCTTCTCCCAGGAAGCTCTCAAAAAACTAGGTATGGATTCCGAATTCCCTCGCATGTGGAGAGCTGTAGGATGGGCAAAGATAGATCCTCTTGATGAACTAGGCTCTAAAATGCTCACTATCTAATTTCTGTGCACTTTGAAAGTTCATGATGAGGGTATTTCTTTTCGACTTTTTCATACCCACCACTATCGCACATGGAAATAAATTGCTGAAATCTTAGGGTTTGATAAAGCGAAATGCTTAATTGATTTTGATGCAGCCCTTCGCGGGTATAATCGTGATGTTTTCTTCATGCAAATATCTGACATTGATTGTTCTAGTGCTAGATTTGATGCTGTTAATGCAAACATACAACTTCCATCACTAAGGTTTATGCATAAATGGATGTCTAGCACGTTATTCCCTAGACAAGACCCCTGTCGTATTCATGATGCTGAATTAAAATGTCTTTTTGCGATGGTAAAACGAATCAAGATTGCTCCTGTTAAAGAAATGATTAATTGGATGCTAGAAACCATCAAGTTCTCCACTGTTTATTGCACTTCCCTTGTGACACGGATTGCTAGTGGTGTTGGTGCGCTGGAAGGACAGAATGTTCTTTACATTCCTGACCCGCGCCCTGAGATCACGATCCAATCCTTGGTTCAAGGGCATCATATTAAGCTTGATGCAGATGATCGCGAGAAAGTCATTTATTATTTCTCGGGCTATACAATGGAGATTCCGCTTCCTGACCCGGAATACTCATTGTATAAGTCCCATTCACTTACCTTCGTTTGGATCCTTTCCGACGAAGCAGAAGCTCTGTGTCTCGCAGGTCAACCAAGAGGGTAGCAAGAGATGGGGCAGGAACTTCACGATCGCCTGCACCACCACTAGACTTTGTGCAGACCCCTGCACCTGACTTCACCACTGGATTCTCGCCAGGACCAGTACATGGTTTCTTTTCGGCTATGCCGAATCCAGGGTACGTACCGGGCTACCAGTCTGGCTACACCCCGCACCTAGATCAGGCAGGCAGCTCATCATGGACAGGTGCTTACGAGATCTCCTCCGAGTCTGAGGGCATGCCTCCATCACCACGCCGATCCACAGAGGAGCCTCAGACGATCCAGGACCTTGGCACACGCATCCGCGGCCTAGAGGTGAGTAATAAAAATATTCATGATACACTCCACTCCTATATACAGACTGCAGATGAGCGCCACCAGGAGTACCAGCAGGAGTTCACCGACATCCGCGCACGAGAGGAGCAGCGCCGCGCAAAGGAGAGAGCATTTTGGCTCTACTTGGGATATAATCCCAACCCATAGGCTTTGAGCCAGCTTGGGGGAGGACCCCCACCAGGTAAGCCTTTAATTTCCCAAGTCAATTTTCCAATTCCTTTCCTTTCAAAAAAAAAGATAAAAGCAACAAAAATATTCCACTCATTTATTTGACATAAGATGGTGTAGGTTTCTCTTAAGATGAAATGATGAATAGTTGCTTTGTTTATGAATTAGCTTGCACCTAGTTTATAACTTAGAATTCCTTGATGTTTAAGTTTGTTGGCTAATATTGTCTTGTCCTAAAAACTTGATAAGCATGGGTAGCAAGAACATGATCCTTTTTTAAGTTATTGCTGGATATGATATGGTACAAAGAGACTCTACTATAATTTTGTTCTTAGAGAACTTGACATCCCGGAACCTGAATCTAAAAAAAAGGGAGATGAAAAATGGACAAGTGTCCGAGGGCGAGTATAGCCCACATCTCCAGAGAGAGAGAGGAAATAAAAGACCCAAGTCTAGGGTGAGAAGAGCCCACCTCTCCAAAAAAAAAAAAGAGAGAAAATCATACTCTCTCAAGTATATATATATATATGCTGAATAAAATAAACATCCCCGATGGATAGTTACTCAAAAGAATGAAAGAAATAGTAGCTCTACAAAACCGTTCTATCTTGCAATCACCCAAGAATGTGGAAAATGTCATAAGACCCATATGATTCGAGTAATGAGGATAGATGAAAATGCCAACTTATTTAAACAATAAGTGAACACTCTGTTATAAACATGGCACACTTTGATTTATATCGGCATTGAAGCAACTCCTGATCATCAACCAAAACACTTAGCTATTTGCTCGGGACGAGCAAAGGTTAAGCTTGGGGGAGTTGTTGGCGGTCACTATCACACACTTTATACCGCCAACTTAGCTCTAATTAAGAGAGATGAAACACACTTATGCCGAATAAACATTTACTACTCACCTAGTTCCACTTGTATTCGTAGAATATTTGTTTTGCAGGAACAAACATGGAAACAGGTGAGAGTACGCCAAATAAAGAGTAACACGCAACTCAGGGAATACGCTTTGCCAAGGGAAACGTGGCCAGGCCAAAACCGACGCAAAGTGGACCGAAACACCTCCGGAAGGGTGGCCTAGAGTGGGCCACCAGCCCACACGCGAAAGGCACGGCACCAGGCGGGCCATACTCGGGCCGACCGCCGCAGGTGCGGCGGCCGCCCGCCCCGTGGCCCCGATCCCACCGCGCCTTGTCTCCATGTCCGACTCCAGAGGAGTAGAGGTGGTGCATGACGGTGTTTTTCGGCATTTTGGCGCCAAAACTCCCGCCAAGAACCACTTTCATTCCACTATAAATAAGAGGCCACACCCCCCTTCCACAATACAACACACACACCCTTGAGCACTTCACTCATTTTCTTTAGTCCTAGTTGTAGTTTTGAGCAAGGTTGAGCTTCAAGGAGGGCTTGTCTCCTTGGAAGGATCTTTTGGTAATATTAATATTATTATGGAGTTCCTTTCAATATTCAAGTCTTTATATTCATATTGCAATGCGTTCGAACAAGAGTATAGTTACCCTCATGTTATCTTATTAATGTGTGGACTATGATCTAGTTGACATATTAATAGATAGGACTTGGCTAATTATAGAATTAACCGTTCATATGTCGACTCGCTAGAGAGTGGTCGGTTTATGTAGATTATGATGGTTTGGTGTACCTCCGGGTTTACCTTTATCCTTGCTTGTCGATCCGTAGGGGTCGGAGTCCCGGGGGGATTTAGGTAGTTTTCTATACATGTGGACGTGGTGTCCAGGTTTATAGTAATCATCAGAAATGTCGGCATCCCACGGTAGTGAGGTAGGGGGCAGGTGGTGACAGCCCAGTTCCGCCCCTTGTACTCCTCCACGTCCGGATGTTGAGTTGGAGTTCTGAAAGTGTCCATCGGCTAGCAGACTAGCTACGGGCATCTCCTCATCATAAGATCGTAGCCCCATCATGATTTAGCCTCCTCATATGCAAACTAGAGTTCACCCATGTGCAATATTTAGAACCACCTTCTCACTTTAGATTCTCTTTTATCCTTTTCCTTCCCCTAGTGGTGTAGTAGCTTATGTGATGAGGACATGACAGCTATGGATACACCCATGAAGGGTAAAAACATGGTGAGCTCGTTCCTACACTTGCATGATAATTTTTGGTATAATTCACTTGGTTCCACATGTACATGTTATTATTTGAATGTAGGTACAACGGTGTCTCAAAGTGCAAACTCATCAAAGTCCAACATTTGGTTTGACGGCAGCCCGACAGTCCTTCATGGGGAAGGCCATAACTCCTTTATCCGAAGTGTAATTGAGGTCAATGGGAACTTGTTGGAAAGCTGGGTGCTGCGACATCATCTTGGGCTTATCATGCAACCTTGGGACCCTGGTCCAAGTGGAGACACGCTAGAAGGAGATGGAGAACAAGTTAGAGATGCCCAAGGACGTCCTCCTCCTTGGCCACCACCATGCAATAGCTATAAATATGAAAGCATGCGGAAGCTAAACTTGGAACCTATCTCCTATGATGGCATCCTGGTAGGAGGAGCGCAAGCAAAGGAATAACATGAACGCTCTCTACCCTCGCATGGTCGAAGAGGACAAGCATGCGGAAGCTAAACTTGGAACCTATCTCCTACGATGGCATCCCCGGTAGGAGGAGCACAAGCAAAGGAATAACATGAACGCTCTCTACCCTCGCATGGTCGAAGAGGACTTGGTAGAAGTTCAACGCAACGCGCTATTGCCGGTTGCATGGTGATAGGAGCGCCGAGAGCCATTGCATGGATGAAATAATTCCTCTACCACTAGATGAAACAATAATACCTCCTTAGATTACACTCCAATCTTTGCATGGCTAGAGGTCTTTATGCGACCCTATGTTCTTTTTAAATAGCCCTTGTCACACCTTTAGAACTTGGGTTTTGCTTAGATTATTCTGTCAAGAACAGTTTCGCCGTTTATCGGTTTGTAAAACCCCAACTTGTGAGTTTAATTATTTATCCGCAGATTGTCCCATAACCGAGCTGCGTTCTTTCGAAGTTCTTGCTTGTGTTCTTCGATTCGCAGCGGGGATTAGCCTTCTTGGCGAGGTCAACCGGTTGGTGACACAGTTGATAACCTGAGGAGACGTGGTGCTAAGATTGCAGGGTTTGGGTCTTTGTGATCTGAAGCCGGATCGGTGTGTCACTCTCCACCAAATCGATAGTTATCTTAAACTTGACAGAAGATCGGGAACCCCGTCCCCATCAAGTGGTATTCAGAGCCAAGGTTTACCATCAGGTTCGCCTTTATCCTAGTGTAGTTAATTTTGCTTCGCCCTATATATCCAGAAAATTGCCCCACAAAAATATTTGTGTTCACCATTTTCCCTTTATCCCATAACCCGTTGTGTCATTGCAATATTTTTAATTTCAAATTGCTGTATTGAACGGTTGTCCCTCGCGTCGTGTTCGTTGGTTAAATTGTGTCTTTTAGCGTGAACCCAATTGTCAATTTGTGTTCATCTTCGGTTTTGTGGTATTGTTGTCGAGAATAGAAGTTCTAGCAGAAAAAAAAGTCATACAACTACATGGGCATTCATCCAGTACGCTATATTTAGATATCATGCAGTCACATTTTCATAGCTAGTTTTTCTTCCGACCACGCATGCACGTGAAGTATTTTGCTATAATTAGTTTTGTTACATGCAAGTCAATATTAGCCATAGCTTTTCCATGTGAGTAAACAAAGGAAAGGAGCCGTCTGTTATAAAAGATAGAAAAACAGGAATAGAAGGCTCGTTCTATTTTTAGTCGAGGGAGGTAATAAAGAATCGAGTCCAAGAATAGAAAGACCGGCACCCGTACATGGAGGATAGGCTTGCAAGCAGCGCGGACGACTCATCTTCTATGAGTGGTTGTGTTGCGTAGCTTTGTAATTTCTACTGCACTTTTTGAAAAAAATATAAAAAGGCAAAGTGCAAAAAAAAGCCGCACAAAAAGAATTCAAAGAAGGACAAAAGGTAGAAGGTGCAAAAAAAAGGCCGCACCAGAAAAAAAAATAAAGAAAAAAAGTGTAAAAAAATTGAAGTGCTTGGATATTTGAGTACCTGTGTTGAGTTGTATCATATCTTGCTTGAACTAGCTCGTGGACAAATTTAGGCCAGCGACATAGACTAGCTTGGGACTACTTTTCAATCTTGCAATCTGAATTAAATTATTGATATTCCTTGCTACCATATTTTAAGCCTCCCAAGCTCCACATATGCACTTCAGATCAGTATAGAAAAAGATCCTTGCAATCGTGGTGCCACTTCTTCATAGGTATCACAACCAAGCCACCACCGGTTGCCATCCCTGACAGCGTGGTAAGAACTTGGGTAAGAACTTGGTAAGACGTGTGTGAGGTTATGATTCCACCAACTCATAAAAGTTGAGAGAGATTTATTTTGATTTCTAACCATATCAACAATGTGCTTTTGCTAAGAGTTGATTACAGGAAACCATGGCGCAAAAGTTTGCAAGGATAAACCAAATGAACAATGATCGACTATCACATATTGACTATAATCATCAAGGTAAGAGAGGTAAATTTACCATCCCATCCTATTCTGGACCTTATGATGGAGAAACATATTTTGATTGGGAAATGGCTGTAGAACTAGAATTTGATTCTCACCTAGTTCTTGGGATAGATAGAGTTAAACATGCTACTAGTGAATTCAAGTATTTTGCTCAAATCTGGTGGCAAGAACTAGGCAATTTGAATCAGCAACCTCAATCATGGGATAAACTTAAAGAAGCAATGCGTGATAGATTTGTTCCTATTTCTTATAAACGTGATTTGCGCAAGAAATTACAACACTTTGAGCAGGGTAATATGTCTGTCCAGGAATACTATGATGAGTTTCAAAGGTGTAGAATACGATGTGGGATAGTAGAGGACATGGAAGATAAAATTGTTCACTTTTATGGTGGTTTGAGACATGACATACAAGATATTGTTTTTGAAAAAGAGTTTTATACAATCAACCGTTTGTTCCAGCTTGCTTTGGTTGCAGAAAAAGATTTGCAGGGGCAAAAGAACCAGAGCGACATTGACAACGAATTAATCAACCAGGTATTATTAAGGATGGAGCAAACAATTGCAAAGGTGGAGACCATGATGAGTAGCCAAGTGGCCGCTTCTGCCACTGTAGTTACAACATCATCTTCACCACCACCACCACCATCACCCACACCCACTTTGGAGACTGGTACAATTTTAAACTCTACTAAAATTGTACAGCCTGATAAAGAGAGTGCTAGTAGTGAGAACAAAGACACTGGTATTAAAGGTAAAAATTACCAAATGTCTAATTTGAAAGATTCATTTATGCCTAATATAAAATCTGATGTTGTTCAAATTAATGCTGATGTGCTGAATTTGTCCACCACTCATGGTCTAATAGAGCAGCAATTAGTGGACACCAAATCTGAATTACCTTTGTCACATGAAGAATGTTCGACTAAGTTTTGTGATAAAGGAGAGTTGTGTGATAGTGCTATGATCATTCCCATGTCACAACTTGCGAAGGAATTTAATTCTTTTATTTTAGAACAAAACACATGTGCTAAAAATAAGAAGATGCTTCCCATTAATGCGGAAAAAGAAGAGCTAGAATTATTGTCTTCTTTAAATACTTTAGGCTTATTGAGTTTGATACTTTGCGTGCCCTTAATAATTTGGCAGAGGAATTTAAATGTGTTGGAATGCCACGGTTGTCAACTTGTACATATCATTTTATTGGTAAATATAATTATAAAGGAGAGTATATGGTGCATCGTGTCTATATTTCTTCAAATCTGAAATCTCCTTTAACTTTGCATAAATATGATCAACTAGAGGGCTTCAATAGTTATAACCATGTCATATCTAGATTTCCAAGTTTTGTTGTAAAGAAACAGGTTAAATGTCAAGAAGGGGAGCATTGTTGGCAACCACCAACTTGTCCTCCAGGTAAGCTCAAACCGAGGACGGTTTGTTGTCAAGAAGGGGAGAATGATGAGGACATGACAGCTATGGATACACCCATGAAGGGTAAAAACATGGTGAGCTCGTTCCTACACTTGCATGATAATTTTTGGTATAATTCACTTGGTTCCACATGTACATGTTATTATTTGAATGTAGGTACAACGGTGTCTCAAAGTGCAAACTCATCAAAGTCCAACATTTGGTTTGACGGCAGCCCGACAGTGCTTCATGGGGAAGGCCATAACTCCTTTATCCGAAGTGTAATTGAGGTCAATGGGAACTTGTTGGAAAGCTGGGTGCTGCGACATCATCTTGGGCTTATCATGCAACCTTGGGACCCTGGTCCAAGTGGAGACACGCTAAAAGGAGATGGAGAACAAGTTAGAGATGCCCAAGTACGTCCTCCTCCTTGGCCACCACCATGCAATAGCTATAAATATGAAAGCATGCGGAAGCTAAACTTGGAACCTATCTCCTACGATGGCATCCTGGTAGGAGGAGCGCAAGCAAAGGAATAACATGAATGCTCTCTACCTCTGCATGGTCGAAGAGGACAAGCATGCGGAAGCTAAACTTGGAACCTATCTCCTACGATGGCATCCTGGTAGGAGGAGCGCAAGCAAAGGAATAACATGAACGCTCTCTACCTCTGCATGGTCGAAGAGGACTTGGTAGAAGTTCAACGCAACGCTATTGCCAGTTGCATAGTGATAGGAGCGCCGAGAGCCATTGCATGGATGAAATAATTCCTCTACCACTAGATGAAACAATAATACCTCCTTAGATTACACTCCTATGCTGCATGGCTAGAGGTGCTGTATGACCCTATGTTATTTTTAAATAGCCCTTGTCACACCTTTAGAACTTGGGTTTTGCTTAGATTATTCTGTCAAGAACAGTTTCGCCGTTTATCGGTTTGTAAAACCCCAACTTGTGAGTTTAATTATTTATCCGCAGATTGTCCCATAATCTGAGCTGCATTCTTTTGAGTTCTTGCTTGTGTTCTTCGATTCGCAAGCAGGGATTAGCCTTCTTGGCGAGGTCAACCGGTTGGTGACATAGTTGATAACCTGAGGAGACGTGGTGCTAAGATTGCAGGGTTTGGGTCTTTGTGATCTGAAGCCGGATCGGTGTGTCACTCTCCACCAAATCGATAGTTATCTTAAACCTGACGGAAGATCGGGAACCCCGTCCCCACCATTATGTGTGTTTGTCACTATCCTGAATACCATTTTCTTACCCCTGCAATTGACTAATGGTTATTCATAAATACATTGTGGATCATTATCATCATTATGCTAGCTAATCGCATAAGCCTGCCTTCCTTTGGGAAAATATAAATCACGATACCCGAATATCACCGGGTGAAATGCTACAATGATAGATCCGTGCGCTTGCGGATTGACTATAGCAAACACATGAATCCATCTATCATCTGATGTCTCTTAACGTGGTCATTGAGAATATTATTTATTCTTAGTGATTGTACTATGAAATGCCAACAAGCATATTTCTGGTGCCGTTACCGGAAATAGGTTATTATCTATTTCTAGTAATGTCGTTAAGAAATATCAACAATGATCACTATGTGGGTGATAAGCAATGTGTAAACATGGTGTTTATACAACGTTTATCTGCGATTGCACCCTACATTTCGGGACGTGTGGTAGATGGCGGGAGTGGCAGTCCTGTTGAGTCCTTTGGATCCACCCTCCGAATGATAGGCCAAGTTGAGCCATAATTACGGTGATGATCAAGTTTTGTCCTTGATTGTCATTAGTAATGCTTACCATGTGTAGATGTATTGCAACCTTGCCATGATAGCTAGATGTATTGCACTAATTGTAGTATCTATTGGCATATGATTAGGAGTATCTTAGGAATATTCTTTCTATTCTTTCTATAACATGTTAATAGCTCGTATGATACTAGTGGCATATGATGATCTTAGACTTGGATAGTTATCATTTATTATTTATGTTTATCTTGTGACTTATCCTGTTAAGAGTATTGTTAGATGCATATGGCTACTCTGCATTATACAACTGCAAGTGGATCTCATAATTAAATCACAATATAAATCATTAGACACCTCTCCCTCTCTACTTTCCATAGACTCCCCTTCCCTATGGTAAAATATAAATACGATACCTGGATTACTCTCGGTGAAGTGCTACGATGGTATTTCTATCTGTGCGCTTGCAGATATCATGTTCATTCTTTTATCAAGGCCTTATCAAGAATACCATACCCGCATTTCTTAGGGCGTTATTGCTAGGGTGACAGACTAGTGTGTAGGTAATGCCTAGAAATGAGTGGTATACCTTGAGTACATATCCTAGTGAGATTAGCTCCACTATGGATAATGATACTAAGATTACACCCCACAACTAACACCGCCTAATTCCGCCTTTGTTGGATTGTGAGATTAATTCCACATCCAAGCTAACATGATTAGATAGATACCTTATATATTTCTTTCGTCTTCCTAGTTTGGATCGTGTAAGAAATATCAACAGTGGGGTCGGTCATAAATGAGAGAAGTTTTTCCAAAAGCCACAATCAACCAAACGGCCTTTTGACTTCTTCACAATTGCTTTTCTAAAGCTACTTTTGCAGAAACCAAACCCACAACTATTTTTTCAAAAGCTACACGCCAACCAAACACACCCTAAATATTCCAAGGTCTCCAAAATCCTTTTGGTGTGGATAGAATACTCCACTTGGCAAGATGGTCTTTTGTTTTGTGTTTGTCACTTTGCTACAACAAAAAAGTGAAATGTAGTAATCTAATATTTGAAGGACTCCCCTAGGTACTTCATAAAAAGATAGCAAAAACATGGATAGCTAGTTAGCACTAAATTGATGAGGACATTGTTGATTGCCCATTGTTGAACACTGTCGATTGCCCACTTCGGAAGGAAATGGGGTGGTCAATGCCAGTTTGGATCAAAATTCTAGAGATCAAAGAGAGATATCGTACTTTATAGTTGGCAACCTTAAATTGATATGATTTATATGTCCAAATATTTAATATAAGTTCTCCAATCTAGTTTCAGATAGCTAATAATAATGTCAGAATATAGACAATGTCAACATCAAAGTTATAGTACTTAGACAAGATATACAACTTCGCAGTTAATACTTTTTTTTACTTTGTGACCGTTAAGCGTGTCAAATAAGATTTATAAATGTGGGTTAAAAGAATGGCATGATAGACAAGCCCATCACTGTTGATTGCCCTCTGTCCGATCTAGATCTAGCAATGATGCCCGGTAGTTTAAATCTGGCAATGATACATGAATGTAATGTAGTGTTAATTCATCTATAAGAAGATTTGTCTATGGCCACTTCGCCAATCTCTGAACAATATGACAGGTTAATCTTTCGGAAACGTCCATATAGATCTTTGTTCCTCCATGTTTAGATATACCATAGAATATATTTTCATGTTGTGTTCATTTAGTATTATAGATATTGTTAATCTTTTCTACAGAGTTAGTCAAATTTAATAAAGTTTGACTGACATAGATTCATTCAGGGATCGAGTAGGTAGTAATTACGGCGCAAGATGTACTACCCACAAATGCCACGACGACGGTGATGACAAGTTTTTCTCCACACCGAGGACGTACGGCGAGTACGTACGAACAGACAACGTCGTGTCTGCTAACCGGAGAAAAACTTGGCTGCAGGGATAGTTCGTTCGTGCCGGCACACCGACCTGGATCTACCCAATATGCATGGGACCTGTTTATTGTGCCCTGTTGCTGCATGTTTACTTTAATGTGGTCGGCCTGCTGGGTTTGTTTTTTCGTCTTTAAGTTACATGCATGGGACCCTGCTAAAAAGTGTCAGTTGTACGGTTGTACCAGAAACACGTACACGTACAGCCGATCTATCGATAGATCAAGGTTGCTTCTGGAGTTTAGCGTAAGTACGTGCCATTGTTCTTCCAACGTCTTAATTCGCTACACATGCCCTCTCTCTGCCTGGCCTTTTCCATGTTTACGTGTATGTGCAGGGAATATCCGTCGGTAGTCCTTTTGATTACCATGATTAGACATGCTTATCTATTTATTATACTATAATGGCACAGTTGTTTCTATTTTTAGAACTAGCACCACCATCCGTCGGATCTCGCAACCAGGGGCTAGGATTCAAAGTTTGTCACAAAGTCTTACACCTGTAAGACCCCCGACGCCCACGCCGCGAGACCCCGCAAGACCCCGACGCCCACGCTGTGGCCGAATCCACGGAAATCACGGGGTCAAAAAAAAACGATTCTCTAACCGGTATCCGCGGCCGATCAGCTCTGGAACAACATCTAAGCTCTATCCCGCCATCGCCGTGCATCACCGCCCGGCAGGCAGTGCAAAGCATCACCGCCCGGCGACGCAGATCGGCGGAGGGTGTAGTGGTGCGGAGGAGACAAAGGGCGGCGGGGTCGTGGACGTGCGGGATCGACCGGTCGTGGACGGCGGACGGACTCTCATCGAGGGTTCAATCTACTCGCCCGGCGTGAGGTCGTGGACGTCGCGGCTCTAACCGGGCGCGCCCGGCGTGAGGTCGTGGGCGTGCGATCCGCCCGGCGACGGTCGAACCTCTAACCGCCGACCGTCCGGCGTGAGGTCGTGGACGTGCGATCCGGCCCGGCGACGAAGCTCTAACCGGCGAGCGCCCGGCGTGAGGTCGGCGGTGGCGATCTCAGTAATAACCGTAAGTATATTACCTTTAACAGCGATAGAAAATGCCTCTACACACACGTTCATCGAGGGTTAAATCTACTCTAAGAGATTAAATATTGCCCGTATAAGGTTTCGTTCCTCTTCGTCCTCCTCGCCGGCGCCCTTGCTGCCTCTTGCTGTTAATCGCCGGCGCTCGCGTCACCTCCATCTTCGTCCTCCTCAACGGCCCCGGTGGCTCCAGGAGCCTCTTCGGGAGAAGAGCAGCGGCGGGTCCGCGCGGAGCGTCTCCTGTAAGCAGTCGCACTCTCAAACGAAACGATTGTACTCGCTCGGTAGATAATCAGAACATTGTTTCTTTATTCTTTTTCTATCTACTATTCGAATGATTAATTAACTTTTCATAGGCTATGCATTGCAATGCTGAACTGATTTTTTTTTATTGGAGTACAATGCCCTTGCTGGAAAGTGCCACCTTGCACAACCCCACACGCGCACGCCATGCATGGATATATACAATGCTGGGAATATGAATGCGGTTGCGGTATCCCTCGCCGAGGTTGTCGGCCAAGTACTCGACCGAGGGCGATGATGGACTTCTCCTCCAAGTGGTGATTCACCGCTGGCGAGGCCAAGTTGGTCGCCCGCACCGTTGAGCTTGTTGCGGGTGGCGCCGAGGCGATGCAGATGGACTTCTCCGCCCGGTTGGCGCCCATGTCGATCGTCGTCGGGCGGCGTCACCGACCCGGCCGGCCATCGTGAAAACGGGGTAGAGAGGGGAGTGTGTTTGGAGAGCGGAGTGTTGGAGAGCGGACCGAGACAAGGGGGTTATGTACGTATAAATAGGACTCGGCCCGCGGTTTCACGAGGGAACAGTTGAACACAAATGATAGAAAATTAAGATTGACACGCATCATAATAAATAATAAACCGATTCAAGGAAACAAGAGAACCCAAATTAATGAAAGATAAAGAGATTGCCATGCAACAGATTAACCAACAACCGAACCATTAGCAAATTAACCACACGGATCATTGTATCTTACACATCCACACAGATCAGAAGACAGAAATTAACATAAACAAATAAAAGAAGAGAACCTAGGCCGCCTTCTTGGCCTTCTTGGCCGCGCGCTTGGCCGGCTTCCTGGCGGCCGCCTTCCTGGCCTCCTCCTCCGCTTGGCGGGAATCCCCTCGGCGAGGGTATCGGCCGCAGAGTCGATCCGAGGGCGAGGTTGGCCCTCTCCTCGAGGGGCAGATTCACCTTGGCAGCCAACGCCGCCGGCCCGCCATTCAGCTTGGTGAGGGCGGCGAGGAGGAGGTCCACAAAGAAACTTCATCTCTTCCCGGGTGGCGGCCATGTCGACGATCGTGGGCGGCGAGTCCGGGCTTTCCCGTGAGAGGGGCATGAAAGAGAAGTTAGTGTTGATAACGGGGGGGGGGCGCGAGGGGACGGGTATAAATGTGGCGTTTCCAAAAGACGGTTCCTCGGAAAACGTGAACCGGCGACCGCCGCGCCCAATGGCCGCCTCCCTCGGCACTCAACGCCGATCGTATTTTCCAAAGCACAACCGACAAGTTAATTATTTTTCCAAAGAACAAGTTAAGATTCAAATCAAATTTTAATTTTAATCGCTCTCTTTGAACCGCAAACAAAACAGATTCAGGGGACGGAGGGAGCAACACACAGCAATAATATATATAATTTTTATTTATTAATATATAAAAACATAAAAAATAGAACATATAATAAAAATGATAAAAAAAGAGGAAGGCCGCCGCCTAGTCCTCGCCCTCCTCCTCCTCCTCCGCGCTAGCGTCGCCCTTCTTGGCCAAGGCCTTGAGGACGATCCCCGCCACCGCTCCACCTTGGGGGCGTAGTGGTTCATCTTCTCTTCCGTGGGTGGATCCACCCTTGAAGAAGACCATGGTCGTCCGCCCGGCTCCTTCAAAGATCCCGAAGGCGGGACGGAGACGATCGAGGGTGAAATCCTCTCGATCACCTCCCGCATGCGGCGGCGACCAGCAAAGGTCATCGGCCGCCGCATCCGGCCCGGGTGGCCGAAGGTCCATGCGGCGGTCCCGCTTTAGGAGAGGGTGGGACGTAGTTGGAGTCGGAGTCGAGCCGGAGCCGGGGACGCCGGCGCCGGCGCCTCCACCACCGATTCCTTGCCCTTGTCCTCCGCCGCTCCATCTCCTCCCCTGGTGCGCTTGTTGATCCCCCGAGCCCGAGGCAGCCATGGCGCTGAAGAATGCAAAGAGAATGTGGCCGGATGATCGAGAAGCTGGAATGGATGAACGCCATGATCGAGGGTGTGCTAAATTAAATAGAGAGTTAGCCGGCTGCTCCACTTCCCCACGATCGAACGGCGCCAAAGCAACCGCTTGGAATTTCACGATCGCCGGTTGGAATTCGCACGATCTCTCTGCTGGCCGAGCGTTTCCCGCGCCGTACGGTTTTGCGCTTCGAATTCCTGGGCCGCGTTTCCAATGGCGCGCGGACGACAACAGAGTCTCCACCTTCATTGATCACTGTCGAGCCCACACATGAACCGGCAGTGATTAACAAATCGGTGAAACAAATAGTTATATCTGGTAAAAAATCGATTTATTAAAATCATTAATTTTATCTCGGCGTTAATGCATTGAGATTTCAACTAACCCCGTTCGCCTGCCACATACACTCCGTATTATAAATTTTCATTTTAGTAGTACGTATATAGGCTGCCGAGTAGGTCATGGCCTATGATACGTCACGGCTGCAGCCTTGAGAATCGTGTTGCTCTAGTCTTCATTACCGGTTCCGCTTAATTAAACCGACAGTGTCTCTCGCTTCCCATGAGAAAAAGGCCGAGCACCCCGCCGCCGCGCCGACGGGTTATATCAATGTCGGTAATAACACCG
Source organism: Hyparrhenia diplandra (assembly GCA_015847255.1). Classification (NCBI taxonomy): domain Eukaryota; kingdom Viridiplantae; phylum Streptophyta; class Magnoliopsida; order Poales; family Poaceae; genus Hyparrhenia; species Hyparrhenia diplandra. The sequence goes on from JADLZK010001250.1 coordinate 161,846, forward strand.
CCGGTGCACTTCAAAGACGGCAAAGTGATCACATATATCACCGCCGTGTACCACTATGGGGCAGTGTTATGGAGTATCACTGCCGAGTTAAAACTAAGAACCGGCAGTATTTTGCATTGTCAACGGGCGAATAGTACGCCCTGACGGCCTGAACCTGCACAATTGCAGGAAGGAGCACTGTTGCCTCGTTCTCCGTACCACGGCCACGGTGCTTGGTTTATGCCGGTGCCAATTATCCGGCAGTGAACTTCCATATCACTGCCGGGGTTTAGGGTTGAAACCGGCAGTGATCAGTCCGTACCACGGCTCGCCTATAAAAACGGCTAGTGCGGCCCTTAGGTTTGCAATTCAGTTCTCTTCGTCCTCTTTCTTGATACTCTTGATTCAGTTGCCTATTCTTCTTCCTCGATCTTCTTTGCTACTCTCCACATACATATCTATGGCCTCTCTATGGGAGAAAGCCCTTCACGCATGCATATCGTTCTTATGCATCTTAGGCCACCAAAATGGTTCACACACAAGAGGTGCTATAAGAGTCTTATCAAGATTGAGCAAATAAGGTTAGAACAGTTGTGAGATTCACGGAGCCATCCGGTTTTGTGTGCTTGAGAGGCTGGACAGCTAGATTTACATGTCCATATAAGAGACATGGCATTCTCCGGATAAGATCATATCGATTTATGAAAATCTGCTTCAATGAAAATCTCCTTTGGTGATCAAAGCAGATTTTCATAGATTAACATGATCTTCTCTTGCGAATGCCTATGCATGCTGTCATTGGACGCAACCACAGCTTGGCCATTACAGATAATTATCTGTAAGGCATCCTTGCTGTGGATTCAATGTAAATCCAGAGTTATGCCCTCCTTGTAAGATCGAGCACAAGAAACCTCACAGAGCACCGATGGGACCTCAACGGGCACCGATGGGCTTTCAAAATCCCATCGGAATTTCATCGGCAAGAACCACATTACCTTCGACGTTTTTTATTTTAAATGTGTTTGTACATTTTGATGAGAACATTGATCTATTCGTGGAAAGGTCTTTGTTATCATATATGTAACTTTTTTTCAAGGTCTTTGTTATCATATATGTAATCGGATATTGTAATCGGTTTGCTCCTCTATATATATAATCGTGTGTTCCTTTCCAATGGATGTTTGCATTTATATATCATAATACGGCGCAGTTCTTATTTTTTTCGACGCCCTTCTTATCTTTCATGGACGAACATAAATATATAAATGCTCTATGTACTAACCGAAAAGTTGGTAAACATCATTGAAACGCACAACTCAGTGAAAAAGAAAAGGTCCAAGTAATCTCACGGGCAAAGGAAAGATAATCGGTTCGGTTTGAAATATATCACCGCTGGGTTTTAAAAGAGCCCCGGCAAGAAAAGACAACACTACCGGTTTGCAAATACGAAACCGATAGTGATCAGCCTTTCTATCGCGTTTATCACGTAGGAAAATCTAATAATAAAAATATGGATCGGAAAAGACCTAAGATCTTGTGTGGGGGCATAATTTGGGTGTACAAGGTTGTAAAACAAAATTCAAGACATTTCTACATTGTGGGAGTAGACAAGCTTCACAAAGGTACATGACCCCTTTCATCGGAAGCATGACCGACAATTACATCCATAAGCTATGCTAGGTCATCTTCGTTCCGGTGTGGTCTCGGCCTCAAACTTTTTCTTAGACGTGCACATGCCACGTGTGAAGGGAGCACGATGTTTGAGATTTTTCGGACAAGGTTTGGTATTTTTTTCAATTAAATTGAATTTCTACGACGACACCGAGTAATTACAGGTTGAACTGGGGTTACCCACTAACAGAGCCAGAATGGTGCCAAAATTTCCCACATGGTCTCATGTGTCCTAGGAGGCAATTCAAAGGTGTAGGTTGATGCAAAATTCATAAGTTTTTAAGCTTTAATTAACCTCCTTCTATCGCGTTTATCACGCACGAAAAATCTAATAATAAAAATATGGATCGAAAGACCTAAGATCTTGTGTGGGGGCATAATTTGGGTGTACAAGGTTGTAAAAAAATCAAGACATTTCTACATTGTGGGAGTAGACATGCTTCACAAAGGTACATGACCCCTTTCATCGGAAGCATGACTGACAATTACATCCATAAGCTATGCCGGGTCATCTTCGCTCCGGTGTGGTCTCGGCCTCAAACTTTTTTTTCTTAGACGTGCACATGCCACGTGTGAAGGGAGCACGATGTTTGAGATTTTTCGGACAAGGTTTGGTATTTTTTCAATTAAATTGAATTTCTACGCCGACGACACCGAGTAATTACAGTTGAACTGGGGTTACCCACTAACAGAGCCGCAGTGGTGCCAAAAATTTCCCACATGGTCTCATGTGTCCTAGGAGGCAATTCAGTGTGTAGGTTGGTGCAAAATTCATAAGTTTTCAAGCTTTAATTAACCTCCTTCTATCGCGTTTATCACGTAGAAAAATCTAATAATAAAAATATGGATCTAAAAGACCTAAGATTTTGTGTGGGGGCATAATTTGGGTGTACAAGGTTGTAAAAAAAATTCAAGACATTTCTACATTGTGGGAGTAGACATGCTTCACAAAGGTACACATGACCCCTTTCATCGGAAGCATGACCGACAATTACATCCATAAGCTATCTTTGGGTCATCTTCGTTCCGGTGTGGTCTCGGCTGTTGCATTTCTTAAGCGCAATCACTAGAAACAGGTTTAGAACCCATCTCTAATAACGGCGCCAGAAATGCGCCGTTGACATTCCTAAGTGAAACCACCGTGTCGGTGATAACACTAGGTACATCAACGGTGATAGATCTTGCCAAATAAGATATTCATCCGCAAGCATACGCAGATCTATCATTGTAGCATTTCACCCTAAGTATTCGTGGTATCGTTATTTATATTTTTCCCAAAGGAAGGCATGGTGTAAAAGTCTCTAATTCGACATGGTCAAGATAACACGAATGCATAAAAGACCAATGCTCATAATAGGGGTAAAATAGGATAGGTAGTAGGATAACTTGACACACACACTCAAGCCAATCTCAAGGATAAAGGTAAAAGAAAGAATAAAAGAATAAGTCTAATATGGAGCAGCATATCCTAGATAGTCATGTCAAGATAGCAGATACACACATGTTTTACTGTTAGAGATTCTAAGTCAAGAAAGCCAAGGTCTCTGCTAAATTACTTCGGGCACCGGCCCACGCCCAAAGGACGTTGTCCGCAATTGCACCGCGCCACACCCGAACGTGGAGGGATTACAAGGGACGGACAAGGTCGTCACAACCCAACCCGCCTACCCCTCAACCGTGGGATGCGCCACAAAAAGATAGGCAACCCTTAGTCTACACACCACGCCTACACTAGTGATTATCACTCTAGCGTGTTAACAAGGCTTACCCGTCCCCCGGGTCCTTCTACTAGAGCGCCGCCCCGAAGGAACGACTATCAATCCCGCAACCCAACATTAACCAAGTCTAACTCTAGGTAGAACTCATCGTATCGATCTAGCTCTTGGTCTAAACATGTATGTATGATAAATTAAGCACAATATTCTATATGACAAGATCATGATATAAGAACTATAGACAAGTTCATCAACCAAGATTATATCGCAAGAACTTTGCTCTAATACAAGAACATGACTATATTGATAAGTAGAGAACAAGAACAAGATGAAGAACTCTAAATTGCTCATACCGAATAGCTCCAAAATGTCTTGCTCTCCTTTTATTATCCTTGCCAAACTCCTCCTAAGTACAAACTAAGAAGAAGAAGAAGAAGAAGAAGAAGAAGAAGAAGAAGAAGAAGAAGAAGAAGAGGGAGAGAGGCTCTATTGTGTGGTGTGTGTTACAAGTGAGAGAGTGCCCATCTATTTATAGGACCTTCACCATGGGATCCTATCTTGGCTAAGCCATTTGGTACTAATCCTCGCACCGTCTTCTGGGCAAGCAAACACCGCCTCCAGACTTTTCAGGTCGAGATGGGCCGCCAGGACGAAGATGGGCCGATTTGGCCTCCGCGATGGTGCGGGCGCACCCTAAGGTGCGCGCGCACCCATATGATCTCCGTTTGGGCTGAAACTTTGCATGAGCACGTGGGCCTCGGAGTTAGCTTCGTTTCGAGTATTCGTTCGCTGAAATCCGATTTCGTATGAGAAAGTTATGCCCAAAACATTGAACCCATGTCCTGCGGCCCGTTTATCATTTCATGTTGGATTCGAGCCTCGACCTCTTGGGCTTGTGTTTGGATATTGATATTTTATGGGCTTTTCTCCTCTCTTCTCCTTGCTTTGCTTATGTCCATTTAGGGCCTTGTTATCTTTTATATGTTTTCCAACATTGCCCTTCCATGGAGGGGTTGGCTCGCCCCGCTCGCGTGTTTTGTCCATTTCTCCCTTGGGCTTGATGTTCTTCAGAATGCGCTTTCTAGGGAGGCGCCTTTTGGTATATTTTCCACTTGTTTCTTATATAAATCTGCTCAATAATAATTTGGACACTACAAGTGGAAATATGTGAGTTATAAAAGTATATGTGTGTAGTAAGGTATAGTTTCAACCCCTTATTGGTAGAATGTTGACGTTAAAAATGTGTCGTTGGTGACCGTCAACATCGGCCTCAAACTTTTTTTCTTAGACGTGCACATGCCACGTGTGAAGGAAGCACGATGTTTGAGATTTTTCGGACAAGGTTTGGTATTTTTTCAATAAAATTGAATTTCTACGCGACGACCCCGAGTAATTACAGTTGAATCGGGATTATACATACTTCACAAAAGCATTACAATTAATTGATTACAATTGACACGGTACAATAATCAAAGTGTACAAACACATTAAGAAATAACCACCTCAAAAACACCCTTCTAGCACCTATGCCCGAGGTGGTTACAATGTTACACGTTATGCTTATCGATCTAAGTAAGGCGGATGGGACCTCTCGTGAAGAACCAATGTCTCTCCGTCTGCGGCAAAGGCCCGACAGAGACGGGGCTCTCATCTCCCCGCGACGAAGCACAAGAATGCACGCTACTTGGCTCCTCGCTTTCCGTCTTCCGCAAGTCCATGCAACAATGGCGTTGCACGAGCATCACACCCAGCCTTCGTAAGCAACGTTGTAGCTTAATCTTCAAAAACACCCTTCTAGTACCTGTTGTATACACCGTCTACCCATGATAAAATGTTTATGTGGAGGGCTTTCTCCCAAATAGAGGCCATATATGTGGATAGGAGAATTGGCAAATAACAGAAGATGTCACCGGGCGCATGGTTCGCCATACATGGCTCTCTCTCGCTGGCTGTTTTTATAGGCGGTGGTAGGTGGAATGAGCGGTGGTATGTGGCAACAAGCAGGATCTTATCACCGTGAGCGGTGGTAGGTGGCAACAAGCAGTGATCTTATCACCGTGAGCGGTGGTACCCGTATGTGGCAACAAGAAATCGATCACCGCCGGGTCACCGACGCTTATACCCTTCGCTGAACCTATAATTTAACACCTGCCGGGCTCTCGTTAAACCGGGCAAAGTGATTAATTATTGAAATGGGCGCCAGCGAGGTGAAAATTTCACGAGTCATTTGAACCCCACGCCATTCGTTCCGGCCTCGACGATATATAATAGCCTGGCGCGGCAAGCTGAAATTTTCCTGTGTCATTTCAACCCGGCGCCCCAATCGTTCCCCACCAGTCGCCGCCGACGGAGCACCACCACCACACACGCCGCAGCCGTCTGTCGCCCCCCTACGCCTCCCTCCATTCTCTTCTTCTCCGACGTCCCCAACGCCGCCGGGTCCCGCGCCTTCCACGGTGAGAACTAATTAGCCATTTAGTTCCTCGAGATTTTGCCTATGAGAATGAGATCTAATTTGCCGTTGTTCTCGCCTTGCCTCGCCCACTTGTTGTTTTCGGCCCACGTCGACGGGGACCGCCGCTACACCGCACCACCGCTCGTAGGCCCCCGCCGCCCCCGCCCACGCCCGACACCGCACCTGCCGCGACCTCGAGCTCGATTCTCTTCGCCGGAAGAACGCCCGTCCGCGCCCTCGCTTCCTTCTAGGACGCTGCGTCTCGCACCGCCGAGACAAGACAGAGAGCGCGTTGAACCGCCACGGAAGCTTCGGTGAGTGCGTCCGGGTCACGCTTTGAGTTGTTCGTTGAAATGCCCGTGTTGATAAATCCAACCCGCTATTTCCTTTTTGTATTTAGATTTTGCTTTCAAACAGATTCGGGATCCTAATATAGTGCCAAAAGTATTTTAACCGGTCTATGGTGAACAAATTAGATTTAAACATTGTGGTCATTTACAAAGAATGATTGAAGACATTCTAATGCTCGAATTGTGATTGAAATGAGATAGATGTTGAAATTCATGAGTTTCGTGGGTGTTCAAAATCTTGTTGTACAACATTTCCGAATGACATAGCATTAACATCCTATTTTGGCTGCATGTATAGGCAAACCATGGCGTGGTATGTAGTGCATGTTGGTCAAGTGCCGTGGATCTATCGAACCCGGGAAGATTGCTCGCTCAAGTCTCCGGCTACCCCGGTAGTTGTTACAAAAAATACAAGACTGAAAATTTGAAGCTTTCGGGGCCTACTATGGTGAAAACTTTCACTATCAACCAGCCCCGAGATCGATGAGAAGCCTCTCTCCATAGATATGAAGATTAGGAGAATTGCGACTTGGCCTATGAAAGATGTTTTGATTTCTGTCATGGCTATTGTCATTGTTTTCCTTATTTGGAAGTTGATGTCCTAGGCTCAATTTCGTAGAACATTCGGTGGAGTTAGTTGTATGTAACCTTTGAACCATGTAATGTATCTATGATGCTTTTATAGGTTTAAAAATAGCTGATTTTCAGTGAAAAAATTCATAAATTATAAAAATTTTAAACAAAAAGCCGAAAGTGGCATGGGCCCGGACGCTGAATGACATACAAACCGGTAGTGTAACTACACCAAACACTATCGGTTTGAATTACAAACCGTCATCGATGACAGAAACATCACCGCCGGCTGCACTAACCAACCGATACTCTTCACTCTAATAACGCTGTCGGGTTGAAATCAGCCGACGGTGTTCACGTGAAAGTTCACCGACGGGTTCAAAGTAAGCCGCCATTGTTAGCTCTTCGATACACCGTCGGCTCCGTCTAACCCGATAGTGTTATCCCCACGATTCGCCGGTTCGTTAAAGCCCCCGAGTGGTCTCCCAATATCAACTCGCGGCTAACTTCCGAACCCGCATTGCTTGGATCAAAAATGCCGCCGGATCGTGGAACACCCGGCAAGTGTTCGGTGAGTGCGCCGCCGGTTCGATATCAAACCGCAGTCTCTCCTCGCATCACCGCCGGTGTTTTGACCCGGTAGTGTTTCAAACCCCACATCACTACCGCTATGGTTCCGCCGGTTCGATTTTTTCAAAGTGAAGGGGGTTGGAGCCCGGCAGTGATGGACAATTCTGTAGTAGTGGTAGACAAGTTTTTTTTCCTGCAACTGAAGATCTATATATGTGTTCAGTTCAATAGAATTGATAGGTGGACGTGTAGTACAGCCACTGATCACTACTGTTTTTTTTAGTTCAATAGAATTGAATAGCTGAACGTGTTCAGTCATTATCACTAAATTGACCATTGAATGAATTCGCTCAATCAGGATGTTTGTATTATTTCTGAGCTCGTATTTTTGTTTTATCGCAGGCTCTCAGCTGCAGGTGTTCCATCCTTTGTGGTTTCGTTTGGCTGGAGCTCCCATCTGTAGCTGTTTGTTTCAGCTGTGGTGTGTGATTTGTTTCTGCTAATTGTCTCTCCGTAACTTTATGACTTTCTTCACTTAGGTGATATCAAGTTAGACCGGTACTTCATAAAGTAACACAATGTCTACGCCGAGAGATACACACAATGCATTGGCCGATATCACCAACATCGCAGGTATGTTACCGTGACGTGTATATAACACTTCCCTTGATTGTTTTCTGTTCATGAAAACACCCGTTGTATAGATCCGGCCCGGCAGCAACGGAATCATCGGTCTCAGATGTCCGACGAACAAAGGAGGGAATTCCCTGGGTGACATCATCAAAAAAAATAAGCAAAGAATGCCGTGACGAGCTCCCCCGAAGATATTCAATTCTTGATCAAGAAGTTAGCTACAATGTAACTTATACACAAAGAAATACCAATGTTGTACCAAAACCTGATTTAAACTAACAATTTCCAAGAACAATACCGTGACGTTAGCACAGGCATTATACTAGTATGTTAAAGGTGAAGCAAAAACTGGTCTATGTCGGTGATCGTGTCAATTCCAGATTTAGAACAAGTATTTCTTTTTCCATTCACTCAGTAAGTAAAAATGTCTGCAATTCCTAGAATTCAAAAAAGCAGGAGAGAGGATCAAAAGGAAACTTGCTTGACTTAATTGCCATTTCTTGAAAGATTCAAAGCAGATCAACCCAAACTTTTCAGTTAAAAAGGCTTCTCCAGCATGCTGTTTTTTTTTTCAAAACCACGAGGAGGGCTGGTGTGTTCCGTGTTATCAGGAGTAAAACAGCTGGTGAGCACAAGAGCTATCTGAAACTAGCTAAACTATTGAGAACTGATTGACATTCCCGTGTGTAGCTAGCTAACTTCTAGCTCATGATAATCCACATACCCAATACAATATTCCTATCCTTTTCAAAAAAATACAATATTCCTAGTACAAATTACTCAAACGAGAGGTTCCTTCAATATCAATTTGGGCGGCGCATATTGAATACTACTGTTACAAGGTTCTCTGAAGCATGAAGATTTTATAGTGAGAAACGTAATGGCTCCACGCAGTTGTGGATGTCAGCCACTATATAAAATTATATATTATATATTATATATAATAATATATACATATACAAGTGTTGTGCAACAGTGCAAGTGAGATCTTTCAGGTCTAGACATGCTTCTTGGATATATGCTTTGCATGTTACTACTGAAGTAATATTCAAGTTTCAAGTGGAGGCTAGTTAGCTATAGCCACCTAAAGCACATTTGTAATTTTGGTAAAGCTAGGCAAAGTGGGGGGCGGTATATATGGGAGCAGGAACATGATCTTGGCAAGATGTTATTCTAATTGGAGAAGAGAATAAGATACACGCCCAAATTGCCAGAAGACGCATGCCCTTTGACTCAAACTACCAGATGAAGGATGCATGGATAGGTAGCATCCCAGGTAAGCTAGATAGCAGCCAACAATGCACTCCACTGGGATGAACTTTATTAAAAGAAGATAAGTGCATGCATGGGGGTTAGCTAGGGGTGGGTGTGCAGACACTTGTCCCTTCTTCAAGCAAAGAGGTCAGGAGCGAGCCTAACAAGCTTCAACAGTATACAACCCTAGTTCAACAGAACCGCCGGCTTGACGGCTTGATGAAGCCAGTGTGTGATGACCCAAGTCAAAGCAATTTGCTATATATACAAATACACATGCTTAAAAGAAGCGCAGTGCATCTGTCTTCTCATTGGAGCGTGCTAACACAATTCTTGTTTTTTTAGGCCAGCAAACACACTTGTTATAGATCGGCGTCATTATGAACGGCGCCGAGCTAAGGGTCTATTTTTTTAAAGCATTTCACCAGGGGCGTATTTGAGTAAATATTTCAAAAAAAAATGCCCAAAAAGCAAAAAAAGACGGGTCCGTCCTCCCTCTAGTTTTCAAGTTTTGGAAAGCTATAATAACTAATTAGTAGAAACAAAATTAAAGCTTAGGAATGTTTTTATTTGGCACCATTATTGGTTTACTAGGTGTCTTTAGTTAAGAAGCTTTTGGAGATGCAATACTAATTTCTCCTAGAATAAATTAGCTTATTAAGTTAAACTTTTTATACTTAAATAGATTTATGTAAAATGTTTAAATGTTTGCAACACAAAAAAAAAAAAAAAACATATCACAAAAATATGGTTTATGACAATATCTAACGATGCTAATTTGGTATTACAAATGTTAGCCCCCTTTTCCATAAATTCAGTAAAACTTGAAAATGTTAGAGTTCGATAATTCTAGAAATAAATTTATTCAAGGACAACACAAAAAAAAAAAAAAATCATATCACAAAAATATGGTTTATGACAATATCTAACGATGCTAATTTGGTATTACAAATGGTAGCCCCTTTTCCATAAATTCAGTAAAACTTGAAAATGTTAGAGTTCGATAATTCTAGAAATAAATTTATTCAAGGACAGACGTAGTTTATAATACTATGTTTTAGAAAAGGAAATACTAACTTCTGCATTGACCAATGCATACAACTATTGTTAATTACACAACAACACTTCAAACCCACGCAAATTCCAACAAAACGCATATACAACAAAGTTTCCAGGCCTTGTTGCATTAATAGTGCCACATACATGTCCTTCACCTGCCGGTCGAACACCTTCTCACGCCGAAAAACAGCCGCCAAAATGTGAGACCGTCCGCCGCCATGTCACGCAGGTCATCGGTAACTCAAAACTGTTGTCCACCACCACCCACCTCGGCATCCTCGCCAAATTCGTGCTAGACTGCTAACAGATGTGAGGGCCTCGAATCGTCACGCCTACGCCCTCCTCCTAACCGCCTCTCTTCGTTGTTGACACCACAAACTTTAGTCCTCAACTAGGCTCCAGCTTCGTCCTCATGACGCTAGCCATTACAATAGACTGACCGAGCACAATCTTCCAAAACAACGCCTCCAAGGAGGATAGTCACTGGCGCCACCGTCATCGCATAATACTATGTAACAAACAAGTATGTTCAAGATTGGTGTTTCTTGTTTTTTTCGGTGAAACCGACATCTATGAATTTGGTAAGCTGTGTACACAACTTTTCGTCGATCTATAGGTGCACGACGACTGCCATTAGGATAGCTAGCTAGAACGATCGATCGGACAATAATTGTAGGCAAAGGAAAGAGTACTAGTACTACCATATAATTATGGTGGAGTTGCTTGATGATCTGGTCTCTGCTGCTGCTCGCGCTCCGACTCCGACCCCCGTGGCGTTTCGCAGCATTGAAGCAAGGTCGATCCATCCGTCCTCACGACAGCGCCGGCCGGTTAGTTGACTGTTGTTGATGCCCCTTCCTCCGCCAACACCATGGTTGCCATTAATGCATGCCACGCTTATCATCCTTCATCTCATCAACCACATAGCTTGCATTGCATACCAATCCTGTCTAAATTTCAATATACTTACCAGTATATTGATACTAATTACTCTCGTAAATATCCACGATACTGACTCGTGGAAGCATCAAGATGGATGATGGGAGGTTTTGTACCTTTATTTAGCAAAATATTATGATCTTGTGAAAACATTTCTAAATATAGTCTGTCTTCATGAAGCCAATTAATCTTGATGATTTTTTTTTTACGTTTTTCACAAATTAAAACTAAAAAATCTTCAGCTCGATCCGAAGTCGATCAAGTTTTAGAAAACATCGTGTCCCAGAGGATCGATCCAATGAAGAATGTTACTAATAAAGAATAGTGAAAAATCTTTACTAGTACAAGAAAAATACACAAGATAGGAGTATCGACTAGTATCGACTAGTATCAGAGAATGCTCCTGCTCCTGCAACAGAAAGAGAAAAGGCGCAGCGGAGGCATCGTGTCTGTTTGTGCTTGTACGTATACGTCTCGAATGTCATGACTGAACGTAACTAATCTGAACGTAGCATATACAGTTGTATATATGTTGTTGTACACGTGTGTATCGTTTCCTGTGGCTAGCTAGGAGTATATATATACTGTATATATATGTACTAGATGACGCTCGGCGCCGCGAGGTACGTGTACGGCCTGCATGCTTGCCACCGTACCGTGGAGCAGCGGCGGTCGATGCCGTATCCGTATGGAAATGGTGGCCTGTGCACGTCAGCAGGTTGTTGGAACTTCAGATATATATAGTCAGATAGGGAGGATATATGATAGATAAGGTATGGGCGCACACGTATACGTATGCTTATGCGGCTGTCTTTTGATCTATCTGCATAGACTAGAGCGAGGACCTCAGATCGAGATACTGGCCGGTATCATTGACGGAAAAAATCCAACGCCAAAACAACCACGTACAATGGAACATCATTCGCATACGACCAGTGCTGCATGCAGTCCATCTTCACGTACACACTGTGGCGATCCTGAACGGCGGTGAACACAGAGAGAGACAAATGAACCAAGCACAGTAGCTATCCCATGCCCGTGGACCCGCGCGCTGATGGCTGATCTGATCGTGTACAGTAGCTAGCTAGACTAACTTTTGCCGTTCCTCACTACTAGTAGCCTACTAGTAGTAGGTACAGTGGTGCGTGGTGGACGCGCTCGCGCACTGCATGCACGTCGCTGGTGGAGCCGTTAGACCGGGCGGGTGCATGCACGCCTGCCAAAAATAGTGTGTGCATTGATCGATTGGACACGGGTACAGTGGTGCGGTGGCGCGGCGCGACCAAGGCTTTCCTGCCTACCACTACGACCACCTACGACCACCGCTTGTACGTGACTCGCGCGTGTCCATGGCCCCTGGCCCGCTCGCCAGCTTCTGTCAAAAACGACACCGGAGCCGGGTAAATAAAAGGGACCGCGGCAGATGTCCGCAGACTCTACTATTTTTAGTATACTATAGTATAAGCTGAAACGAGTCATGGTGAGTATTGATTCGGGCAAGCTAATTTATATCGTTGTGAATGTGTAGCCTAGTGTTGTGAAAGTCAAGCTGGCGATCCAAATCGTTCTTTATGCGCCAACCTTCACCAACGGTTCTGATGACGGCGAACCCAATGCAGGTCGATCATGCATTTCTTCAGCTCTTGTTCATCATGGCTATATATTATTAGACAGAAAAACCGTGTAAGATTCGGCTTGCTGTGGTGCGCAGTAGCAACCGGCGGTCACCACGTACGTACTTTACGCTCTAGACGATGACGACGACGCTGCTTCGTCGCGACAGTGAAAGAAAGATTCTTCAAACCAACCATATACAAGTACACGACGCTTGCGAAAGGCAGGGGGCTTCACTGTGATAGCATCGGTGCCGATTGGCGTGCTGGTGGGTGGGTGTGGTTCGGGATCCCTGATTGCTCGCCGGCGCCGCGCGGCGGGACGGACATGCATGCACGAGGGTCCAGTCAGTCATGGCGCCCATGCCGGGCTGGTGAACTGTTGATCGTTCGCCTTGCCTCGCTTCGGGGCCCTCGATCGGCAATAGGCTCCATTGCATCTGGTCGCGACGCGTCACGCGCGCCATTTCAGATGTGCCCCTACAAATCCTGCCGAAACTAGCCACTGGACACACGGCTGGCGGGATCGGAGCCGCTTTTCCCCCATGCATCATCCCTCACTCCACTCGCAAAGAATCAAAGGAAAAGGAAAGAGAAAGGATTAGAAAGAACCGAAGCCGCCAAACCCGTGACCACGAAAGGTACGTTGAGGATCTTATCGTGGGAGTCCGAATGCCGGGGAGGATGGATCTGGAAGGCAGGAGAGGTGGCCGGCCGGGGATGGCGTAACTGAGGTGACACGGACATCCGGTGTCGCGGGCCAGGGAGCCGCAGCCGCGTGTTCGTGAGCGTGACTGACCCAATTGATTGAGCCGGCCGGCCGGCCGCCGCGGTCACGGTGCTCTCCCTGCATCTTGCTCAACGTTAACCTAACTATAAATAGAACTGATGCTATTATTACTACTACTTCCATTTTTATATACTCGTAATCCAAGTATATGAGAGCGACAAGGCAGTTCTTGCCAAGCAAAGTGGCAGTACTTGTACTGGTATCATGCTAGAGACTGGACGGAACGTAACACGGGCCAGATGATGACGCGGCACGCCTGTAGTGGCTGTTCCCGTGGATGAACCGTACGCGTACGTGTGTTTGCGTTGCATCCCGCCCAAACAAGTGGACGATCGGTGCACGCATCAATCAAACATCATCATTCATTCGGGGCCGGATCCGGATCCATGGGGCACTGGGGTAACCGCAGCCGCTACTGTGACGTGCCACGAACCCATAGCCGTAGCTCGTAGGACGGTCGGGAGGCGGCGGCGGAGGGTTCTAGCTTGTAGTAGGCCTAGGGTTTGGGGCTCGGGAGGAGGCGGGAGCGAGGCCGGGTCATCAGGGACAAAGAGGAGGCGGAGGTGGCACGCTATGGTTTCGCCCTTCCGCGGCGGACGGCTGCGCGGAGGAGGCGGTGACAGGAGAAGGTTTGCTTCCGGAACCGGCGCGGTCGATCTTGAGTGGCGCGAGGCGGATTAGCATCGGGGCAGGTCCACGGGCCAAGCGAGGGCGTGCACGGAGGCGGCGGCGCGATCGACCACGTCCAGGTCGGACAACGAGATGTTCCGGAGGGTGGTCCAATAGTACGGGAGGTAGCAGTTCCATCGCCATTGGGTGTGCGGTGGGGGGCACGGTTTGGAGGATTGAGAGGGTGAGGTGGGCGGCGGCGGCGGAGCGATCCGAGCTCGCCGAGGAGACTATTACCTCCTCCGGGTTGTTGAATTGGGGTGTCTCGAACGTGAAATGCATGCCCGAAGGACCGACATTCCCTTTTTCACCGATTCATTGCATATTGTACTGCAACTGCTCTTTTCAGGCCTGGGACCACATCAGTCAACGAAATGTTGAAACACGAATTTTTTTCAGTGCTCAAAGCTGAAACACGAATCGGTTGTCTTTATTTGAGTACGATAATTGCTTTCTTTTCTTAAACTTTTATCTCTCATTTAGATAATAAATACGCTAGAGTGTGTACTTGTTAATTTCCTGGACTTTAGATTTTCCAGCGACACCTTATTAGCTTGCTTGAGTTTGGTGCGTGAATGGATCATAATTTGTTGTTTATATTGTTTACTATATATTTGACATTATTAATACCCGCGACAACTTTATTATCTACACCTTATTAATAATAATTGTGTGTAAAGTTTGCTATGAAATTTCAATTTGGTTTATTATACTATCAAGCAGTGCATGCAGTTGATGTTGATCTTATATATTTTCAATTTGTTTCTTAACGGTTTGTTAAGATGTTTTTTCAGTTCCATTTTAAATATGTTCGATGGAAAGCCATTTCCTTTTACAAAAAATTTCCATTCTGGTTTATATCTTTCGTTTGGAGTCCACACTGCGTATGTTTCGTTTATACGGAGTGTATCCTACTATACGTACGATCGTACGGTTGCATGTTGTTGTACTAGTGAACCGCCACCCGTCAAGACTTAGTTTATATTGTTTCAATCTTTACTTTCTTTATTTAACTTTTGAACTGTCATTAAGTACGGTCATTTCATTTAACTTTCGCACAGTACTGTCATTTCACCAACATAAAGGTTTCACCACAACTTAACCTTTATTTGGATTTTAAGTTTTGCAGAGGGCATGGAGGCGCCGGCGCCAGAGATCTGCATTGAGTCAATGGGCTTACGGTCGCTGAGAGAAGGTGGGCATCGCTGTCGCCGCCGCCGCCGCCATCGCTGGCCCCGCCACCACGATGATCATCTACTTGGTCCACCGCTGCCGCCGCATGCCACCACTATCACCGGGCGGGCGTCGCCGAGCTGGGGTCGCTTCGCCGCCACCCCGTGTCGCCCCGGCAGCGCACGACCCCCGAGCGCATCCCCCGGCACCCCGCGGCGGCGCATTCCCCGCCGCACGAAAGTGTCACCGGTGAGTTCCGCCTCCTCTCGAAAGCAGCAGCAGCCGTGGAGACAACCCGGGCGTGGAGCGAGGAGGATGCTGTGGGGAGGACTTTGGATTTGATAACATAGCCTATATATGTGTACAGTGGCGGAGCCAGGGGCCTTGCCCCTCCCCCCCACCCGAACGCACGCACGCTGCCTTGACGGTCGCGGATGGACGACATGGATGGATCTGTCGCCTCTTCTAATCTGTGTGGAAGTCACCTCACTCCTGTCTGCAAATGCACGCCTAACGCAAGGGGCATCGATCGAGTGCCTGCACGTATCTCTTGCCATCCGACTTTCTCGAGCAGCCGAAACCACCATTGCCAAAAATGGCAGCGATGGCGACGACGGAGCTCCAAGGTTCGATTCTGGAGAGCTCATATAAACCCGTTTGCAGCCTCGCCAGTCGCCACACTTGCCAAATTTCATTTCGAATACAAAGTCCTCCCAACACAACACTTCGGTCAAGAGTTCCACTAAGACCCCCTTCCCAAACGATGGGGAATGCAATGTTCACTGCGACGTCGTTTGGCCTTTCAACGCCAGCGGCCAAGGCTGCCGACTTCCCCGCTGGGGGTCGCTACCACCATTTGGGCTTTCACGGCGAGGGCAAAGAGGCACTACCGCAAGCAAACGCAAATGCAAGGTCCCTTGCCGGACGAGATCGTCTCCGGTGAGTTCCGCCTCCTCTCGAGCAACAGTAGATAGGAGACAACCCGCCTAGAGCAAGGATAGCGTGGGGAAATTGCCGTCCACACCTCGCCCCCCAAGTCCGCCGCCACGAGGGTTACGGACGAGGAGGTTTGGGCCCAGAGAATTCTCCGCCACGAGCGCATGCATAAGGAGGTGGGCGCGACGGTTGCACTAATTGAAATTGTTTTTTAATTCAAATTTAATACCTTGTGGATTGCAAAAAGTGGTTGATTTCAAGGATGGAGGACTTTGGATTTGATAACGTAGCCTATATATATGTGTACAAGTGATGAGCTAATGGAAGGGGCCTTGCCCCCACCCCTAACCGGTGAAATTTTTTTAAGAAAACCTTCTACTAGAATGCAAGAGCGCTTATTATTTTTAAGTGAAGGAGATGCAAGATCACAACTTAACCTTTATTTGGATTTTGAGTTTTGCAGAGGGGGATGGAGGCGCCGCCAGAGATCCGCATTGGAGTCAATGGGCTTACTTGGCCGTGGAGAAGGTGGGCATCGCTGTCGGCGCCGCCATCGCGTCCCGCTTATGTAACATCCAGCCCCGGCAAGACGGCCCAGGCCCACTTACCGAGGAGTGGTCCCACTCGCGAGCAACCCGCTTGAACTTTCGCCCCGCTTCGCTCAAAACGGTTAACCGAAGGTTACTACGCGCCCCCGGGCCCTGGTATTTAAGTTGGTCCGAGCTCCTGTGATTCACGGTATGGTACTAAACATCTAGTTGCTACAAGCATTAGCCGCGACGCTTACACGATCGGTGAATTATTATTTTCGGTGAACAGTAACGATCTCGCAAGACAAGGCCACACAGCCCTCGAGTCCGGATGTACAAGTAACCCCGCTACGTTGTTAACCACCGCCCGCCGCCACAGCACTGGCGGCCCATTCGTGAATTGGGCCCACTTGGCCATTTTGGGATGTTACAAACACCCTCCTAAGGATTCGACGCCCCCGTCGAATGCCCGACCGACTTACCCTATTTTAGGCATCGACCAGATCCTCCTCGCCGGCCAAGATCTATATGCCATGTCATATCGTGTCCGTCATTGGGGTCCACACGATATGCATGCGCATATTTTAGGCATCTCGACCAGATCCTCCTCTTTGGCCACGCCCAGCGCATCTATATGCCATGTCATATCGTGTCCTCGGCTCATTAGGTCCACGCGATATGCATGCGCATTATGCCCATACATCTGGATCCTCCACGGCCCGAAAACCTCGAGAGTTGGCTCTGAATACCAAATGTAACATCCGGCAAAGACTTGCCCACTCTACCGAGGAGTGGTCCGCGTAGCAACCCGCTTGAACTTTCGCCCTCGCTTCGTTCAAAACGGTTAACCGAAGGTTACTACGGCCCCCCGCCCCGGGTATTTAAGTTGGTCCGAGCTCCCGTGATTCACGGTATGGTACTAAACATCTAGTTTGCTGCAGCCGCGACGCCAAGCACCGTAAACAGTCCCGCGCTACAGTAAATCGAAACTGGCCTGGCCCGCTTTCGGTGAACAGTAACCCCGCTACAGTACAGTGCACCGTCTACAGTGTTTCGCCCACTGCCCAGCTACAGTACCGCCGGCCCATTCGTGAATTGGGCCCACTTGGCCATTTTGGGATGTTACACGCCACCGCCGCTGATCGCCTACTTGGTCTGCCGCCACCGCGACACGCCGCCGCTATCAGCCGGCGGGTGACGTTGAGCTGTTCGCCGCCAACCCGGTGTCGCCCCGCGACGGACGACACCGAGCCTTCGAGCGACGACAGCGTGGGGAGGATTTTTGGATTTGGTAACAGGTTGTATATGTGTGTACAACGGCGGAGCTAGGGGCTGGCAGGGGGCCTTTGCCCCCCTAAAAGGTGAAATTTTCTTAAGAACAGCAGCAGCAAGCTGCAGCTAGCTACCACCGTGGATGTGTGTGCGGATCAGACATCAGAGCCCATGCTCATGCATGCATCACTGTGGCTGCTCGCTCTGGTCGTCTAGTCATGATTCAGAAAAGAAAAGAAAGGTGCAACTGAAATTGATTATGTTTTAAGACCCTAGCTTTACCTCCATATAATATGCATGGTTTCCCTTTCCGGAAAATACATTATGCAAAACTATAGATTTTCATGTGGCTCGCAGCCCGACGGCCCGGCACGGCACGAAGATTTGGCTCGCCAAAGCACAGCCCGCCCGGCCCGGCGCGAGGTGCCCGAGACGTGCTTGGCTGACCCCGGGCACGGGCACGGCCCGACACGAGTTAATTAGAGTTGGCCCGAGGCGGCCCGACAAAGTGGCCAACAGGCAATATCCCATAAGGTTGGCCCAACACCCAATCAGTCCATTCCTCTAACCCTAAATCTCCTCACTGCACTCCCTAGACCACATCCCGATTCCCCCTTCCTCCTCCATCGCCGTGCAGTGCGCAGTGGCCGGCCCCTCCTCGCCCTCGAGCAGTCGTCTTCCTTGCGCGACGGGGAAAGGACTCCCGTGACACCGGGCTGTGCCCGGCCCCACCTCCCGCGGCCGCCCCACGCCACGCCGCCAGGCCGGAGCTTGGCGGCCACGCCATCGCAGCCGCAAGCGTGCCGGGCGGCGAGCAGCAAGCGCTGGGCGAAGCGGTAAGCGTGCCGGGCGGCGAGCAGCGCGCTGGGGCGACCAGCGAGCACCCTCCTTCCCAAGTTCCCCATCATTGCTTCGATGTTTCTATTTTTGCCTTAGCATGCCTCGGGCCGGCACGGCCCCGCTAAAAACTTTTTTTGGGCCGCCCGACACGAAATTCAGCCCGTGGGCCGTGCTTGGACCGAATGGCACGAGGCCCGCAGTGGCACGCCCGTGGCAACACGTTAGAGGCCAGCACGGCACAGCCCGAAGCCGTGTCGGGCCAGCCCGTTGGAAATCTATATGCACAACTTGTTTTTTTATACGAACATAGGGCAAAAGCCATTATGCAAGTGTTTGAAAACCTTAGACGACACTACAAACGTATTATCCGATGATGCATGCATGTAAACATGCAAGAGGCCACGAGGATGCCCGTTCGGTACGTCGTCCGGACGATCGATGGGGCCACCACGCCGCGCGCGGCGCCTGTCAGCTCGTTTCTGCCGGCCGGTCGATGCATCCATGTGCGCTGCCCGCCTACATGCGCGAGCGCGCGTCGTCGCCCAGCCACCAAGTCGCTATAGACGGCGGGACCGTCGACGAGGACGACGCATGGTTGGATGCTTTGAGCGCACGACATGGCCGGCCGGCTGCCACTGCCACAGCACGTACGTCGTACGTACCTACACCTACAGGACCCGGCCGCTGCCGGGCCTGCCGGGATAGTAGATGATTGATCGATCGGCTCGGCGGATTGGGATTGGGATGATGATGCATGTGCGCGCGGGCCGGGCGAGGGGACAGCGGCAATAGCGTCAAGCAACAAACTGCTGCCCTGCCCCATATGGCATGGAAGCACGCTAATCCCGGCAGGCACGCAGGAGATGATCGTCGTCGCCCCAGCACCCGATCCCTAGCTGCTGGTGCTGGCTAATTCCGGCCGCCTCACTCCTCGCTAATCCCAAGCCAAATTATACCATTAACTAGTGCAGTTTGCTCATGGGTCGGCGAGACCGAGCCCCCAATTGAGTAGAGAAGACATCAGAGGAACAAGGAATGTGCGGGCTCCCAGGAGAATGCAGATTATATATTCTATATGTACACGTTCACTGCACGCACGCCATAGTAAGAATATGAGATGGGCCAGGGAATTTCGGTTAATTCCTTGGTTTAACCCCTTTGTAAATTGATCCCGAGGCCGAGGGAATTAGTGGCGCCCTTGCTAAGCATCTACTCCTCTCCCCCAGTAGCTTTCCTTCACTGCCACTCCTTTGATGCCCCGGCTCTCAAGACATGCATGAAGTTTCTCTATGCACTGAATGCCAGGACGACTACTGTCCTTTTGCAATTTGTTGCATGCATGCCCATGGCCTTAATTTCATGAACCGCCAATCCACATCCATCGTCGTCCATGCATATCACACGCACACAGTATGTATGTACAGTGTCATGTATAGTATTTATCTATGTAGTATGTTTCCCCTCAAAGCTACCTATTAAGCTACCAGGTCCGGCCGGCCGGGGTTGAACGAATCAAACTTCAAAAACTGCCCTGAAAAAAATGCATGCATGCGTGGTACCAAGCATACTTCAGGCGAGAGACTTGCTTTCAGATGGTGATTGCTCACCCCGGTCTTCGTCTGAATATTTATTATCAACAAACAAATTGAAAAGTTGAAGACGAATTATTGAACATTGTATGGTGTATATATATGCAGCCGGTGTACATAGAAAAGCACTAGCTACCACTGTATGTATCGTACCTCTTTCGCTTGTGAAAACGAAAGCGGCTGCTTCCACCATTGTTCTACCTTTTAGTCGCTCCAAGGTCTTCAAGAATGTTTTTTGTCGTCACAGCAGCACCATATCCTCATCTGAATCTGATGATATATATAAACAATAATATTAATATCGGCGACCAGACCAGATCCATATAGATACACAATAATATTAATACAAATACATATACGTGCACGTGAGATATATATACATGTACTACTACTCACTTTGCACACAGTGTTCTTTAATATAACAAACACGCACGCACACTAAGATCTATACGTCTAACGACATCGCACCACATACGTAGTCATCTAAGTGCAAGCCCCAAAGATATACCCAAAAATTTATAACTACTAGCAAAACATGCCCGTGCGATGCTACGGGTTGTTTTAAAGTATTCGTAGTTTATCCTTTACTCTCTTATCTCATTCTCCCGTTTCTCCGACCTTCAGATGCAGAACGCAAGCATGAAAGCGCAGCTAGCACGCACGCAGCTAGCAAAGCACGCACTGAAAGATCCCGACGAGTTTTTACGTTCTACCAAGGAATTTCCCAAGATAATGAAACCGATCGTGGACTCCATGCATGCTCAAGGAGTTTTGATTCTATTGCCCATTGCATCATGTGATCTGTTTTGACGAATAAAGTAGGGATGAGTCCGATTTATAATTCAGGGGATAAGTTTGAGTTTATTCAGGCTTCCAGTTCTAATCTGATTTGCGATTCGCGCCTTTGTGGGCTGCCGGTTTCGCATGGGAGTCCGGATAGAAAGGGGAGCAGATAGAAAAAGGCGCACAATAGAAATTTTGGTGATTAAATATTATAGCCCAATTAAGGCCCTTATAGGGGAAGACGGAAAAAGTAGGTGGACAAGAAATTTTCTCTTTATTAGTAGGTATAGATATAGATATAGACACATACCTCCTCCCTCGTGCAACGCACATGCATGTTTTGCTAGTTAAACTAAAAACAAACATATACTCCCCCAGTCCCGAAAAGAGTGTCGTTTAGGTTTTTCAGACATCGTGTTTGACTGTTCGTTTTATTGAAAAAAGATTATGCAAATTATAAAATAAATAAATCATTATTAAAGTACCTGTAGTGATAAAATAAGTTGTAACAAAAAAAATAATGTTTATATAAATAATTTGAATAAGACAGATGGAGAGAGTATATATATATGAAACAAGTCAATAAAATCTAAAATGACACTCTTTTTGGACGTATATATATGAGTTGTTGAATGTAAATTTGAATTTGTGCATTAATTTAAAGCGAACCCTGACCTGTGTGTGTGGTTTCGATAACGTAAACACAGGAACATCCGTCAAGAGACGCATATATGCAAGGAAAGAAGAATGTCAGCATACGTCTCGCTGCCAAGCCAGCAAAGTAGTACTAGTATATACGCGTGTAGTTTACTTCTATGTATTTTCCCATTGTCATGCAGTAGAATGTGCGTGCACACGGGCTACGTACCTTGCAAGCAAGGCAACTAGTAGTTACACAACGCAACACGAGGCAGATATCACAGAGAGGCCCCACTCAAAGCTAATCGAGACTTTAAACTAATCTCCCTCTCATGTGCGTAACTTCCATGCATATGCACGAGCTGCTGCAGGTAGCTTCGATCGCCTTGGCTATTGGGTGTCTGGCGTTCACCAGGCAGCAACCATGCGTGTCTGCCAAGCTAAGCCGTGCATGCGACTCGATCCATCAGCTACCTCGCTCGTCGTCAGCGGTGACTCCGGCCGCCTCCGGCCGACTCGACCCATCGATCACTCGTGCGACGACGTGAATTGGTGCGTGCGTGCACACACGCTGTTTCCACACGTACTAGTAGTACTATATAATTATATTATATATATAAATACATATGTATGGTCATGTCAAAATCTACGCACAGCTTCGTTTTCTTTGACTTCTGGCATCGCCTGGTTTCTTGTTTAAGGATACATTTTTATGACTATATATCTCCCATGCTAATCATGCTTTCGCTTAATTAATTCTTTATTTTATTCATATATATGTAGACGTCACGATCATATATATCTATTCTATTTTAGACATAAACTGCATGCCATCATCGGATCATCCACTGCGACATACTCCGTATATGCACAGTGTTCCTGTCACAAAAAAAAATCTATTTTTTCGTCGGTACATAAATAGTAAGGTTGCTTTTATATATGCCTCCGTAAAAATCAACGATTAGTGAACGAGCTAGGTAGCTAGCTAGCTGACTTCAACGATCATCTGTCCCTGTGCTAGTAGCTACCTGAGTAGTCCCTGTCTATTTGCCGCCGCAGTCATATTGAGGATCGATTGAGCCGTGCGATTTGAAGCTATTTCCGTTATCATTTTTTTCAAACTAATTGACTCTGTTTTTTTCTAGAAGATAATATAATACGACGTCAATTTCGTCAACTTGGCATATATTTGGCAGGAGTGTTTGACTAGCTTGAAGAGTCTATGGCTTGGAAGACCTGGAAACCGGCCCGGAAGGTTTAAACAAAAGATATAATCGTCATCTCTAGACGACGTCGTTGCTAATAATTGGAGTGGTGCTATGATGATCAACGGAAGGTTGAGGACTCATCGGAATCTTCTGGTTTGTGACCAGGTACGTTTTTGGCTTGGATCGACGACCAAGCAACACAGAAAAACAAGTGTTTTGGAGACCGTACATGCTGCTGCACATTGTAGTAGCATGGGGCGGAGCGAGATTGTTAGTTGTGGGTGTCTACTGTTTAGGCACCCACAATTTTTTTTTTAAAAAAAATCATTATTCGGGCGGGTGGACTTAGTTGTAATGCATTCTTTTTAAAGGTCTGTATTGTAATATGCTTGCTTAATATATAAAGTTGTTAGTTGTAAAAAAACGAGTTTCCAACTTAAAATTATTGGTATAGTAAAATGAATACACACTCCCAATTTCCTTGCACTAGTATAACGCGCGATGGTATATATAACTACTCGTTACCTTTAAGTTTCCATTCATCCCGCCATCGGGCCAGGTTCTATCTGAACACGTCACCAAAATACGGCGTGGGTGATCGAAACGATCGAGAGATTATTCATCAAGAAAATATATGAAAGATCGCCTAAAACCCGACGAGCAAACCCGCAGGCTCAGCAACGTGTACGCGGCAGCAATCATAGGTGGACATCCTATCCGTTCCTGGAAGTCTACATGGTGTTTATCTTTTTTCCTTTTTCCTTTTTCTTTTTTCTTTTCTTTTATTTCTTCTTTTGTTTCTGTTCACTCTGAGATCCGCTCACCTGCGACCCGCCACCACCTACGCTCCACTCCACCACGTCCTTCACAATGTAGCCAATGTTCATGCAAATACATACCCGCACTCACTCATCCAAAGTTGGTTCAACAACATCGCCATCATTAGGGATTCAACTCTATCTCTGGCGACGGCATACTAATTACCCTTCGGTCGTCAGGAATGTTCTGCTTCACTGGCTCGGTCGACCCATCTTCAACCGTCGCTTTACGCGGTCCTTTCACCCGGGTGTATGCGCCATCGGCGCCCCTACGCCACCCCCCTCCCCCCGGCGAGTTCGTCAGAATCATCGCCTTAGATGTTTCGATTGTGCTTATCTGGTCACTGGACCACGCTGTATTCTGGTCTTCTCTAGAGGACATCTATGTAACTTGGCTGTTTAATACATAATAAAGTTTGCAGTTGTAAAAAAAACGAGTTTCCAACTTAAAATTTTTGGTATAGTAAAATGAATTCACACTCCCAATTTCCTTGCACAAGTATAACACGCGATGGTATATATAACTACTCGTTACCTTTTTGCATTCATCCAGCCATCGGGCCAGGTTCTTTCTGAACACGTCACCAAAATACGGCGTGGGGGGTCGGAAACGATCGGGAGATTATTCATCACGAAAATATATGAAAGATCGCCTAAAACCCGAAGAGCAATCCCGAAGGCTCGTTGTCGCGATGTACACGAGGCATCAGACAGCCGCCCATCGCTGTCGTCCATGCCGTCCGTACGCAGGAGTAGCCGGTAGGCGGCTAGCCGCCGAGGCCGGCCTGCTTGCCTGGTGCCTGCAGGATGGAGCCGGGCGTTGCGTCAAAGCAGCTTTGACGACGCGCACTCGATTGGTCGCCGCCCGCGAGTGGCGTTTGCCTCTGCTCGCTCGCATCGCACGCAACCGGCGGCCGGCTGGGGGGCCGCCGGCCGTCTTCACCGCACACGTGTGTACGCCTACGATGGAGCACCTAGATGAGCTAGCTGCATAATATGCTGCTGCTACACGCTGCGACGATCCTTCCTTCCGATTATACATGACCCATGCTGAAGCTGAAATCAATCAACTGATGATCGATGATGACCAAGACCCCACGTACGTTGTAATCAACTCCTGTGCTGATCAACTCGAATTTAGTAGCGTAGCAATGTAGTACTAAGATACTACCACCTAATCCAGTTGAGGTCAAATTACGCTATACGACAGATTGAGAGAGTTGATCAATCGTCGTAACGACGACTGCGGAAAATTATGAATTGAAGCACGACCGCTTGACTTTGATCGTCGTCCTTTTGTAGGGTTATATATATCGATGTTGCCTAATCGTGCAAACAACACGACCTGGTATCTCCGCCTGGTGCATCACGAGAGCTAGCCAACAAACGAAATTATATGCATGTCACATACCATGTATATATTATATATACTCCGATCCAGTGCGTCTTTAATCTGTTTATATACTCAAAGAGTAGATCGAGCTACAAGAAAGCTGACGGTGTGTCCACTACGCACACGGTATGCACAGTTCCTTTCATCCTCAACAATGGATGGCCGTTTGGATTGGATCCCCGACATTTGTACTCAAAATCTTTACTCGTTGTAGTTTTCAAGTTTTTGTCAACCTTAATACAAAAAATATGCAAACATTTTATATATTCGAAAAAACTTTACTTCTAATCTCTTTGTTCCATATTATAGTTGAAGAATTGAATACTATCACTGTGGATATATATACAACATTGAGTTCCCTTCAACATCATCATGCATAAATGCGCCTCTCTATATATACACAATCCACAGGAACATCAACGCTAATAAATATAGGGAAAACTAAGGTACTGGATGTGCAACTGTATACCTTTTTTTTCGTGTAGAAGCATGCACACACATTGGTCTATATATAGCTTGTCACATTGGTTTACTTGTCAATGTGACAATTACATATACTAACCAGAAGTTGCCTAGCTGGGGCTGGAGCTACCTTAGCTACCTAGGTGTCTCATTCCTACTATGTTGTTGAACACAGTTTCAGCCTCTACTATTTGTGGATGGTACATAGCTGACAGTCACATAGTTAATAAACATCAACGCCATAAAGCTTACAATTCTGAGGAAAAAAAGTAAAGTTCAACTCAACTAGTGAGCGCAACAAACAAAGTAGAACACTAGGCTTCAATCCAATACATGAAGCTCCAGCCAAACTTTTTGCGAAGACGGCAATGATCAGATTAAGTACCAAACCAACCCAACCCCCCCCAACCCACCCCCAAAAAAAAAACCTTTGGTGTACATAGAATACTCCACTTGGCAAACCGGTATTTCTTTTTGTGTTCATCACATTGATAGAAAAAAATGTGAACGCTAGTAATCTAATATCTGAAGGACTCCCCAATGAACTTCACAAAAGATAGTGTGAACATGGCTGAGCTAGTTAGCACTAAATTAATGAGGACAAGTCGCCCTCCGATTGAAAGTAGTTTACCTTACAAACTTCAAAGTTTTTTTTTTCTGTAATTTCACTTCAATGCAGGGCCCAATCTTTTTGTTTGATAATTTTGTATGATTCATTGGAATCGCTACATGAACATTCCTACTATGTTGATGCTTGATAGTAAGGTGTCTCCCATTCAATCGAGCCATGGCTATGTACTTATCATGTTTCATCACAACCAAATTAATTGCAGTGTCATCTAATTAATCATAACCCCACCTAATTAATTAACTACATAAAACATGCATACTCAATGTGCTATCAACTACCACAAAGCGAATTTTTCTTGGGGGCTCAAAACTGCCATGAAATATAGAAAACCCGCCAAGGAAATAGTTATTGGCGGTCAACCGTCAAACATGAACCGCCAATGCTATGGCAAAGAAAATACAATTTCCTAGGGGGCTAGCCATCAAGGAAACATGTGTAGGCAGTAGACGTCGTCGCAGAATATCCAATTCCTAAACTAACTAACTACTAATAAATTAACTACAGCCTCAACAGGATAAACACATAAATATTCACACTCAATGTGTGGTAAATAGATGATGTAGTCCACAGACCACCCAATTGTTTATTAGCAAACACAAACTACGCTCACCAATATTGCTGTTGGTTATAGACGACACCATCGCATCTTGTTTATTTTCTTTCTTAGAAAAAAAAAGATGAAGCTACTCCATCCATTTTTAAAAATATGATATTTAAGACAACCTAACAATTATTTTTATTAAGAACCAATTAGAGAGTCCTAGACATCAAATTATTTTAAATGAATTAATTATATGTGAGTTTAATCTTTCAGATGCGCTCATACTTATAGATATATCTGTGTGTGCCTGATTGTCAGCATTTGCATTTCTACAATATTGTAGAAAAAAACCCCATGTTATTTAGTAACAAAAATATTAGTTACGGCGAATGAACTATAGTACCTAGCCATAAATGCCACAACGACGGCGACGACAAGGACAATCTACTCCACACCGAGGACCAGAGTATGTCCCTAAATGTTTTGTCTCTTAAAACCGCGTTTTTCTCACAAACACGCTTCCCCGCTGTAAAGGGACGGAGAGAGTTTGTACGAACAGATCGACAACATCGTGTCTGTTAACCGGAGAAAAACTTGCATCGGCTGCAGGGATATGTAGTTCGTGCCGGCACAGACCGACCACTGGATCTACCCAAAGCATGGGACCCTGCTTGTTTTTTGCCCGGCCGGCCTTTTTTGCTGCATGCTTTAGTAGGGTCGGCCTGTTGGTGTTGGTTTTGGTGTTTCCTTCCTTTTTAATTTTCATGGGACCCTGCTAAAGTGCCAGTTGTACCAGAAACACGTACACGCACGTACAGCCGATCGATCGAGGTTGCTTGTGGAGTTAGCGTAAGTACGTGCCCTTTTCTCCGACGTTTTAATTCGCTACACATTCCCCCTCTCTGCCGGGCCTTTTCCATGTTTATTACGTGTATGTGCACGTATATATGCGTGTGGGTGATCCTTTTGTTACCATGATTAGACATGCTTATCAATAGGACCATATATCATATGCAATGACGTTTACTTTGTAATTAATATGGGTACAGCTGTAGTGTCAATAAGACCATACATATGTAGGAACAAACACACGCCCACGCTACCCACACACACCACACCCACAATATGCATGCATAACACCTACAACTACACACACATCGAAGCATCAGCGCCCTTCTTGGGATCACTGACCATCGTGGCTCCGTAAGTGATGACGTGTCACACTCCCATTATGGCTCCACGCGGAGAGAGGCTGCAAACAAAACAGGGACCCCGAGGTGAGGCTCCTGAGTTGATTCTAGGATTTGAACCGTGTGATCGGCCTCGAACCGCAGAGAAGTGTACCGAACCGAACAAAGTTCGCCCTCGCTTTTAGCTTGGAATATATAGTTACGTGCTGGCACACATATAATAAGTCTATATATATGTACTTATGCCAGCAGAAGAACTCTTCAAGATCCTATTCAAAGTCAGCGCTATTATTCGCTCCGTTGTAAATTTTAATCATTCCGGTTTTTATTAGACAAAATATTTGTCTAAATGCATAGCAAAAGTAACACATCTGAGAAGAGCCAAAAGGACAGAGAATCTGTCCGACGAGCAAGGGAGCCACCTGTGGCCTAGACGCCCCCAAAATACCTTGACCCTCGCCACGATCGCCGGCGCCGCGGCGATCCGGAAGGGGTTGTTGTAGGCACGGCTCATGCGCCCGGCCGACGGTTAGTGGGCGACGATGTCGATAAAGCAGGCCCTTCGGCCTCTCGCCAAGGCAAAAGAGGCAACACG